>JAPMOR010049516.1:0-15955 GCA_026543865.1 Argiope aurantia | reverse complement strand
AAAAAACTTTTAGACAATAGCCAACAATATAATGTATAAAATGGAAGCAAAAGCAAATGAATAAAAAACACTCGACGTTCAAAGGACTACTGTTCATCGCACGAGCAGTTAGTTATACGAGCAGCTATATTGTTGTAAATGTGCTTTCCTTGATGCAAACTTTGCTTTTACTTTATTCCCTCAAAACGGCCATCATTCATCATATATGTGATGACATCCTTTCTTTTTTAAAAAACTGACGTACATACGTATCTTGCTACGCTTGCAGTCTGTCCCGTGATTTTAAAAACATCCTGTGGTTTCATTTATGTAGTGACGAACGCCTGATGACGAGCGCCATCTGCTGGCCAACAGGTGTTGATGCTTGTTAGACGGAGTGCAGACGAGACGGGTCTGAACGAAAGTCAAGACGTGGCAGACGAGACGGGTCCGAACGAAAGTCAAGACGTGTGAGACGAGACGGGTCTCTGAACGAAAGACGCGACGTAACACGTGAATTAATCCTGCGACGTTTTCGACGAAATCTATTTAATGTTCATTTTTTTTGTTAATGTAATTGTTCGTCCTAAATGTAATTAAATGTGCGTGATTCTAAATAGTAGTGATTCCTGAGTCCTACATTTATTAACAAAAATTTCACAGTGGACGATGAACAATCAGATCCAAGCAATCTTTCGAAAGTTTTTTTCTAAATATTTTTTAAAGCATTTATTATTTTTTATAAAATTCTAAACTTTTCAATGTATTCTCTTTAATGAAGTAAATTTAATATTCTTTTATTTATTTATTTACTCTAAGAAATAAAAAAAATTTGATCGTCGATTAAATTTAATTATTGAATCTAGTAATCTTAATTCGCTTTTTCTCTAAACTGCTTTAAATGATACATCGCTCATTTTAAAAGAAAATTACTGCTTAGTGACTTTAATTTGTTTCATTATTTGTTAAGAGTTTAGGACGAGTTGAAAAAAAATGTCCAAGAGGATTATTTTCCTTGATTCTCTTACACTGTTGAGTTCCTTGCTTCAATAAAAAAAATAACACATGCAGAAATTCAAAAAAAATCTTTAAAGTAATTAACTTTTTTTGCGAAGATCGACGTTGCAAGATAGGAATTACTTAAACAGAAAAAAAATGATATTGTTTAACGGAATTAGACAAATTAATTAATTTAAATATTTAACTAAAACTTTAAATTAGTTCAAGAAATTAACAAAATTCAATATGTAAATCATGACTGTCATTTCATTGGAAAAAAAAAATTCTGAGCGCGTTTGAGGCAAAAACTGAAACTTCGAGCCTATTAAATCTATTGGACATTGTTAGTAAAACTGCGGATTAATTTTCTTTGTTCCTCTTTGAATAAAATTCTGACTTATTTGGCTGTTGATTGCAGCCTATTTAATTATACATTAATTGTGTGGATTCTACTATATACCTGTTACATTCTTAACTGTTTTTGACGAGTATACTCGTCATGGAAAAAGTAAATTTTGCGTTATGACGAGTTTATACGTCAGGAGTAATAAGTAGTGACAATTTGCAATTTGAATTAAAATTTTAGTAAAAACTCAAACATATTCGTAAATTTAAAGACGTTTAAAATATTTTGAGTCCAAGTCGAAATCAAAGAAGCAAATAACAGATAATTAATAATTGCTATAAAAAAACACGCAAATAATTTGAATTGTTTTTCTTAAGTGCATCGCTGTGTTGTACTAGTCAACCCAAAAGCAATTAAGCAACCATCAATTGTTTTATAGATTATTCAATAAAGGCGTACCTGATAATAAAAATCGGGATTAGTTGACGAGTTAATACTGACTCTACCCGTCTAATAGGGAAGCGTTAGATGGATAAACAATTTCCGGATTATGCGCTATCAACTTCAAAAGCTAATCTTTCACGAAGGCGTGCCCATTATGCTAAAAAATAATATACGGAGAGAATCGCGATACTGGTGTCCAACTTGCGAAGTTCCATTATGCGCTGTACCATACTTTGCTCAATATCATTCTCTAACGGCAAATTAAAATAATAAATTAATTTTTGTATGTTTCTATTAGTTCGTGTGAAAAAAATATATGTTGGCTTAATTAAATAAATAAATGTGATTATTGAAATAAAAAAAGTAAAAGTCATTTCATTACAACATAACTTCATATAACGCATGCTCTCTGTTTAACGAGTATACTCGTCATCGCTAATTTTTTGCGAAACAATTTACATGTACATTCTCCGAAGAAGTCGAGACGGCTAAATGGTTAAAGCCCTTTTCATGTCAAAGTACAGAGCATTCAAGATGAACGAACATGAGATTTGCTACAAGTCATAAAATAACTGAACTATTTTTAGACTAAAATATTCTGCCTCCGTTGATGAGCGACGCATACAAAACATTATAAAATTTGGTTTCTGTTGCATTTTAGTTCAGCTTTGAAGGCGAGCAGAATGAAGTTCATCGAGCGAAATATTGGAGCCTTATGTTTGTCATTTCGAGAGTGGAGCTTAATTTGCTGTCATTGTCAGAGACGTATCCACACGGGGTTTATCAAATCGATGAAATTCAAGTCAGGTGATAAAATCAAACAGAATTCTTTTTCTAACTACATCGTTCAGACTTTCCGTTTTATTCAAAACAACAATTATCAACTAGCTTATAAATCTCAATAATATGTGTCATTTATTTATATGCGACAGCTAGTTGCTTTGCTACTTTCTTAACAATAAACAATCTTCCATCGAGCAAAAACTATTCAATATATATAATAGATATTTAATGCTTTAAGATTTGAATTTCTCTAACAGAATTCTCATTAAGATTAATTATGATAATTTATTATTAAATTATCAAAATAATTTTCATTGCAACAAATTATAGAATCGATTTTTTATATCCGCGAGATACACTTTAAAGATGAAGATGATTGTGACTCATTGAGAGTCAAAGAAAATGTATAGTTTATTAAAATGAATCATCGCCTAAAAGAATTGAATTTTTTAAAAATTAATATACAGAAATATCGGATAGATTTTCTTGGAAATAAAAATTTTCTTTTTTTTTTTTTCTTTTTTTTTCTTGGAAATAAAAGGCTATTGAAGTAATAAGTATTGATAATTATTTGTTAATTTTATATAATAAGCTAAATGAACGCTTTTATTTGTACTAAAATATGTTGGGATTGAGTTTAGTTTACCATTGCGAGAAAAAGCTCATAATTGAAAGAGTAAAGGAAAATCAGTAGCAACTGAATTTTCAGGATACAGAAACACGATAAATTAAAGACAACGCCATGGTCATTCGTCAAAAAGAAAAAAACGTAATGATGTTGCAAATTTAGACTTTAATATTAATGTTTAAATCACCAATCAGGTATTATTAATATAAAACAGGAATAACACCAGTCATAATTTGTTGTTGCATATTTGAATTCGCATAGGGAGGCAAATATATAACACATTATTTAATCAATTTAAAAAAAGGAATCGCTAGAAGGATTGCACTAAAAGAAATGACTTATTAAATTATCAAAAATCTTATTCAATAAATCTATTCTTGGATGCATTCCGCATACCGACGGGAAAAGAATATGTGGTTTTAAGAAGTCGATTGAATATAAGATAAGGATGGCGGGGTAATCAGGGCTCGAATAATCTTTTTATTTTTTATTCGAACTTTTCTTTAGATTCTTTCTCAAATAGAGAATTTTTCAAAAGAAATTTATTTTATGCTTGAAGTTTGTATATATTTTCAAAGGAGTTTCAACATCAAATCAATGATTTTGGAGCGAAAAAGGGCTCAATTAAATGCGTTATTATGTTGTTTTGAGAAACTGTAAGTACGATTCCATAGTTTCTAAAAAAGCAATTTGGATGACTGTCACTCAAAGTTCGATGTTTAAAGATAACGGGAGAGAATTATAAAAAAATAATAATAATCAAAAGTCGCATACAGAAAACTTACTTCATTTAATTTCTCATATTGCAAGCGAAGTTATAATATATTAGAGAGGATTTGTCCTCCACTTTCTCGGGTACTTGCACAACTTGACGCGTTTATTGCGTAATTAATGGAGTAAATAATGCGTTTCGGACATCCTTGCTTTTATGATTAGATCTAATATACATCTATTGGGTTGTTCGGAAAGTAATTTCGTTTTTTTTTTTTGTGAAAATGAAAGACAGTTTTCGTATAATAAACAAATACTTTATTAAATTATATATTGGCCGTTCTGGTCCAACACCTTTTGCCATCTTTCTGGTAGCAGCATCATTCTACGCTCATAAAATGTTTGGTCTTTGCTGCCAAAAAACGGATCGAGGTGGGTTTTGACCTCCTCATTTGAGGTGAAGGTTTTACCGTCTACAAAATTTAGCGAACCAGTTCTGGCACTGGTGTACTGTCAACACACCTTCTCCATATACATCGGTCCATTTCTTTCTGGCTTGAACAGCATTTTTACCCTTCCTGTAGTAAAACAGTAAGATATGTCGAAAATGCTGCTTATCGCTCTCCACATTTAAAAGGGCACCTACCAAAAAAACTACTGCGTAGAATTAATTAGAATTTTTCACACACAAGCCTCGCTATATGAGCTCTCAAAGCATATAAAAATTATACGGCTTAAATGCGAAGTTGGGTGCAAAAAAATACAATTAAATCATCTGTCGGGAAAAAACGAAATTACTTTCCGAACAACCCAATACAATATTAGCACAAAACCTCATACCAGATTTATTTATCTACTCATATTTTCGAGTAATTGTGTTCACATTTACACGAATAAAACGAGGTTTAAATCACTAACAAATTTAGTACACAGATCCACATTCGAAATTCAACGCTGATCCGTAATTTTGTTGATAAAACTATATGTAAAATAGAAACCACCTGACTGTCTGGTTTTAAAGTCAAATGAGTTCTCCAACGGATGAACAATTTTTTTACAAATGGATCTTGTGCAAAATGTCTAGGACATATGCAATTTTGTTGTGAAACCTATACACTAAATTCTTTCGTTTGGACTCAGAAATGCTACTATTTCCTTTAGTTGCACCTTTTTCAATTATTTTTTTCACATACAGACAGTTTAAACAATGATTTTTATTTTACTTTGGGAAATTTATTTTTAAAGCTCTCAAAGTGGGAAATCTACTGGTAAGTTCTCGGCTTCGGAACTGGAGGATTTCAGGTCTGAGACCCGAAGAACATCGCATAAGCGGGTCTGATGCACATTAAATCTATCGGGCCCAAATATCCTCCCGCTGATGCGGTGTGGAAGTTTGGTGAGGGGATGCCAGCTCAGGCGTCGTCCTCATCATCTGACCGCGTTTCAAAATTACGAGGTCCGTCTCAAAATATCCCAAGCGTTGCTTTAAAAAAGGGACATTAATATAACAGAAACTAAAAACCCTGGAATTATCAGTATTTTGCTATTGAATTTATCGACGATTACAACAGTTTCTCCTTTGAATATTTCGTGCATGAGAGAGTAAAAATATTGACGATTTTTACTCTAAAGAGTCTTTTTGGTTTCTTTTCTACTAAAAGAGAAAACTCTTCCTTCTTATGAAGATTTTGTTTTCTGTTAGAAAGGAAGATAATGCTCCGTTGCCATGGCAAATGAAGAGGGAATGCTTAAAGAAAATAAATACTGTTTGCATCCCTCCTCTGGCTGCTACTTGTTACCATAAATATATCGTTTAAAGGGAATTTCTTTTCTGAGGGCAACCCTCATCCTACGTGGGGAGAAAAAAAAATGTGGATTTGCATGGGCTTAAAAAAAATCAGTACTGCCAGCCAGCGCCACTCAGAAGCCCAAAAAAAGTGTATGTTTTTGTTATTTTTCTTGCTCAGCCCCTGGCTAGAGTAATCTGCAATAAATCTCGAATTTTTTGCTCCCACACCGTCGTAAAGTCTGATCGCATAACCACCCTTTTTGCTTTTGCTGACTTTATAGTGGTGGGACGTGAGCAGAGTTAGCGTCGAAGAGTATAAACCTAAAGCCATTTTGTTTGCAGCCCTTAGAGGAAAACACACGAAGATTTGTTAAAAATGCATTACGTAAAAACTTTCAAATCCTAAAAATACATCGATGATAAAAGCATAACTGGCTTTTACATAATACAGTTTATTTGACTCCTTTTGACGTAACACTTATAAGATAGACTACAGTAGGATTTATTCGTAAACAAAAAATGATTTAGAAGCTAACAAGGGTTTTTAGAAAATAATGGCCAAAACACTTGTAATCATAGAAATCATTTGAATAATAATACTACAATAACCTTAATATATTATCTGTGAAATATTTTTATTTTAGAACATCATGTAATGCAATTAAACCATTTCCCGTTTGAATCAGAACCGCGAGTTTAAACTGTATGGTTAAGTATACTTTTCTCGTAAATCCGTAAGAAAATCAGATTACAAAAGATTCAAATAGGCCCCTCTTTAAAAATATCAAAGGGCGGCGGTGGTAAGGTCACGGCTTCGGCACCGGAGGGTTTCAGGTTCGAGACCCTATTCCACCCAAGAACCGTCGTGTAAGGGGGTCTGTTGCACGTTAAATCTGTCCTGACCAAACGTCCTCCCACTGGTGTGGTGTGGAGAGGGGGTGTCAGCTCAGGTGTCGTCCTCGTCATCTGATCATGGTTCAAAATTACGAGGTCCGTCCCAAAATAGCCCTAGTGTTGCTTCAAAACGGGACGTTAATATAACTAAACTAAACTTAAAAATATCAACTTCTTAAGTACATGTTAAGTAAAAGTTTATAGTTTTTCAAATATAACCACGATTCGCAAATGAATCTTCCAGCTGTAACGTTAATCAAGGAATGAACTTCTGCATTTGTGGTTACTCTGCATTTCCACATTCATATAAGTTTCTTTTCTGTATTCTTTATTTGTTTATTAGTTAAAAACAGCACGCTTTCCATATTTCCAGTCGGTTCTCTTTAAACAAGGCACAAAATATGCATGGATTAAGCATGGGTAAGCTAAGAAGCCTCTAGCTCGGAACGAAACAATGGATATCTACACGAAAGGAAGACATTAAACACCAGATCGAATCAAATTAGAAAAGGAAAGTGGGTATCATCTTATTTCCCCTCTTGTTTGGGTGCGGTTTCATAAAAGTCACTTTACAAATGCCAAAGAGTAGTATTATTTTAATAATATAGCTAAAAACATTTCAATAAAGAATTTTAGAAGCTAAAATTATTGATCATTTTGCGCGATTTCAACAAAATCGGAAAACTCGTTAACTCCATTTACTTAAAAAAATACTAATATTTATTTTTGTTCTTAAAAAATGAAAATTTTAGTTTAAATAATAAGTTATTATATACATGACAACTCTCTTTTATTAAGACTTCCATGCACCCCAGTTGCAGTTTAGTAAACAATAATTTTAGGTAAACAATATAATTGAAAAACAATATTTTGTTTAATAAGAAGAAATTTAGGAAATACTATATTTAAATAAGTTAAGTATTCCATAATAAACAACAGAAAACATTTCGAATTAAAATGAATTTATAAAATTCTTGAAGAGGAAAGTTCTCAGCTTAGAGAACAGGATGGTTAATTACGCCAGCACGAATTCGGATGGATAAGTACACGGAATATAAAAGCGTAGGCTAGATTAGACAATTTACAATAAGATTTAAATTTTAAATTATTTTTTATATGATGCACATCTTTAGATAAGTTACAAAATTGCAATAATATAATACCCTCATTCAATTGATGGCTTCCTATACTATCCAATCAAAACTTCTTCCGACAACATCAAAAAAAAAAAAAAAAAAAAAAAACTTGTTCGGGATTCACCCCCACATCAAAAAGTCGCGCATGAACAAATTTAGTTGAGTGAAATGTCTAAAAATAAAAGCATTCGTATTATTTTTTTTTTTCTGTTTTGTTTCCGACTATCATTTTTTAAGGGCCGCGGTGGCCTGGTGGTACGGTCTTGGCTTCGGAACCGGAGGGTTTCAGGTTCGAGACCCGATTCCACCGAAGAACCGTCGTGTAAGGGGGTCAGTTGC
This sequence comes from Argiope aurantia, assembly GCA_026543865.1. NCBI lineage: Eukaryota > Metazoa > Arthropoda > Arachnida > Araneae > Araneidae > Argiope > Argiope aurantia. The sequence continues at coordinate 7,907 of JAPMOR010049516.1, read as the reverse complement.
ACGTTAAATCCGTCCTGACCAAACGTCCTCCCGCTGGTGTGGTGTGGTGTGGAGAGAGGGGTGCTAGTTCAGGTGTCGTCCTCGTCATCTGACCGCGGTTCAAAATGACGAGGTTCGTCCCAAAATAGCCCAAGTGTTGCTTTAAACGGGACGTTAATATAACTAAACCAAACCAAACCAAACCGAATATCATTTTAAAGCACTAAAATTAAATCAGTTAAGAAGAGAATCGGCCAAAAGCAGGTTTCATGCACTAAAAGACGTAATATTTAATTTCGAAATACCACAAGTCTACTTCTACAGTTTCGAATATTATACAACCAAAATTAAACCAAGCACAGCAATAAGTTCCCGAATTTCAAATGTGACTGCTTAAAAAGTACTAATGCATCTCTCTTCTTAAAAGCAAACAATAAAAGAACGCAATCAATTTCTACCCATAACAACAAATCATTGTTATTAATACTTCGGGTTTAAGGCGTCTAATAGGTTGTAAAAATGCTTTTTCCAAAATAATTCGATTTTTTTTTTTTTTTTTTTATGATGAGAAAGCAAGATCCAAACTTCATAGATTCTAAAACAGACTTTGTTTTTAATATATCTGAGATAGAACTGTAGATACAGTAGTTTCAATAATACGCAACAAATAAAAATGAAATCGTAAGCAGTGATATTTTTAACCGAAAATGAGTGATTTATTTTATATTTACCGTAAAATTCCCCAAAATAATATTTGATACATTTATATTAACTCTGCGCCTACTCAGCCGTAGTTTGCTTATTTTTTGGTATTTCTGTTTTAAAAGCGTGAAAACAACATTTGTTAACAGCGCATTTGGATGAACTAAATTACAAGCAAAATAATTAAACGCATTTTCTGGAGAATGAATATTTCGCGGTGATTTACTCACGGAAAACATGATATCTCAGAATCAATTCAATAAAATTTCATAAAATTTGGTATGCATGTATCCAAAACATTTGAGCTGTAATAAACCACGAATTTTAAGATAGCTTCATTTATACATGCTTTACAGACAATTTAAGTTCAAAACATAGGCAAATTTTGCCAAAAAAATCATTAACGGCAACTTCAAATAAAAGAAAGATGAAAGCTTATGATAAATTATTCTTCATTTATAGTTACATACTATTCTGGAGAAACAAAAAATAAAGAGTGTTTTTAATTTATGAAATGTAATCTTATTAAAAAAAGATGATTGTCAATGCATAGTAAAACATGTGCATATACTTTCACATCAAAATTATAACAATTTATAATAAGAGCAAAATTTCTTTAGGCTATATCAGTAAGGAGAAAATAATGTCTCGAAAAAAAAATATATATATATATATATATATATATATATATATATATATATATATAACTAAGCATAACCCTATTCTTTTATAATTCATTTGTTGAGAAAGGTACATTAATTTACATGGCTCGAAATAATATGAAACAAAAATAAGGTTATCTTGGAGAATTTCTTTATATTTGGCACACAGCAAGAAGTGAAAGTAATTCATGGAGCCCCAATTCCGAACCGCTTGCGTTTCATCAAGATGAAACAGCAAAAGGAAACAAAGAAACAATCTCTGCTCCAAAATGATGAAAGATATTTGTCTTCGGTGAATATGCTGAAATTATGTTATGATTAAATTTCAAAAGTATATATATCCGCAGAAACATTTTTCCTCGGGCGACGTTAAAAAAATCCCCTGATCTGTGCCTGTCCTTTTTACTTTCTCCGAATCTTTTATTTTTTCTTTCTTTATATTCCGAGTTATAAAGAAAGTATAATCGTGAAAAAAATTCTAATTCGCGTTATGGACAACTCTCCACGTTTTAAATCTCCCTGAGCTTGAAAGACATATTTTTGGCATTAGATTTGTCTGTCTGTGATGAAGATAACTCGAAAAAGTTTAGAACTAGACGGATGAAATTTAGTATATAATTTTAAAACCAAATTTGTAGATTTCTGTCAGATTTTGAGAAAACTCCTTTCAAAGGAAGTCTGTCTGTCCAGCTGTTTGAATAGAAATTAATACCATAACTACAAAACGAAAGGATCTAGATGGATAAAATTCGGTACATAACTTTAACATCTATAGAGTAAACACCTGTGCAATTTTCAATCAATTGACAGTATATCAAATTCGGTATGTGATTTTGTGACTACAAACGTATTCTGTTTCAAATTTTTGTTTCAATCAGTTGGAAAAAACGCTTTTAAAACCCAAATTCGATTTTCGGATACTGTTGATCGCGTGTTAGGGATTAATCGCATGTCAGGAATCTTTGAAAACATTTGCATCTTATACCATTCTGACTTTTCAAATAGAACATTTTTTCAATACATTAACATTAATTGCGATACCGCAACTACATTTAATGACTAGATTGATTTGCCGCTCCCTATAAAATCATAAATTATTTGAAAAAGAAAACAGATGCAAATGTTATAATAATTAATTATTCTAATTACGAATGACTTTGGGTAAAATTACATTTTTGGTTCACAAACTTGAGAATACATCAGAGCATTTCTCTGTAAGTTTGATTTTTGGAACTTACAATGAATTACATCGCATAATCATTCGCGGACAATGCCAGCTGTACCACCGTTGTTCCCAATTTCAGTTGAAAATTTGTTTCTGAAATTTGTTGATGGAAATCGCAAGGGCCAGTCGAAATGGAATCTGTCTCATTAAAACTTCAAAGGCATCAGTTAAATTTCATTAGATGTTTCGGAATAGCTGTCTCAAGTCTTGTCCAGAAACGTCAAAATTTGAATTATGCATCATCCAAGTTTTAGAAACGTCAGACAGGTAAGCACTCTTAAATAATAAAGATTATCTTTATTTATAATTAAACAGATTTAAACGACGCTCCGGAGGCGATACTGCCTTGATATGGGAATTGAGTTTCTCCCCAGAAGGTGAGGATCGATCGTAGATTTGAGATTAAATCCTTCGACTCGCACGAAATGCACCAACAATAATTCATTTTAGTCTTACGGCGGTGGAGGGAAATTAGATTATTTCATAAATTATTTTGATAAATCAGCTAAAACACTGAAAACCGCATTTTAATTTGGACAAACACTATAAATTAATGAATTCAATTCAACACTAATATCTCAGGAAAATGTCTAATACGTATTTAAGATAATTAAAGATATGAAAATCAAGTTTTTAAAAACAATTATCAGTTCTACATTTAAATCCAAATGTTTATATAAAAGTGAAATTTACTCAGATTTAAAAATTATTAATATATAATAATGTAAATAAAAACATTCCAACTTCAAAAATGAACTATAATTATAAACTTGAATTTGAAGTTAAAAAACTTCGAAATTTTAAATTTAAATTCCAAATATTAGTTTCAAAACATTCAATATTTGTGCCACTTCTAGTAGATAAAATAAACAATAAATTCTTATTATATATATTTGAAATCAATATTGATAATTATTGGTGTAATTTCATCATTTAAATCATAAAAGTTACACATATCTAGAAACTAAATATGTACCTCTGAATCTTTAATTCACAAGGAAGTGAATTTCTTTCAAGATAAAGATACACAACTCAGCTGAGATTACCCCGAGTTACGTAGCCTGATGAATTGCACAAGTGTGTTTATGTGTAAGAGTGTTTGTAGATTCTAAGCTCTACTCAATAAACATCTGAATTATGTCTGAAAGTTAGCTGCACGAAAGCTCAGTGAAACGATGTTTATAATGATACGGTGACTGACAATGACGTAATAATAATGCTCTTTCCTTAACATTTCTCTCGTCAGTTTTAATCTATACTTATATAAAGCTCAATGTGTGTGTGTGTGTGTTGGCGCTCTACAGGCCAGACCGTTTGATCTAAAGCTACCAAATTTGGTACATGTATACCTTGGAGGTCAGAAATGTGTACCTGGGGTTCCTTTTTTAAAATTTTGAATTAGAATTTTAACTATTAATTAAAAACTAACTTTCCCGCCAAAAAATCTTTCCATTTTCCCCGCCGCCAAATGAGTAAGGCTTCAGGTTTTTTTCCCAACAGTAATGAGACTAGGCTTAACATTTTTCGGCCGATTATTTCAAACGATTCTGTTTATTTTCTTAATGTTTGATGCATTTAAAATTAAACATCGTTAATTAATAGATCTTTCAGATTCATTCTGAAGTACTTTTGAATTAAAATGAAACAGAATAAAGGAAATAAAAAATTTCTAATCTGCATAGCGTTACCCCAATTGGCGTAGAAAAATTCACGCATTTGCTTTACCATAACTGGCGTTGAAAATTCACGCATGCGCATTGTGCTCTGATTGTTGACAATGGATACGGACGTTTTGAAGGCTTAACCTGTTTTCGACCGATTATTTTAAATGATTCTGTTTATTTTCTTAGAGTTTCATGCATTTAAAACTAAACATTGTTAATTAATTGATCTGTTTATGATGAATCTAAGAAAATTTTGTAGAAAACTTCTACAGATATTACATAAATTAAGAAAGATATTCTTTAGTGCCCATAAGGTTTAGTTTAAATATTCAGCGACTCTGAAATTTAACTGTACTCATATTTAAAAAAAATGCTTCGTTTCAGTAAAAAATCTCCTTATATTAATTACAATTTAACCATTTCCACTTTAATTTATAAATTATACGAGAGCTAAAAGAAAATTAGCTAAGAGATACATATTACGTTATGGTTGAAGGCCTTTCCAATATTATGAATGAATTATATGACTATCAAAATTTGTAGCTTTAAAATATTTTGATGAAGAAGCTATTAAAATAGAATTTACATAAAATATCTAATTATTAAAATTTTAACTAGAATTAAGATTGGTGAACCGGCTGGTCGCCAAAGGCGGCTAGTAAATAATAGTTTAAATAAAATTCTATTTATCTTTGAATCACCGAGTACTTATTTCAGTTCTTTCTGTTGTTAAAAACTTACTGCAACGAATTAAATCTTTCAAGTATTTTATCAGAAATTTTATTACTGCCTCTTATGACGATAATTTATAAATGTGATGGCAAATAATAAATTTAACACCACCACCGATATAACAACGATCAAATGCATATATAATATGTTATTACCTTCATTAATATTTCGTAAAAGGATACATTGTAAAATGAAACTGCATAAATGAAGTTTAAGGGATCTAATGAATTTTCATTATGCCAGCAATACATTTTCTGTAATAGAAATTAAATTCCGAATTTTTGGAAAATATACACAGCTGCTCGATCCCTAAGCAACTGCAATCCAGGCAGGCAATAATAAGATAGTTATCTAATGACAATGCATATTTTAATTAAATTACAGCTTTGCAGATAAGAGATTTCTGCTTCAAATTAATGACGCTACGGATTATTGTGATGAGTTTAGTTTAGTTATATTAACGTCCCGTTGTTAAACAACACTAGGGCTATTTTGGGACGGACCTCGTAATTTTGAACCACGGTCAGATGACGAGGACGACATCTGAGCTAGCACTCCCCTCTCCATGCCACACCAGCGGGAGGACATTTGGCATGACGGATTGAACGTGCAACAGACCCCCTTACACGACGGTTCTTCGGCGGAATCAGGTCTCGAACTTGAAACCCTACGGCTCACAAGCCGAGATCTTACCACCAGGCCACCGCGGCCCCGATTATTGTGATGAGAGAAAGCGTAAAAAGAAATTGTTCAACAACAGTTCTATTGCCGTTCAAAATTTCTTTCGGACCATCACATTCAACTGGAAATAACATTTTCATTTTTAAAATTAATATTTATGGGACGAAAATATATCCATGTTTCTACGACGGTAGGTTTTAAAGCATAAAAACAACTTAAGCCATTGGCATTGAGTTCAGGAAACGTCTGTCAACTCTCCATTTATTATCCTTGCCAATGAATTGGCTATCTTAGTCACTAGGTGTTAAATCATATGGCATCTGCCTTTCGAGTCCATAAGAATGATTCATTTTACAAAAAGAAACTGAAAGACAAAAAATGACGTGAATGACATATTTTTCAGCTTAAAAAAAAGAAAAATGCTTGAATATGTACCTTATATGTATCTTTTATATCTTCTGCCCAGGGTGCGCTCTGTCTCTGACTACTACTGTCTCTGAAGAGTTTCAGTTTGGGAATATTGTTAAGATTCTGTAAAATTACTTTCTTGCAATATCAGTTTCACCGCTAAAAAGATATATTCTTAATGGATGCTAAATGTATGGCAAGTCAATGCGCTTGACAATCTTGTCTTGAATCGTATTTGGCCTTAAGCTGGACGTCATGATAACGAATGTGGCGAAAGAATGAATGTTCTGGGAAATACAAGAATTTTGACTCCATCTCTATGAGGGAACGATATCTGGAAATTCATTTGGGAAATTCCATGCTCTATCAGAAAATTAAACGTGAAGGTTGTAAGATGTAGTCCTCTCTCTCTTTGCAGTATTGAACCTGGAGTGAGTTCTCCAACTGTACAATGACAATTTTTGTTGCATTTTGTCTCTGTGGAGTTGCATTTTGTCTTGTTCAATTGCATTTTGTCTCAATAGCCTCGGCTGTTTGCTAGCTATGCTTTTTTTTGTGTATAAAACAACAGCATTGTTTTCCATAATTCAGAAACAGATATTAATTTAAAATGTCTGTTTCTGATATCGAACACTCTGTTTCTGATTCTGCATATCGAATGAACAATTTCAGCAAACATACTATCCATTAAATTAATTTTCTGTGTTTTTTTTCAATAAAAATGTTAGCTCTATCTCCAATTATTCAAACGTTACTTTAGCTCGAAATTATCAGTTAATCTAGACTCTCATTACAATTTTATGTGCTAGCTTATATACGATTTTTGTATCCATTGTTAATGATAGAGGGAAAAAAATAAGTCATCCCACCGATATCAAAATGGACTAGAAATCTTTTCTCTAAGTGCTTTTCTAATTTTCTAAGTGTTATATTGCAATCTTTCTTCTCTCACGATCTTAAGGTTAAAAGACTGAACACATATTAGCAGAAGACGTTACAAATAAATACAGTCGTGTTTAGAGCCACAACCATGACGATGTTTCCTGATTGAGAACGCATTTGTCGGGAAACTAATTAATGACCACCAAATAATTTCTTTCAAAATCTGGAGATGCACAGTTGCAAGGTAATTTCATGGAAGTATGAAGGATACAAATACAACAATATATTATTACGTAGCTGCTTATAGATTTAATTTCGAAACAGCACCAAAAACTAAAAATAATTACTATCCGTGCTCCATGCTTTTATAATTTAAAAAAAAAATATTTTTCTTTTTGATACCAGATTAACCTCTACCTCGTCCGTATCACGTCTAGCTCGTCCAACCAGAATAATCTAATTTCAGGGCGGCCATAAAGCGCTAAAAAAATAGATATTTTCGAGGAGAGGGAGGGAGGAGTGAAAGGGTTCAAGTATTTTTTTAAAGTTTTGCTTTTACATTTATAATTTTCTAGTTTTTAGTCTTTATTTTATATGATATTCAATGTGGCTTGAAAAATTCTCCTAAGCCTTCTCAGGGAATTGAATACGGTCAACGGTTACAAGGTTGCTTAAATGCAGTACAAAAACCACATACCAAATTTGGCAGGAGTTTTAAGTCTGCTGTGCGCCTTTCCATTCTAAAAAGTCATACACAACTCCACGGTGAAGAAGTTATTTTCCAGTAATATTCTAAATTTCTAAGAATAAATATTATAATTTGTATTTTAATAATCTATTATAATTTGTATTTTAATTATTTAATTTAATAATCATCCAGAATAATCTAGTTTTCATTAAAAATATTTGTAATCAAAGAAAAAATTTTTAATGCTTATCTTTTTATAATATTTTTGATTTCTTATTTTTTTT
>JAPMOR010049509.1:123594-175910 GCA_026543865.1 Argiope aurantia | reverse complement strand
TATATATATCATGTCACGGTGTTTGTGTTCGTACTCCTCCGAAACGGCTCGACCGATTTTTATGAAATTTTTAATGTGTATTTGGTAGGTATGGGAATAGGTCGTAAAGTATATTTCATAACGATAGGTAATTAGAGTGTTCCTATCCACGTTCACCATATGCTGATGAAATCAACGCTTGCTTGAAATCATCGCCACTGTGGCGTAACGTTGAAAAAGTCCAGCTAAATATAAACACGCGCGTCCAAATGGTACAAGATCCATCTGCTGACATATTCTCGGACCAATTGTTAGATATTGGCAATGGAAAAGTTGCTGTCTATGAAAATACTGGATGCATAAAATTGCCCACTAATTTCTGCACTAACGTCGATTCGCAAAATGCTCTCATTGACGGCATATTTCCCGATGTACGCACACAATACATAAATCATGCGTGGCTTGCAGAAGAAGCCATTTGGCAGCAAAAATTGTGGACGTCGGCGATTTAAACTTCAAGATACCGCAGTTGTTGCCAGGCGACATGGTATCATACAAATTTATAGATATACTTTGCGATGCTAACGAAGCTGTAAATTATCCAACAGAGTTTTTGAACTCTCTGGATTTGCCAGGCATGTCACCACACCTTCTCCGACTGAAAAAGGGTTCTCCGGTTATTTTACTTCGGAATTTGAACCCACCACGGCTGTGCAATGATACGCGATAGGCATTAAAAAATTGATGAAAAACGTTATAGAAGCCACTATTTTGAATGGTAAATTCCGAACAGAAAATGTTTTGTTCCCACGAATTCCAATGATTTTCACAGACGTGCCAATCAAATTCAAACGCGTTCAATTTCCTATTAGATTTGCATTCGCAGTGACAATCAATAAGTCGTAAGGCCAAACGATGTCTGTTTGCGGCTTAGATTTGGGCACACCATGTTTTTCACACGTGGCATGTTCTCGCGTGGGCAAACTATCGAGCTTATTTGTGTTGGCTAAAGACGGACTGAGAAAAAATATCGTACACACAATTGCTCTTCAAAATGAATATTGATTTTCTTTATTTCATTTTTATACTTTGGGACAAAAAATATATTACTTTTTTCACTTTACGTTTAACTTTTAAGAGATCAAACAATGCATATGTTTGTTACGTTAATGAAATAAATTGTATTGAGAAAATGAATGGTTTTTTTTTTCGGTGATCATCGTCTACAGCGCTCCATTCCTCTTTCTGTCATAGATTCCATCCCCACACACTTACAATGCATTCATTAACAACCAAAATATTCAATAGAAATAATTTATAAGGCAGAACAACGTTTGCCGGGTCAGCTAGTATATGTATATAATTATATATATATGTATATATATATATATATATATATATATATATATATTAAATTTCAATGAATGTTCAACAAGACAAGACTAATTCAACAAGACAGTTATTTAAAATTTCAAATAATATTTCTAAAATTATTTCTTTTACGGCAGCAACGTGCGGGGTACCAGCTAGCAAATAACTAATTATTTTATTGTGCATTTGTATAAATAATATTGTTTATTTTACATTTGAAGTATCTATCGTAGAAAACTTTCAGAATAAGTAATTATTTCATGAAATAATCTGCCAAGAAGTATAATTATTAATACGTTTGTTGCTGTGATACATGTCTGTGATTCGGATTAACTAATTGGATGCTTTCTTCTTTGCTATCTCTTAAATGAAAGAGAATATCGAATTAGATAGTAGGCGTGAATCACAGGCGATTCACATGGTAAACAACGTGTTAAAACAAGGAGATACAAATTAAAGTTAAGCGAATTTTTATAGCATTAAATTCTATATTGAATGAGAATTTTGTTGTCAACGGCGGTAGAGAATGCGTCATCTTGTTAGGCAGTGAGAGTGAATTGCAGGCGATTCATGAGCTAGCCAACGTGTTAATTTATCCTATTTATTAACTAACATGATGAGTTATTTTTCAAAATAATTAGATATTCTTCGAAATATATAAATCGTATTTTTTAATAGTGTCGCACATAATTAGTTGAGTGTTAATTTAAATTATACAAAGTTTAACTCATATCGGGTGGTAGAAGGGAAGGTTACATATTCGGAAGTTTTACCGGCAGTACAGTAATTGTTTAAAAAATAATTAGGATAACGAACAATTTTTTAAATAGACTTATATTTACTAACAAACCACTGCACTGAAAATATAAATATGCCTTTAAAGAGAATCATAAAAATAATAAGAAGAATCTTCTCTTTGAGTTGCAAAATAACATATAAATCAGTTTAAAATTCTGTATTCCAATTCAAGCCATATTTTATTCTTTAGTTTTTTTCTTTGAAAAAATAGCAAAGAATGATATATAAGCAGTTTTCAAATCATTAAAATTAATTAAAACCTCGGCCAACATAATTGCGAGGAATTTAGACAAGGAAAAAAAAAAGTCAGCCTAGTGACTGCTCTGTCAACTCTTTGGACATGTGCAGTCGACTAGCTTTGACTTCACTGATCTGCTTTATCTTGCTTGCGTCACGTGATTCCATCGTTGGTTTCTATGACGACAGCACGCTACTGTTCAGATCTACCAATCCTAGAACATGAAATGACAAGGGAAAAAAAGTCGCTGCCCCCTTCCAGAAAAAAAAAATGCCACAATGATTCTTTTAGCACCTGGTGGACGTCATGCTTTTTGTTGCAGAAAAAGATAATTAAATTCTTGGCGACGGCAGTTTCCAAGTTTTCGGGACAGAAGGCTCGAATTATGCATGATGATCTTTTATGAATATTTTGCTCTTTATATGCTTGTCTGGAGAAAAGACGTACAGGCGAACGAATTTCGAGACGCTACTTAAATAGATTAGAGAAAGATGCGGAATCATTCGACGAAATGAAGGTTATTGTCTGTTCTCAGACAAATTAAAGGCTAGATAAAGGCGACTGCTTCATTGTTTTATGAGCGAAAATTTCACAAATTGCAGCCATCTTTCCTCAAAGTTATAATTTCGAAATAAATGCATACAGCTAAACAGATTATTGATGGATTCATGCTCACTTAGTACATAATGAATGAAAGGCGTCATTTCAATTTTGAAATCTACTGCACACCTTGCAAGAAGAAAAAAAAGGACTAACGGCAGTTAGAAATTAAATAACATCCTCAGTCATGTTTGTTAAGTGATTTTAACGTTTTGTAGATTATTATGAAATTATTTTATATCCTGTATTTTTCTTAAATAATATTGTTTGATTACTTAATGCAAGGGGTGGGCATTAAATCGATCGCAATCGACCGGTGTACCGCCAAGACATTTTGGAGTGACCGTCTTTACAAAGACTAAGGTGTGCATACTAAAAGAAATATATTTATGGAACAATGGCGAAAAATCTCATATATATTACTGGCGAGTTGTTTCAAAAGGGAGGTACATTAAATGCAGAGAAATATTATGAATCAAAAATAATAATAATAAAAAAAACTTCACTCCGAATTCGAGGGTCGTTTTCAATAATTTACTAGACTAGAACTAATTGTTACATTCATGTCTTACCCATTTGGCAATGTTGATGTGGGAGAAATAATCGAAAATAGAAATTATATATTCGCTCTATCTATTGAAGGAAAACAAAGTTTTTTCTCTTTCAAAATGGTAAAATTTTAAAAGAGCGTAGTTCAGAACCTAAGAATAAGTTTTGGAATCAAAATGAAAGAAGTAAAGTATCCTAATTTTAAAAAGAAAGGTTGCGTATCATTTAACATCGTTCTTTGTCTGCACCTACCTGTGTGAATCTGTATTTTCAACGATGAATATAAGTAAGGCAACTTCTCGTTCCCGTCTCGCAGACAACCAATTTGAATCCCAAGATTAGCAGTGAGTAATTACATACCGAAATATTCTGCTAACTATAACTACGAGGACTAACTTTAGATGAAAACACTTTATTTTCTAATGTATTTTGATATTAAATGCATTACTTGATACCATTATATTTATGGCTATTTTTATTATATTTGTAGTCATGTAAGTAAGTACATATTTAGTTTTTATTATTAAGTTAGAATAAATATTGTGTACATATTTTTTTAGCTCATCACGCCTACACTAATGGACATACCGCAGTATCTTGAAAAAAATTAGAAGTAGCCCGCACCCTGAATTATGCAATCACGCAGTTATGCTTCAAGATGCCGTTGCTTTGCGAGAGGGAGCAGCAAACATTATAATATTCAAAAATAACGATATATTTTCAAATTTTTCGGCATAATTATCGTGGAATTTTTTTCCTTCTTTCCTCTGATGTGAGGTGCACAAAAAGAAACGTCTTCAATCACAAAATAAATCAACACAGATTGGAAGTGGTTTTCCTCGACACTTCTCGTTCATTCTCTAATAAAAGTATTAGTCCTCTCCTCCCACATAAAGGCGTTTACACACTTTGAACAGTTCAGTGAGTTCCGCGAGTGCTCAGATATTTATTTTCTGTGTTTTACATATAGGCGTTTTATATTTCATAATATAATAAAAGAACTGTTTGTGTATTTCGGGAGAATTTTTTCGACTGATTTAATCCAAAATTTGGGCCACAACTACAATTGTAGTAACAGATCATGTATCAACATTTATTGATATAAGTTGTTGCTCTTTTAAAGTTATACGCTTAAATGCAGGGGAATGGTGAAGCCCAGAAGGCCAATTCCTTCGATGGGTTCAAAATCTGATAAAGTTTTACAATTTCAGCGCTAAAACTATGCATCAAATTTATTTGTTTAGCTCTTTGTTTTCTAATTATCACCTACATTTTTTGTTAAATTCCTCCACTCGAATTTCGTTCAAAATTTGATATAAATTTTTAAATTTGGTGTTAAGACCATAAACCAAATTTTATCTATCTAGTTCCAAGCGTTTACAAACAGAGATAACTTCAAAAAGTTGTTTTTCTGACTGAGGGAAGATCTGAAACACAGAGTTTCGTTAAGATTTCAAGTTCGAATTTTTTGAAGATTAAATAGTTCCTCCTTGTAATATTTCATATATGAGAAACGAGGTATCGAGTTTTTGATGAATTCCCTGTCTTAAATGACCCCGAAGGTCAATCAAGAATTGCTTTTGGAATCCATATGTTTATTTGTGATTGTGATAAATCAACCAGCGTCAAGGTCTAGCCAAAACTCTAATAATAACTCTCCATTCTCTAATAAAGGTGTCATCTCACCCCGAAAAAAATTTTGCACTTTGAATAAAGCTGATGAAGTCTAGGGTAGCATTAGCATACAATAATTATGAAATATTAGTGCGAATTGATTAATCTATTGTGTGATCCTTGACGAGTTTTCTGGCGATTAATCTCCGGTATGCAGTTAATAGTATCCGAAAATCGAATTAGTGTTTTAGACGCATATTTTTGCACCCATTAAATCCAATCTCTGACACAGAACTACACTTGAAGTCGCAAAATCACATACCGAATTTTATATAATTATATTAAAAACATTACATACCAAATTTGACATATGTATTTTTGTACCATTGCATTTACATGCTTCTGTATACATAGCAACAAATGGTCAATCCCTTGTTGGATTCGGCTTAAAATTTCATAGGTGTCTACACTTAAATGTTAAATGTGTGTACCGAATTTTATCAATCTAGCTCTCTTCGTTTTGTAGCTGTCGTATTAATTTATATTCAAACATCCGGACGAACAGACTTTCTCTGAGCGGATTTTGCTCAAAATTTGATAGAAATCAGCAGATTTGGTGTAGAGAACCGTATAACAAATTTCACTCATATAGCTTAAAACATTTTTTCAGTTTTCTTTGTCATAGGTAGACAGAGATTCTGCCAAAAATGCAATTTTTCGGAATGAATCCCGAATTCAAATATTTTTTAGCGATTACAATATTTCTTCTATATTTTCGTATATCAAAAAGTAAAAACGGAACAATCCAGTCGAATGGAATCTGGTAGTTAATCTTTGAGCTAAAATTATCGATCTATGTCAAATTTTGGAATAAGTCTCTTTCGGACTTTATACCGCTGTCTTTCCTCATGCATGCAAATACAAAAATTGAATACTTGTGATTCTATAACAACTTTTGAAACAATTTCTTTGACGGGTTGACCGTCTGTCGGTCTGCCTATTCCTTTTTAAATAAAAGTAATAATTTAAAAATGGAGCAGGTAAGGTACATGAATAACTATATCAAAACTGCAACTTTGGTATATATTTTGTAGTGTTTAATTTTGAACTGCATTTTTCAATATGCCTGCCTGTGTATCCTTACGCATGTGAACACAGAAACGTGATGAGATAAGTAAATGGAATTTGATGTGTGGTTTGATGCCTAAAACGTAGATGTGAATCAAAATGAAGTTGTCTAAAAGGAGTGCTTGGCTTTCTTTAGTACATTCCAAAGCTAAACACCTCTAACAGCATAAGATAGTCTGCAATATCGGTATGATATCTTTGGATGTTATGCACTATTCAAATTATCGAATAATACCGTGGAAATATCTTATGATATGTTGTATAACGGGGGCTAAACTCGTCATCTGAATGTGGTTGAAAGTCGTTGTTGTTATATATGTTCCGCATTTCCTAAACAAATGGGTCGAGTTCAAATAAATTTTGCACATTTATTGCATGAAACAAGAGAATGAATACTGTGAATTTTTCGAAGTGCAAGAATAAATTAAATATTCAATTAATTAGAAATGAACGAAATTTTGCCTTAGTTACGAACAACCCTATTCCTATTTTTAAAAATGTCTTTTAATGCATGTCTTTTGGCCCTGCTTTCACTGGTTTCAAAGGAGAAATGTGACGATGCTTGAAAACCAAGTCTAATTAATCACACAAGCTCAAACAAAGGCAAGCAAAGTAAAGATTTTGAGAGAAAATGAAGCATATATTCGATGATAGCAGAGGCTTCAGATTAACTGGCATTATGCCAAAGCATCACGAACTAAGGAATCGGAAAACCAATGAGAACGTCGTCTGTAAAAAATATGTGATCCTTTTCAGTCATACTAATAGTGTAGTTTCCTTCAATTTTTAATATTTTCTTCAAAATTTAATAACTCATTAACTAGTTGTTGAGGATTTTACTAAAAATTTGCAGAACTAATATAATAAATGTTAAAAATTTAAGGAAAAAGTTAGCTATCGGTGGTTTTTGAAAATTGTATGGTTTAATTAATATTTCAATTTTAATTTTACAAAGTTTCAGAAGTTTTGTATAAAAGTTATTTTGAACAATAGAAATTTTATATTAAAAATATATCTGAAATGATTTTAATTCCGTTCAGTGCTGTTTACATTCACTGGTAATCTATAGAAATACGAATAAAAAAACTGAGCAGTAAGTTTTTCTATTGGATTAATCAATTTTCTTTTTGCATGTTATCGAAAATTTTCGAATTTTTTTGCTCATATTGTTATGTTATAAGCATTTAATTTTAAGACCTGTGATAATTTTTTTCTCAGATTTCTCATTCTTCATTTACAGAAAGATATTACAGAGTTCCATTGTACAACCTCAAAAAATCTCACTATTAACAGTCGATATAGTTCGAGTTTGATTATTTCTTTAAACTGGCTGCAAGTAAATTTGAAAGCACCATAAATTTTTCTGTCTTAAAAAGTTATATTTAGCTTTTCAGATTTTGTTTCTGGACTGCTTTTGTGAATATAATAGTTATAATTTTCTTATATTAATGCTAGAAAAATTAAACGTCTATATAATATTTTTATAAATGTGTTAAATTCATAATTAAATTCGTTATGGTAAATATTTTCAGACTATAAAAATTTTCAAATTATATAATCCCTTTCGTAATTTGTTTTGTAGCTTGAAAGTAGCTTTTTTTTGGTACAAAAATACCTCCTTTCAACTATAAATGAAATAAGTAGCTTCATCTATTTTTTTTTATATAAAAATGATTAGGTTCGAATTTTTTTGTTTAGAACAGATATTACGGCAAAAACTGAAGATAATTATTTTAAATTGTTAATCAAATTTATTTTACTTGGTGGTTGAAAAACAATTGTAAAAAAATAGCAAAAAAAAAAAAAAAAGATTAATCCCATTTTACAAATGCGTGCTAATTACTATTCCCTAAATGCTTTTAAAACCATCTACCTTTGTGTTAACGAAAATTTAGCTTTTTAATTGTTAGTTTGAAATTCAGATATAAAGCAATACTTCATAACCGTTTGTAAATAGTTAGAAATGAGATTTATTCCTAATTGTCTTTTGCTAATTTTATTTCTGAGGAGAATATTACTTTTATAAAAAAGTGTATCTGAAGCAAAAGTTAAATTCCAGCTCTGATTGTATGGCTTGGGATTAATTAAAAAACTGTTTGCAAGCTACTTATATTTTTTAAAAGAAACTATATAATTAATTGCTGAATTTTTGATCAGAATTGTTTTTATTCTGCTTATTAATTGATTGAGCAGTGTCATTATATAAATTGATTTTTGCAATTATTTTGCGTGAACTTTTTTTTTAGAAAACTTTAATAATAATTTTTGCAAAATTGCTAAGCGTTTTGCTGCATGCTTTTTGTCAAAAAAATCTACATCGGCATAAAAAACTTCAGGGAATTTAAGTGGTAGATTAAATAATTTATGCATGCACTTTATTTATGCATGCAATTATTTATGCCATAGAAAATAATTAACAAACTTTTAGGCTGCATATTTTTTTCCTCATTTGAAATGTGGAATATGATTTGCTTTTACTACTTGATATTATTCCAATTAGACATTAATATTAATTTATTATTTTTTAAATTATTGGCAGAATTGAGAACTGTATTTATGTTCAACTTTTATAGCAATTCTATCTTTTAATCTGTTTACATTGATGAACTACAGGCTATATTTTAAATTCCAATTATTTATTCTTGCTTTGAAAATTTCGTTAACTTCCACAGCTTACGATATTTATATTCTATAAAATATCTAAACAGTGTATTTTCATAAATCACTCATTTTAAAATATTTGTTTCATTAGATATTGCGAATTTACTATATTCTAAATCTGTTGAATTTTTGAAAATATTTCGTTCGAAAATTATGAATGTTTATTTAAAAACCAGAAATTGACATTCCTGCTGGAAGTGAGCGATGTAATCGGATATCCCAATGTATGTGTCATTTTGAATTTACTTTTTTCAATGTCTCAATTATTCGACTTAAACGGCGATTACCTATGCCGGATAAGCAAAAACAACAATTAATAAGAAAGGATAAAAACATAAAACTCTTCATCACATGTTTTATGGCATATTTTAATTCCAGGTATAAAGAGAATGTATTTAACTAACAAACTACAATGAAACTTTGCTTAATGAGCAGAAGTCATTGCTGAATCATCGCTAAGTGAAAAAATGTATTACCTTGTTAAATAAGACAATGTGCTTTATTATGAATAAAATACTCGAACAAATTTATAATAATGTAATTTATTATTTATAATGCATGAATTTTTTTCAAGAACATTTTCTAAGGGCATTTGTTTTTGCTACACTTGAACATTAGACGAAAGTGTGACACAGAATTATCGTTAGATGAATTTGTAACGATCAAAGCTGTAGCTTATCGGTTTGATGCTTCTCAACAAACAAAACAATAATTTCCCATGCTTTCAGCATCTCCCTTATTTCAATTGAAAGGCTTCGCGACGTTTATTATTTTTTCCACTCCTCACCAAATCTCCACAGCAGCCTTTTGCCAGGGCCGGCCATCTAGAGGGTGCGGGGGATGCTATGCACCGGGGCCCCACCGTGATTAAGAATTAAAATAGGGTTCTGAACAATAATAGCGTTTACACGTACTGAAAGTATACGTTTATTTCCACGTGGCTGGCTGAGCGTCGACTGACGTCTTTATTAAGCAATAATCGCAGTGATACCTATAAAAAGGGGAAAAAAGTTCATTTATGAATAAGAAAATCCCCTTCAGACATGTTAAGACAGAGCGGCGCGACTTCTGGGCACAAGCGCAGACCAGAATTCGAGGCTGAGGGTGGGTTCAAATGGACTTGTAAATCATCAGCTATTTACTTTTTTCCACATTTAATGTAATACTTTTTATGCGTGCATCAGTGCATGTTTGTTTATATTTTGTTCAAACAAAAGTGAAACGATAAACATTTAGCAATGCATTACAGCTTCACCGGCGACGACCTGAATGAAAAGAACCAAGGAAGAAATTGAAATGATGCAGTCGATGGATTTAGAAATATACGAAGTTTACAGTATATATTATAGTCTAGTGCAAGTATGCAAAATGTTATAAGGTAAGTAGACTTACAGTCAATTACTTCACCTACTAGCGGTAATAGTATATAGTATAATATATGATAATTTGATAATTCATTCTATAAACTGGTTAATACTGTTAGATATAACCATGTTCACGGCAAGGAAATATCCCTCTGGGTGTCAAAAAAGAAAATTACCAGAAAAGAAAAAAAAGAAGAAAAGCTAAACTTCAAGAAGTCACAAGTAGATTTTTTTTGGCTACGTAATTCTGGCAAATAAATTATTTCGACTTCAGAAGTTACAATTTAAACTTCAACTGAGGAAGAAAGTTCCGCGCAAAGTACGCAGTCCAGCAATGAAAACGTTGAAACGGTGAAATTTGTTGAAGAACCGCGTTTTTATACAAATATGACCGAATCAGTAAATAATGAAAGAAAATGACAATAACAAACATGATCAAGAGATCCTGATTTAAGGCCAAGTATTATAATGGATAAATTTAGAATGTTTTGTGTTAAAATCGGATTTGTACAACTCAAAGGAGTTTTTGCTAAAATTGCTGAAGGTAGATCATTTTCCACTACGTACTACTTTAAAAAAATTCCAAATGGTGAAACCCAACTTCGCAGATGGTTAATTTATTAAAAAACGCAAGATTCGATATTTTGTTTTTGCTGTACATTATTTTCCAGAGGAAATGAAAAATCTAGGCGCTTTATAGGTGCATATAATACCTGGAAAAAGTTATCAACTGTAATTCAAGATCATGAGCGTTCTATTTGTCCTTTAATTCATTTATTGCTTTGAAAGAATTACTGAAAAAACTAAATTTATGTTCTTGATAAAACAAATCAAGTTAATGTAAATAAGGAAACGGAACAACAAATTACTATTTCAAAGAATTGTAGATGTGATCTTTTTTTAGGATGTAATAATTTTCCACTTCGAAGAAACCATCAAATGATTTCCATAAAGCCTAATAATGGAAATTTTTAAAATTTAATCGAATTATTAAGTAAAAATGATTCTGTGTGTATGGATCATATAAAAAGAATAAAAAATTCCAAAAATAGAATGGTGCATGATTTAGCACATACATCACGAGAACAAATTATTCCTGCGTGAAGAAATGAATTTCTTAAAAAAATTAAAGACGATACAAAAGCAGCCAGGTATTACAGCTGGGTTTAAATGTTATGGATTGTAGTGGACAGGCATGCGACAACGGTAGCAACGTGAAAGGGAAATATAAAGGAGTGCAATCTTGAATAATTGCTCTAAACCCGCATACAATTCATATGGCTTGCCTATCACACTCCTTTAATTTGTTAATTTGTGATGCAGCTTCCAGCAGTATATATTGTAAATTTTTTTTGGATATTGCAACGCTTATATTCTGTACCTACAAAAAGGTGGGAAATTCTACAAAAGCATTTAAACATTACTCTTAAACCATTATGTGACTCTCGTTGGGAAGCAAAATAGATTCGGTTAAAGCAGTGAATGCACAATTTGGACAAGCTTGTAATTCCCTAGAAGAATTTATTATGCAAATAACAATAATACAGCGGTATTCGAAGCTAAAAGTCTATTGAATTTAATACAAGAAATAGCATTTATTTTGTGTTTAATAATATGGTTTACAATTGGTCTAAAATTAGCACTATCAATAAACTATTTCAACTAAAAGCAACTGCTCTCGAATGCGGTTTTAATTTTACCAATGAAATTAAAACTGAAATTCAAAATTTAAGAGTAAAATTTAATTTAATTTTAGACGAAGCAAAAGTGATAGCATGTAATTTGAATCCTTCAGAACATTTTCCTGTGAAAAGAATTCGAGAAAAGAGAAAAAGCACACTTCGGAACAGCAGAAGATGAAATTTTAGAAAACCCGGTTGAGAAATTTAGATGTTATTTTTTAACTCTGTAACTGATACTGTTATTGTACAGATAGAAGACAGATTTAAAAATTTTCAAATTAATCAGTGATATAAAAACTTTAGAAAAGCATAAATTTTTAAAAAAAATGTTCCTAAAACTTTGAAACGTTTCATTATAATGATGTAGATGAAAACCTAATGAAAATAATTGTTTTGTTTCGGGATTTGATTTTGAAAGAGATGGATATACAGAACGCTCAAAATATATTGCTATGTATACTTATTAATAATTATAATGATTTATTTGAAATTTATTAAAACTTTTCTTAACATTGCAAGTTACCATAATAAATGCTGAGCGCTCTTTCATTAAATTAAAACTAATAAAGAATTGTTTTCGGTTAAACATGTAAGCATAATGCTTAAATGCATTTGTTATACTAAGCATTGAAAAAGAAATTGAAAAAAAAAAATTAGTTTTCCCGAAGTAATCAATAACAAAAACAAAATAACGCATTAAATGAACATGCAATAGTTATATGTGTTCTCATTTGTATTTTTTTCTTTGCTAAAGATTTAGGGCCCCAATGATTTTTTGCACCCGGGCCCCTTCATAGAGAAGGCCGGCTCTGCTTTTTACTGTGACACAGAATGTAGCTGCATGAGTTTATCGATTGTTTTGTCTGTGCTCTTCCATCAGCTCAACGATTTCATTATTCCCATCCCTTGCATTATAATTTTGACAGAGACAAAATCTCACTGACTAAGGCTCCACAGCGTTTGTTGAAACTCTTAAGAGTCGCGTTCGATAACGCTAACTGGTCAAAATTCCTTCTCCGAGAACGTAAGGGTTCTCTTCAAATAAGCATTTAACACTGACTGATACAGGTCAATCTAGAATGTGACGTCACAATGTTTCCACGCCGCTCGTTCTGCGAAACATCGCTCGTCACTTTTTTGCGCTTTGTTTTGCTCGTTATGTGAGATATTTTTTAAGCTAGGTTCGTGCATATAATCATTACAAATTATCTTATTTAAATTTTAAACAATATTAAAAAGATCAATAAAGACAAAATAGTTAGATTAAAACATCGGTATCATTGGAAAAATTAGCTTTTATCAATTCATTTCCTTCAAAAAAGCTTAAAAAATAAATTAACTATTACTGAAAATACTTAAAAAAGTGTAATTTTCAGAAATGTATCGGTATGAAAGAAATAAATATCAAATATGATAATTTCTAAGAAACAAATCCATGAAAACTTTTTCTACTAACTTTTATTATATCTATACTATTAATTCAATAAATCAGTTTTATTTAGAGCAAAAATGTTTAATATTATATACAAGCTATCAATTCTAATCAGGGCCTAATTGCTAATTTGTAAACCTTTAGTAATAGACGTACATCTGTTAATAAAATGGTCTAAATGAAAGAAATAATTATATTTTATGTAACTTGAGTCTATAAAGGCTCTGATGAATTTCGAATTTAAAATTTTTTCATAGATCCTCTGTTTTGTGAATCATATTAAATAAAATATTCTTCAGACACTAATATTTTAAATAAGAAAAATTCCACTCCTTTGCAACTAAAACCAATTGAATTATAGAAATTTAAAATCATTATTTTATAAAAATGTGCGATTTTAGACTTCTACGTCGACTGTTTTAATAGAAAATTTACAGTAGCCTGAGAGAAAATTAGAGAGATTCATAGTATATTGAAAAAATATCATAAGGCTTCTATAATAGTATAAGTTATATGATTTTCAAAATTTGAAGCTTAAAAATACTTTATTGAAGAATTTAATAACAAATTAGGTTACATAAAAAAATCTAACTGAAAATTTTAGCGGGGATTAATCTTGGCCAACAGCTAGTCCTTAAAGGTGGCTAGTAATAAATAAATACTTTTATTTGCAAGTAAGGAAATGTTTAATAATAATTTTTTTTATCATTTCCCACCATAATATATATATATATATATATATATATATATATAATATTGCATATTTCCATATAGTTATTAAAATGAAAAAATAAATAAATAAAAAATAAACTAAAATTAAGTTAAAAATAGGTAGAAATGTAAAACTAAATTGACTGCAATTAAAAAGGTGGCTCCATAATGCACACTGACTATGGCCGCAAAATGCCTCAATTAGCCATTGCTTCTAATAGCTGTTTATTGGTTGCTGTATGGGGGACATTTCTCGAAAAAATGCGCTTGAAATTTTCTGTCAGTGTTCGTTGTATTTCAAAGTTGCTTTAATTGTATTTATACAATTCTTATAAGTCCTTTTAACATTTCGAATTTATTGGAAGTTTTCAGCCTCATTTCTGTCCTTTATTCAAATCAAACTCTTTTATCATTCATTTATTTACATTTTTGATTACAACTCTGTTTATGAAAAAAAAATTGGCGAAGTTCCTTGCTCTTACAGCAGTCTAATTGATTTGGAAGAAAGAATCAATGAGGGCATTACCTTATTTGTATGCTCTATGCTTGAGAAGATTATAACATAATAGCTCAACGAGTTATATAAATAGTAGGCAATCATGACAGCAAAATTTTAAATCTGTGTAGAATTCCAAGTCAAAGGGACTATGCTTGTGTTTACGGTGCTTCGAAGCTAAATCTAGCATGTCAGCTGTAGAAGTATACGAGGAAGTATAGCAATAAGAGATTTGAAATGGAGATTCTGCATTTTTGAATTATCCATTGATCCATTAAAAGTAGAATAAAAGTAGCAAAACACTTATCTAATCTACTAACCTTTTGGCAAACTTTTTTTTGTTACTCAATTACGTGGCAATTTCTTTTTTGGATGAGTGCTGCCTTTGATTCAATTCAGAATCCATAGAATACTTGAAGAGTGTATAAATCATGTGCAATTTTTGTGCATAATTATAGCACCTTTGAATAATTTATTTTTGACCTACAAATGTGAGGAGAGATAATTCGATTTCAGTGTGACATACGAGCACGAGGATAAAGAGTTAAAACGCACAGATAAATATCATGATATAAATAGTCAAATGCTTGATAAAAACTGATATTTACAACTAGTTGGAGATAAGTAAATATGTTATGATGAAAAAGTACATCTATAGTATTTATGATAGAACTGTTTGTCAAGCGCAGAAATGTTATTTAGCAGTGAATGGCTTCTATGGATTCTATTTACTTATAATGAATCAGGAGTTTTAAAGAGAAGCACCATTTTGACAGCAGTTTGAAAGAAAGATTTCTGCTATTGAAGAAACAAAATGGATCCTCGCTGTTCATTTGAAATATTGAA
This sequence comes from Argiope aurantia, assembly GCA_026543865.1. Lineage (NCBI taxonomy): Eukaryota > Metazoa > Arthropoda > Arachnida > Araneae > Araneidae > Argiope > Argiope aurantia. The sequence goes on along the minus strand of JAPMOR010049509.1, from coordinate 160,441 downwards.
AATAATTATATTCACCAAGAAAAACTTAAAAATATCAAGAAAATAAAGAGCATCAGAATTTTTTTCCGATAATTCTGATTTCTGTGCCAATAAATTGCTACGATTTATATTTTGAAATAGTAAATGAATATTCTACAATTAAACCCGTGAACTATAGCTTTCTCTCTTACTCATTTTACCTATAATATGTAAGTCCAATAAAGTTGTACATGCATATTTTTTTATTATGGATTTTGTAAATTCATGTCTTTGGAAGTGAAAATGGACTTAAATTTTCACAAATTCAGATTCATTTTGAAAATGGATCATCACAATTGCGGAAAAATATTGTTACTAATCTGTTATATTGCTTCTCTGCGTGGTTAATTTCTAATGAAGAATTTTACTGATATTGTAATGAATATCGATTGAATACCAAATCAATAATCCTTTGGCTTGTGGACGAAAATGAGGGTTCCAGAAAATACAGGAATCATGGGGATATCTCAATGAGGACTTCTAGAACATTCGATATCTTGTTTCGGAATCTAATAATATGGGAGAAAGTTAAAGTGAAATATAATTATGAATATTCTCTTTTTGAAATGCAAAGCGGATCGAACTCTCTAGCAGCCATCTGAGCCTTATTATGCTACTATTTAATTAACAATTGGTTGCTTGCATGTATATTGTTGATTTCTTCAAGTGCTGTCTTTGTGTATGTTATGTTGTGTCTTTATTACTTCTATTTTCTGTATTTTTGTAAAATAAAGTGCAGTTATCTTTTAATTATTATTTTTTGGACTTCTTATTATATAACCGGGCGAATTTTTCATATTTTTTTTAATTCTCTAAGATTATAAATAATTATGTAGGCGCTTTTATATCATGTGTAAATTTCCTTAATGATATAAAATAACTGATTTAAGTTTTCTAGAAATGTTACGAGATGAAGTGACTTTTCCATCTATAAAATTTGTAAAAGTGGAGATGATCCCCTTTTCAAAATGACAGATTCGGATACAAAATACATAACTGAATGCATTTGCTGAAAATTTAATTATAGTATACGAATGCGAATTTCAAGTTTATAACTAAACAATGGATCCTACAAATTGCCAAAGTCAATTTATCTTCGAATGGACTTTGGAACTCTAACATTACATGAAGGAGATCATTCGAAACTTAGATTGGACAGTAATTGCAAAGTCGAGGATGTTTCATTTTGAAACATCCTCGCCCACATCGCATTGATCTGTCTTAAACAGCGCCTTCAAAGTTTTGAGTTCCTAGCAATCGTAAACATACGGAGATTTAATTTAATATTAAAATAGTCGAAGTGCTTTAAATGATGCTACTGGATTTGAAATCTGTCTACTTTAAATAATACTTATTTGAAATAAGAATATTTGCTTGAAACAATTCTGATTTTAAAAAAAGCGGGTAATGAACGTCACTATTAATTATTTTGCTTCTTTTATTACCTAATTAGATGACATCTTCCGTTTGAGGAATTTGCCGTCTTTCTGATTTAATTAAGAATTCATAGAATACCCGAGATGTTTGCGTGTGATGTGAACCAAGTAGTTGCGTCTGAAGCTGATTTAATGTTAATTTATAAATCTGAGAAGTGAGAATTCGACGTTCGTATGGTGCCTCGGCATAACAACTCAAGAGGTTAGGTTTGTATCCCACATAATTTTCCTGTTTTAAAACCAGCGGGGATGATCTCTCCAAAACTTTCTCTAAGAAACGTGACGTGCCATAGAGCGCCTTACATAATATTGGCGTACAAAAATTATGAAATATTAACTTTTGGGGTGAATTTAGAATTTTTAATGAATTTATTGTGTCATTTGTGGCGTGATTGTCATTTGTTGAGTGATTAACTCCTGGCATAAGTTATTAGTATCCAAAAATCGAATTTGTGTTTTAGCCATGTTTTGACATAAATTTGACACAAAACTGCACTTGTAGTCACAAAATCCCATATGAAATTTGATATATTTAAGTCTCCGTGTTTTTGAGTTATGGCGTTTAAATTGTTACTGAAAGTACAGCTGACAGACAATCAACTCCTCATTGGATTTAGCTCCAAATGTGACAGACGTCTGCACTACAGATGTTTAATCTGTGGACTGAATCCTATCTCTCAATCATAATTTGAAACCGAAAACTGTTGGGCATTTATTGAGCTTGTTTGCGGTTTATGGTTGGGTTTTCTTTTTTTTACATACATATATGCATAGATTCCAAATCTTTGTACCGACATTTATCTATTTAGATAGAGAACTGTCTTCTTTTTGTAGTTATTATATTCGAACAACTGGATAGACGGAATTCCTTTCAATTGATTTTATTCAAAATTCGATAGAAATCTGCAATTTTGTGTAAAGGGCGCATACCAAATTTCAGTCATCTACATCAAAGCCTTTTTGAGTTATTTTTGTCGCAGACAGACAAATAAACGGACATTTTTCAAAGCTGCGTTTTTCGAATTCAGGGAAAAGCGAGGAAAAATTCGTTAAAATCTCGAATTCAAATTTTTTGACGACTACTATATATGTGTACGGGAAATTAAAAATAAAAATTCCATAAAATTATGCTATTCCTGTGATAGTTTTTTTTTTTACTTATTGTTAGAGCAAACGAAGCATTTTTTTTAAAGTTTTAAGTTTAGTAGCTTAATAAAAATAGATATTATTTAACAATTCATTTAAAATGCCGTATTTTTTAATGTTTTATTTTGTTAATGGTTAAATAGAAATTTTTTTCCATGACTAGCTTTCACTTTTGATTTGAATAAAATCATCTTTCTTAACATTCGGTACTTGTTTCGTTTTTTTCCCTCAACTATTCCATAAACTCTGCATTTAAAGGTTCTATGGTAGCTTGAAAATACTTTTTCTGATTAGGCTCTTTCACGTTAAATACGTCGGGGCTAAATGTCGTTCCGCTTATGTGGTGCGGAAATTTGATGAGGCAGGTGCCGGCCAAAGTATCCAAGGTTTTTCAAGGTAAACAAGTTTAGCTGTATTAGTGTCCCACTTTAAAGCAACACTAGGGCTATTTTAGAACAGATCCCGTAATTTTGAACCACGATCAGTTGACGAGGTCGACACTTGAGCTGGCACCCCTTTCCTCTCCAAACTACCACGCCACACAAGCAAGAAGACGCTTGGCCCTAACGGACTTCACGTGTACCAGTTCCGCTTACACGACGTTTCTTCGGTGGAATCGGGTCTCGAACCTGAAACACCTCGGTTCCGAAGCTGAGATTTTTATTTTTCCTCACGTGAGAGTTTAGAACTTCACTCATTAATAAAAATCAAAGATTTTTTATGATTTTATGTAAATTTAATAAATCCAAAATTTAACTCAGAAATATTATTTTAATAAAAATATCACAAACTAAGTTCGTGCATCTAAAGCGTTACATTTTTAAGTTGTCGCGTGTGCGTGCATGTGAATGTACAGACCGTTAGAACGGTCAATCTGATGACAGATTCGGTTCAAGACCTGGCAAAGATCTGATCTGACTTGTATTTAGATGCCAAAACTACGTTTTAAAATTTACCAATCTTGATTTTATGCTTTATAGCTGTTGGATTTTTCTGCTCTCGAATAGGCAGACGAACGACTGGTGAATGGATTTCATTCAAATTCGTTTAGTAGGCGAAATCTTGCAAAGACTACACAAAATCTCATCCATCTAGCCCAAAGCTTTTTTGAGTTATCGTGTTCAGATGAACAGAGCAAAGAACAGACATTTAATTCCAAAGACATGTTTTTCGAACTCATTGAGGTGTAAAATGTGGAAATTTATCAAAATTTCGAGCTCAAGTGTTTTGACGGTTAGGTTACTTTAGCTTTGATTAGGGTAGGTTATATAAACGCCCCGTTTAAAAGCAACACTAGTGCTATTTTATGGGCGGATCTCGTAATTTTGAACCGCGTTCAGATGACCAAGGTATCGTCACCTTGGCCGGTACCGTACTTCTCCAAGCTTCCACGCCACTCCAGTGGGAGGACTTTTGACCCGACGGATTTAGCTAGCACAAGGCCCGCTTCCAAGGCGGTTCTTCATTGGAATCGGGTCTCGAATCTGAAACTCCGCCAGTTCTACAGCTGAGTTCTTACTGTCAGGCCACCGCGATCCCTTTTAACTCTAATTATACTAGAATGTAAATGACGGAATTTCAAATATATTTTTTAAGAAATTATACCTTATGAAATGGAAATTTCTTCCCTTTAGCTTTGGGCTTTTATGAATTGTCGTTTTCATTGGCAGAGAGATAAGCTCCATTCTCGCAATGTTGTTTCAAGAGGTGGGGGGGGGGAGTCTAAGAGAGTTTGAAACTGTGCAGATTCCAAAAAAATCTTGATGTCGACTATTTTGATGATTATAATATTTTCATTTAATTTACATACTTCGTATATAAAGCAGTGAAAAAGGGACCAGATAATTTCCCACAAACTCAACTGACTTTCAAAATGAAAAAAAAAAAAAAACCTTCTATTATTTTCTTTTCTATTTAAATATGGTTGTGAACCAAATATTTAAAATTTTTACTTTGCAGTCTTTTGTAATAAACTATATCGATCTAAATTAAATTCTAGTTCAATTAATTAATAACCGACCCACTACAAACTAATAAACACTCAAATAAAGTGTGTGAGCGAATCACTGTTGACAACGTAAACAAATGACTTGGCGAAAGGAATCAGTCATAAAATTCTGAACGAAATTTATTTCACGAATCCATATAAATTCAGGGAATAAGTTATTTCCACTGGTTTTCGATATCGGTTCTTTTGAAAGTACTTCAATACTTTAGATGTCATATTGAAATTAACAATAAAGAACTTTTTGAATGCAACTTCAACTCACTTAGTTAAATAAATTTTAAAAATCATCATTGAAAAGGCATTTAAAAATGAAAAATTTTTTGTTTTGAAGAGATATTAATTTAAAAATATTTTATATATTCGTTATATATTATATATAAATAATATATTATATGTATATAAAATATAAAATATTTTATATATTTTATATATTTTAATATTCGTTATTTGTTCGAATGGATGCAACGGAAGATTTTAGTATTTTACTGCCAAGAGCAATAAAAACTTTAGAGACTTTCTTCCAAATTATTTGTGGATTAATTTCCTATTTTAGCACATTTTTAATTTATTAAATATGAGGAGGATTTATTTTAGATTATTTATTTATTTTATCAATTTTTTTTAAAATTTCCTTTTATTTATTTGTTTGTTGTTAGCAATTATATATAACTGCTGAAATTCCGATTAATAATGATTGCTGAACATTTCAATTAATTTTGGCTTCCTTAATAAAAATATTTGAAATTTCATATATAAGATAAAAAGATCATACTACATTATAAACATTACTTTAATCTGGTTATTATGCTATTCAATTCTTTAACTATCTCTCTATATATACATCCAACTGTATTATTTAAATAGCTGGATTATTTAAAAGCGGAGGCATTTAAAAAAAGCATTTAAAACAATTTTCACCTTTACTTGGTTCTGAAATTAAATTCTAATTGTAAGAACAACAAAATTTCAAAATTTTATATAAAACATGTTTTATATTGAAACCGCCTCAATATGAAAAAAATAAGACGAATCTTTTGATCATCAACAACGGGAAAAAAAGGAAGGATGAAATGTTAGTAACAACAATCAAAACAATATGAGTTTTATTTCAGCAGTAAAATATATTGTTAGAAAATATGCTTAAAATTGTTGGAAAACTTTTGTGGCAAAAAGTTGGTAAAATTTTAAATATAATTTTTGATTTTTAAGATGATGTAAGAATCAATATTATTCTGTAATATTTTTGGAAGTTATCTCTGAAAAAATACCAACATATCACTTAATTTTTAATTAGTTAAAAGTTTTAATTAAGAATAAAAAAAATTGCTTCCTGGTGATCATTTTAATCATTTAAAGTATATATATATATGTACCAAGTTGGGTATCTCTAAGTTTAAAGTTGCAGTTTGTAAAAAGCCAAAACAACCACACATATATTTATTTAAGTTATTATTACTCAGTTTATAGAAATTTATAGTATTTAGAGCCTGTTCATTTACACTTTTTCTCTGAAGCCAGCAGTTTTTTATTTAAGCGCAAAAAATCAGTTTTAAAAATGTCTCTCTTTATTCGATAATATCTCTAGGTATAAGCTAAGAGATAAGTTTTGAAATAGCCAACAATGAAGCCCCTCCCCCTATTTTTTGCATTTCCCCCCACATTCCGCTATATTTCATGATCATTTAGCTGGAAAGTTAATCTGTAGTATGTTTGTGAGGAAAGAAAATTCATTCATTAGCTCAGATCACTAAACGTCCATGTTATTCATGCTTATATTTTTATTCATATGGATCTGAATGAATCCTTTATGTTATATCTTTGAGAGATAAGAAATAGTTTTCTTTTTACCTTCTCGTGTACGTGTACAGAGAAAGTACAGTAATCGTCAAAAATTTCAAAAACGCTTTGAGGTCGGTTGATGAAATTTCGCATACGGTCTTCACACCAAATTTGTTGATTTCGATCAAGTTTTGTGCAAACTCCGTTCTGAGGAATACTGTCTGTCTACCAACAGTGGGACGATTCTTTCAACTTTGGCTGGCCGTTGTTTTCTTATACAAGAATTTGTATAGTTAATGAGCATAAAAAAAAGTCACAATAATCTCTGTTTATATGGCTTATTTCTGTGGTAATGGGGTGACTGGCTGTAATTAAAAAAAAAAAAAAAGAGGAAATCTGTCTGTACGGCTGTTCGAATCAAAGTTAACACAATAGCTACAAAACGAAGAGAGATAAATAGATAAAATATGATATTCTGAATTAACTTCGATACAGTCGATACCTATCAATTTTTGGGCCAACTCCAATGAAGGGTTGGCCTTTTGTAGGTATGTACTTTAAGAAGCATATAAATGTGATAACTTTAAAACGCGACGAATTAAATGTATGGAATTTTGGGATTACAATTGTAGCTTATTAAGAAATTTTTGTTTCAATCGGTTGAGAAAGACTCACATAAGAAAAAAAAAATCGATTTTCAAATATTATTAATCGCATGTCAGGAATTTATCGCCAAACAGCTCAATAGATTCAGTAAAAATGCTGTATTCATGCCAAAGGATAATATTTCGTAACTATCGTATGCCAATGCCATGCAATGCGTTACTATTGTATAACACATTTATTAGAAAGTATGTGAGAAAGTTTTTTGGGGAGATTAATTCTTCTGATTTCTTTCGCAGAAGTTTAGTGTGTAGCAGCGTTCACACGAGGGCAACTATTGCGGACAATGGAAAGCCGCGCCTACCTCAAGAACATTACGTGGCTTCAACGGTACAATGGCAAATAGTTGTCTCTTACTTATTTCTCTCCATTCAGAAACTCAATTATCAGATCTTGAATTATACTTTTCGCAGCTTTAGCGCCATTTCTGACGGTGGATAGAACAAAAGCAACATTTTTCACTAATGAACATTATTTTTCTAATGATGCGATTAAAAAAATTATTTTTGTTGCATCGAAGCACCATTTCTGATGGTATAACATGAGCAACGGTTTTTTTAAAAAAGAATTAGCGCAATTTCTGATGATGGGACAGAAAAAGAATATTTGTTTTCAGCATTAAATACTATTTCTGATGATTTAACAGAATGAAATCGTATTTTGCATCAGTCGAACCATTTCTGATTGTACAACAGAAAATTAAAAGCTTCTTTTTTTCCCCTAGCATTAAGTGCCATTCTGATAGTGAAATGGAATAAAAATGATATGTTTTGCAGTACTGCACATCTTTTCTTATGATGTCATGTTTTCTTGTCTGACAATTGTATTTATTATTGGCACACTTGTCATCCAATATCCCCAACACTTTTCCTAATATGTATCGTCCCAGAAGCAGTTGGGTTGTTTAATTTCAATAAATTTCAAAATATACTACCTTATTTAAATTCGTAAGAATTATTGACTTTTTTTTAAGTTTTGCTATTGCTTGAATTCTATCAAGTAAGATTTAGTTATAACTGCATCAATACCGGGGGAGGGAGGCACTTCGTAATTCAGGTTGAAAAGCATCAGGTACGGAGGATGGTTCTCGCCACCCTTGTGGGTACAAGAAAAGGTGGGAGTCTGGCTCCTCCCATCGATGACTGGACTTGCTTCCTTAGGAAAGGGTTGTTCCGTGGTCGGTGATGGCTTAGGATTAAACCACACTTTCCGCCAGTGTTGCTGTTACGGCGGTCCGTTCATTCAAGTTTTTTAGTGTGCCTTTTAGTTCATTCAAGTTTTTTAGTGTGCCTAAATAACTAAATACTTTATCAAAGTATTAAGTTATTTTTTTTAACTATTTTGTATTCTTTATTTAATATTGCCGCATTGAAAAGTGTCAGTCGACTCTCAATGGCCGCGATTCACAGTTTGGGTAAATATTTAATTAATTGATTTTATGTTTCTCTTTATTTCATGTTCCAGAAGATTCTGGACCTTTCTATAGTTTACCAGACAAGTGTTCTGGATTTTTCTTACTGTCTCCAGAAAATAATTCTGGAGCTTTCCCTGCTAGTATAAAAGCAGAAGATTTGTCAGTCACTGTGTTCTGAGTTCAGAGTTGAGTTAATAAATTAGTTTAGCTCTACTTCTTGTGTGTGTCACTGAATTCCACACTAGACTACCTACGTGACAATATTCTGAAACTAGTTTACCGAGTTTTAAATATAACGAAACAATAAACACTCTTGAGAATTTTTTCCTCCATTATAGTGAGTTTTATTTACTTGTGTGTGTGCTCATACATAAATTCAGATGCTAATTAAGTTAACTAATTATACGGATTAAGATACAGTTAAATACATTAATTTGTATTAAATGAAACTTTCTTTCATGCGTAACGAGTTTCTAAATGACATTTTTCATTTCATGCTAAATGTCGCTTTCCTAATCGCAAATTTAACAGTCCAGAATTAAATTAAAAATAGCATCTTACTTTAATCATTTTATCACGTTATAGAATGAATTCATTTAAAGTTTTCCAGTTAGTGCCTTTCTATTCAAACATCTTGACTTAAGAATTAGTTCAAAGGCAGGATTTCCGTTTGGAATATTGTTTAACTTGGCAGACGATACTTTCCGAAGTGGAATCTCTTGATAACAATTTAAAAGAAAAAAATTAGATGAAGTTTCGATGAATGCGCTTCGTCCATTGACTGAAATAGTTTACATTTTAAGCAAATATTGACCGAAAAAAAAATAATAAAACAGTGAAGGTCTTTTAATTAAATTCGTAGTAGAGTTGAAGCAATAATTGGCTTCAAAATAAACAAAGTGAGATGTTTGTGGATTCGGTCTTATTTTGTTTCTTAGAAATTTAACAATGATCCACCTTCAAAATGAAAGAGCGGTTTCTCTTAAACTTAATTAATTCTCTCTTAGAACTTGCATAATTCATGAATAAGATCAAAGACAAGATGTTAGTTTGTTTGGGGTTTCTTCTTCCAATTATATCCACGGAATAAATACTATTTCTTACTGGAAGAGTTAAATCAATGATTTCATGAGATTTATTCCACCTGTATCGACTAAACACTTTTGATTTTCGAAGCAACAACGAATAAGTAATTTAGAAGAACAGCGTAAATGATAATAAATGCAGAAGACTTTCAAACAAAAGGGATTGATTTAAAATATTTATTTACAGTGAACGGCCACAGATAGAGACATATACGTCATTGAGTTGAAAAAAGTTCAGAGTTTTAATTTATGCTTTCAGATATTCCTAATGAAAGCAAGCAATATTCAGGAAAGCGTTGTTTCTGAAGATTGCTGTTGATTGCAATGAAGAAACGACGACACCACCAGAGTAAAAATTATTTTGCGTGCTGAAGTAATCAAAGATTGAATTCGTTTTCGTACAGCAATGAAGTTCTTTTTGTACATATCAATCAATTACAATGATTTCTACAATGAAATAATAAATGAGTGGCATCTAACTAAAACAAAAGGAACATCTGAAATATAGCTTCCCCTCTAATTTATTTTGCCTATTATATGTAAATCCAATAAGGTTTTGCAACAATATATTTTTATTACTGATTTCCTAAAAATTAATGTTGTTTGACAAAATTTCACTAATTCAAATTCATTTTGAAAATGGTTCGACTCCGCGATGGAAAAATATTATTATTAATTTGTAATATTGCTTTCCTGCGTAGTTAATCTCTAATAAGAGAGTTTTAGTGATATTATAATGAGTACTAAATAGATGCCAGGTCAATGATTCCCAGGTTTTTCAACAAAAATGAAGATTCTAGAAAATGCAAGAATTATGGCGATATCTGTATTAGGATCCGAAATTCTACATTTCTTCTGGAAAAAACGATATATTGTAACGGAATATAATAAACGGTGAAAGAGTTGAAGCGAATAAAATGTTCAGGATATTGTTGATTGTCATGAAGAAATAACAACGATCGAAGAAAAATGATTTTGTGCACTGAAGTATAATTAAGATGAATTCATTGTTATAGAGAAGTATGCATTTCTTTGTATGTTCAACAAATATTTGCTTCATCATTATATTGTGAGTTTGTAAAAGATGATGGTTTACAGATGAGGGTTGACTATAAAGGGGAAAGGGACAAATCATTCTTGCAAGTCAGATGTTTGAATGTTTGATGTTTGAATGAATGATGAAGACGTATCAGAACTGCTTTCGAATGTTTCCCTGTCTATGCGGCACATAAAAAACAGTGTGTTTATACCACCTATGCCTGCTACTTTTCAGTGTCTGAGAGATCCAATTGCTATAGCAATAATTTCAATAACCAGGGACGCATTCCTTCAAGTGTGGCAATAAATGGAGGTCTGACACATGGAGATTTATCAAAACTCGTTTTCGAATTTTTATATGATTACAATACTTTCTCTTATTATACTTCATATACGAAAAAAAAAAATGTCATCATTTCAGTGAGGAGCAATAACCTGATGGCAGAATAGGGTCTTCAGGATCAGAGAGTTACATGTTCGAGACTGATTCTATTGATATTCCGTTGTGTGAATAGCTCTGGTTACTTTAAATCCACTGAGAACAGAAGTACCTTTGCTAGTGTGATGTGAAATGTTGGAATGGAGAATGCAAGCTCATAAACATGCAACTGCGAATGCCTTACATTTGCGAACTAACATGCAAGACTTTCACACTTTCGTCCAGATAAGAAAACTTGTAAACAAAATTAAATAGTGAAACGTTCCGCAATCGAGGACCATGCTTAATTTTGTGTATTTTATATTAATTATTGCACATAAGTGTGAGCCGTTAGCTAGATATAATTAAAAATCGTGTAAATTTCAGAAGATACACAACAGATTGAAATAATTCATTCCCATTAATAATTGTGCATCTGATATTAATTGAACACTTCCTTTCCATGTTCCAATGGGAATACTCGTTCCACGATTTTCTTCTATATTTGTAATATTGTTACGAAATTTCCGGGTTCGTTTGGATAGTGGAAGTGATATGGTGTAAGGAACGCTCAATCAGCAGTAGAAAAAGAAGCAACAACGTTTATTTACACGAAGACACACAGGACAGCACAAAGACGACAACTATATACAGCACAGAGAAGACAATTATCTTCAGCCGCGAGACGTGCAACAGCAGCACACAACAAAACTCTGCTGCAGACAGTAGCGCGCAGCTTAGTTCAGCACTAGCTTGACTCCGTCGCTGCTCTGCTAATCCCTGGAAGACCAGTTCTTCACCGTCGATTCCGACTACTCCGCTTCGTCGATTCCGACCACGACTACTACTCCGTTCACTCTGTCTGGCAGCTGCAGACACTTTTATAGGTCTCAGGAGGCGGGGCTAGAAGCCTCTCAACCAATCAGGAGCGTTCGAGGCGTATCTCGGTTCCTACAGGACGGATCGGGAAGATTCTCGATGTTTCGAGTATAATCTATTTTGGCACCAATGTCGCCAAATTCGTCGCCAAGTCGCCAAATGGACGCCAAGTTTGTCGCCAAGCTCTGGGACCTCCGACGCGATACCCGGACTCCGTCCAATACCTATGACTTTAAAACAGTCTTACTGATGATGGAACAAACTATGTTGGGAAGCCGAATTGCAGGTTTGTAACAATATATAGCACCATCTTTTCGATTTTCCCTCATGAGAATCTGCATCCAACTGAATACATCGTGACATATAGGGATGAGACAAAAGTTACGAAATTCACAATAAAATGAAATAACTCGCCTATTTAATAATTATCTCATAATAATAATATTGCTGGAAGGACTTTAGATACAGAGTCAATCAATAAAATAATATTGCCATTAAGTAAAAAGTTTCTCTTATTTCCTCGCATTTGAAGCATAGAGAAAATAATATAGTCGTCAAAAACTGTGAATTTAAATAAATCTCCACGTTTTAGATTTCCTTGAGTTCGAAAAACACATTTTCGCCGCTACGTCTGTCTCTGTCCGTCTGTCTTTCTATGACAAAGAAGACTCAAAAACGCTTTGAGTTAGAAGAGTGAAATTTGGTGCATGGTCTTTACATCAAATTTTTAGATTTCTATAAAATTCTGAATAAAATTCATTCAGGGGAACTCTGTCTATCCGTATGTTTGAATATAAATTAATACGATAGCTACAAAACGAAGAGAGCTAGATTGATAAAATTCGGTACACAGATTTAACATTGATGTGGAGACACCTATCAAATTTTACACAAATCCAACAAGGGGCTGAACATCTTTTGGTCTGTCTTTTCAGAAGCATGTAAACGTTATTATTCAAATGCACAATGATTTAAAGATGTCAAATTTGGTACGTGACTTTGTGACTGCTATTGTAATTCTGTGATAAATTTTGGTTTCAATCGGTTGGGGAAAAAACGTCATTTCCAGATTCTGTTAATTGTAAGCCAGGGATCAATTGCCTTACAAAAAAACTCGCCAAGGATCACACGATAGATTCAATAAAATGGCAAATTCACGCCAAAGACTAATATTTTATAACTGTTATATGCCGATACCCTGCACGACATTCTCTGCCTTACCAAAGTCCACAAGTTTCAGCTGATATTGGGAGATTACACCATTATTAGAAAGTATGGGAGAACGATTTTGGGGAGTTAAATAACCTGCCGGGTATTTTTGGCCATGGCCAACTAAAATATTTATTACAATAATACATACGTCGCAAGATACATTCAATTAATGTTTGCGTCATGAGTAAGTGCATTACCATGCAGGGTGATGTCACTTGCCATGATCAGTCCACAACAGATATGAAGGGTAAAGAGGGTGGCAATGATATTATCTCCTTTTATACGTATTGCGTTTTGTACTTCATAGTATAATGAAGAAAAACGAATGTGAAATGCAAATGCCGCTTTCAGATCGTTTGCAGTAGAAATTTTCTCCAAATTTACAATTTCTTCAAGTTTATATGCCAAATTTCCTTTATCTAAACTTTGCATTTTTAAGCTATCTTTTATACATGCATGCGAATGAACCGACTGAGAGATGTTTAAGCAAACGATTTTTTTTGAAAAAAAATTTAATACAGATGCACAGTTTTAATGATGAAACTGTGTACCAAATTTTATTTATTTAGTTTCTCACGTCTTTTAGTTATTATGTTCACAAAAAGATATATTTTTTTCAATGGGTTTCATCTAATATTTAATATAAATCTGCAAATTTGATGTGAAGACCACACACTAAATTTCACTCTTCTAACCTCGCGCATTTTTTTGATATAATTCCAAATAAGTATTATTCAGGCATTGAGCTCTAAAAGTTGAAATTCGTCAAAACCAAGACGTTGAATGTTTTGGTTATTACTATATATATATATATATATATATATTTCTTCTTATGCGAAAAAATGTTGTATTCAAAAACTTTCTGTAATACAGAAAAAGAAGGATGTCAGTATATATTGATGAAGAGTTCAAATTAAATGAACAGTTTAACAAAACTTAATTAAATAAATTTTAATAAAACAACCTTCGATCTGAAATCAGCACTCGAAAGATAGTTGCTCGTTTTTTATAAGATTTCTGACAGAAAAGCAATTTTTTTGAAGAACTGTCGCAACTCGGCTTTTTAATAAAGATAACTCTGTAATTCTTGTATTTTATACAGCTTTCATTTCTGTCATCAAATTCGTCGTGAAGTCACCAAATGATCACTAAGGGTGAAGATGAAGGATATGGCATCCATTTGCAGCCATAAAGAATATCGGCAAATCTCTCCTATCAACATTGAATTAAGATTGCAGAAAAGCAATAATACTGATTCGTAATAATGTCGTTTTGCTTCTCTGCATAATTATGCATATGCCAATCTTATAATTGGAGTTGGTATTGGGACAAATAGTGGTTCCTGATTGCATAGCTGCATGCAGTTTAAAGTCTTAAGGATTAATAGTTACGTTTTTCTGATGGCTTTGAAATTTATTTATTTACTGATTAAAGAAATATTCTTTCATCCCTGAGAAAATCAGCTTTATCAAAATCTTCCTTTATATTTTAACCCGCTTATTTAATCTTAACTATTCCAAAGACTTAACAGGTGTGCCTGGAATTAAGTAATTTTTAAAATAATTCTCACAATTTTTTTTCTGTTCCTTAGCTTATATCGCTTTTTTTTAAATCTTTTTATTTCTTTTTTTTAACGTCGGGGAGAAGATTTATTTTTTCTCCTGTTAAATAGGGAAAACTGTCTTCTTCACGTCCAAATAAACTCACGGCTTAAAGACGAAATTGGAGAAGGGCTTGCAAATGAAATTTTAATGGAAAGCAGCTTAATCTTTCTCCAATTTCCACTTTTTTTTGCCCCCCCTTTTTTTGCTGCAAATGCAGAGTAAGCTAAATCTTTAAAGCTGTCGTGTAAGATAGGAAAAATAGAAGCAATTACGAATATCGTATGAGCACTTGGCATCTTTTTGTAAAATCTGCTTTTTTTTCGAATTATAAAAATAATGAAAGAGATAAAGGAGAATTTTTGAAAATGACATTTTTACTTCCTTCAGGTTTCAACTAAGGCGTTGTGAGTTGTGCCATAAATTAAAATGGAATATAACGTCCATGGATTCAAAACTGTGTTCATTTCAAATTCATAGAGTTTGGATTATTTTTGTTTGTTTGCCCCCAATTGCCACCAATGTTTTTGTCCGAAATCAAAGTACTTAAGAAATGTTGTTTTAATCATTATTATCACTCAAGAATTAGTAGGACAAAGACTGCTTAACTGCCATTTTCAAAGACGAATATTGATACGAAATTCTTGCGAATGTAGTATATCATGTATTTCATTTAAAAGTTTTGATATATTTTTAAAACTAATTAAGTCTCATGTAATACTTGCCATAATCGATTGTGCGTCTTGTAGGAAGGAAAAGATCTTGACATTGGGAGACAACACGGAGTTAGCTGTGCATAGTAACTCTTTTAGCAAACATTTTTTCATCCAGATTACTGATTTTTTGAGTTGTTAAATGATTAATGTGGAATGCATTTTTCTAAAAATTATACTTCTTACCTTGTTATCCGGTATGACAAAAAAACAACATGAAATCAATTGAATAAATTTGCAAATTTACAATATATATACAGTGGTGGCCAAAATTGTGGACACTTTTGAAAATCGTTATGTTTCCTAACTTTGTATGCATATCATTTTAAAGAGAATTAAATGCTGATTTCAATGCAAAAAGCAAAATTTAAATATTTGCAATGTAAAAAAGTTATTCTTACTTTAATCTGAATAACAAACAAAGTGATGAAGTGGATTGTAATTTCTAACTTTCCTGGCAAATCACTGTTCTTGTTCTGGGAACCAATCAAATATTATTCACTGCTAGCAGAAGCTGACATCATGTTTAAAGTTGGAACAAGTCATTATTGTTCTTTTTCTGTAGAAGTATGACTGTTTTTATGTAATTAAATTGCAAGTTAGAAGCTTTGTTAAATTTTTTAATACACAGTTAGAATTTTTGTAAATATTTCTAATATTTAGTCAAGAACCAA
This sequence comes from Argiope aurantia, assembly GCA_026543865.1. Classification (NCBI taxonomy): domain Eukaryota; kingdom Metazoa; phylum Arthropoda; class Arachnida; order Araneae; family Araneidae; genus Argiope; species Argiope aurantia. Next base: position 144,357 of record JAPMOR010049509.1, on the reverse strand, counting down.
TGACATCAAATAAAAGAATATATTGGGATTAGGGATTGCAATATCGGACCAAACGTTCAATACCGGTATTCGGTATTTTTTAGATCTTAATACCGGGATACCGGTTTTAATACCGGTATTAGAAATTTTAGAAAAAGAAAGAAAACACTGGTGTTTCTTTGTTTTTACTTGCCAGTTTTATTAGAGAGTGTAAATTTTACAAAAAAATTTGTAACTTATAAATTATAGCAGTATATAAAGAATCACAAAAAAGTAAAGGAACATTTTATTTATTCAAATCACAAAAAAGTGTAAATATCACTAATCAGTCTGTGGTACTATTACAAATTTTTGAAATGTGATCTTAAAAAACATAATGCATCAATTATACTGTCATGAAGCCTGAAAAGTAATTTTGTGCAAAATTTACCAGCTGTTGAAAATGCTCTTTCGGTGGTACTGTAAACAATGCGTGATATACTTTTTCCAAGTATTTACCTCTAAATCCCTCATCTTCAAATAAATCGATTTATCTACGGATGGTTTTGGATTGATTTCTGTATTATATTTTGGTTTGCTGAATTTTTTTTTATTTATCGCTAATTCTAATTTTTGTTTAAGAGACAATTCCTTTTCACTATCGACATTAGTGTCATCATAATCTTCGATAACTGTACTAAATTCTTCTGAATGCGGATAGGTTTGTGGATAAAAAAAATTTAAGAAAATTTACTATAAACTTGATCAGATTTGAATTGGTTTGTCTCTTCATCTTTTTCATCTTCATTTTTAAAATCATTATAATCATGTAAATACCATAAGACATTTTGTATTACTAATTATCTGTAATGTTTACGTCTTATAAAACAGCGAGTCTTCATTGTTAAATGTAAACATCTCCTCCTTTCATCTTTCCTCTCACCACTATTTTGTCGAATTAAATCCACCCTAACGCATGCTCAAAAGCTTGGAGGGTTTTACAATCCGTTGTCATGCAGTATTTTATCACTTCTCTTGATTGTACGATGGAACTTTATATTCACAATCTAATTAATTTCGCCCGTTAGGGAGACATAAAAACAAAAACGTACACTATTTTGTAATATTGGCGATCCCTGAACATATAGTGGAGACAATTTAAAAAAATTCTGTAAATACCGAAAAAACGGTATTTAAACTGGTGAATACCGTTATTACAAAATTGTACAAATGGCACAAAATACCGGTATTCGGTATTCCGGTAACCGGTATTGCAATCCCTAATTGGGATCCTAGAAATACAGCTGAGATTATTGTGATACATGAATGCGGTCTTTCCTATGCTGAAATTGCAAGACAGGTGGGTGGTTCAGTGACTACATCTGGAATCCGAAAATTTGGTTTACGATATCAGGAGACAAATTCTATAGAAAACAAAGATGGAAATGGCTGAAAAAGGTGAACCACATCTGTTGATCACAGAAAAATAAAATGACTATTTCTCCAAGATAGAAGAATGTCTTCAGCGGAAGTCAATTGAATGATGTTGGCATTTATGTCAGTTGAAGAACAATCAGAAGAAAATTATTCGATGTTGTATTAAGAGGTAGAATTGAACGAAAAAAAATCCTTATCTCACTTTAATCAGCGTATAAAAAGATTACAGTGGTCAAAGGAACGCATTAATTGGGCGTATGATCAGTAATTGCAAGTTATTTGGAGTGATGAAACAAACATATGTTATTCGGTAGTAATGGTGAAAAGAGGTAAGACATAGAATAGGCGAAGAACTACATTCTGACTGCATTCAAGCAGCTATGAAGAACTCAGTTAGTGTTATGATTTGGTCATGCATGTCAATAGACGATATTGGTTACTTTCATGTTATCGATGGGCCATTAAATGCATGAAAATACATTGATACTATTCTAGAGTCAAAAGTTACACCTCCCATCGGTGATCTATTTCCCAACAGCGCGTAATTTATTTTTCATCAGGATTCAACTCCTTGCTATATAGCAAAAATAACAAAAGACTGTTTTAGTACAAAGAGCATTGAATTGTTATCATGGCCAGGAAACAGTTCTAACTTGAAAAATTATTGAGAACTTATGGTACCATTTCAAAACTCTTGTATATATGAAGCGTTCATCAAATAAAAGAGAATTAATTGAGGCTATAATTGTTTCCCGGCATCCTGTAATAACAAAGAGAGAGAGCTTAAAACTCTATTCAACTCAATGAAATATCAAATTGGAGCTATAATAAAAAATAGAGGCTACCCTATTAAGTACTGATAACTGAATGCAGTCATCAGCATATAATGTATGTCGATAATTATTGACATTCAACTTTTTTGTATTGCAAATATTTGAGTTTTGCTTTTTGTATTGAAATCAGTATTATCATCTCTTTAAAATGATATGTAAGAGTTTGCATTTTGTGAAAAGTTACATTTTCTATACGCATACAAAGTTAGAAAATATAAAAATTCCAAAAGTGTCCACAATTTCGGCATATATTACGAAATAAAAGTGTGTTATTAAAATGAAGAGAAAACTGTGTGGAAATGAAATTGATATAATTGAAAAGAGTCTTAAGATAGTGTATTTTGAGTCTTAAGATAATGCAAAGGCCAGTTTTGTAAGATAATTTTTTTGAAGACATGATCATCAATATCAATTTTCGTAAGCAAATCATAGCGATTATCCATCTAGTGATGTTTAAGTGTATTTTTTGAGCTCGTTTAAGTTTTCTGATTAAAGCCTCTTTCTTTAGCTAATCGAAATGTTGAATTTAATATATATATATATATATATATATATATATATATATACATCATATTAATTGATATCATAGTTTATTAATATTGTCCGACGATCAGTAATTGAATTATGATTATTCATCACGGTTTGAAATGATTCCACACCTTATGGGAGGAAAAAAACTTTTAGATGCATGCATGCTTTGACCATGTGACTGTGACATCATATAAAATAATGCTATTGCTGATAAATATGAAACATTCATCAGTACTACAACAACAATTACTCGTCATAATTTAAAATCAATTGTGTATTGCATAAGTGAAAAGAGAAAATAAAGTCGCAGAAGCTCAGTATTAAATGAAATGTATACGTTGAGAATATGACTATGATGTCACATAAATTGGCCTCTAATTGTGATTCTGCTCTCTAATCGTCAGACTCATGCATATAACTAAATTGCTTCTTTTCAGAAAGTAATCTATTTCATTCTATTATTAGGAGGTCTAACACCGTGGGTTTATCTCAAAAAGTAGGAATGAGAAATTGCTGCATAAATAAGCAAATACAATAATGGCTGGGTTGATTGGTTAACAACCAATCGCTGAAGCGGGATATACAAAAGTGCAAAGTTATATTCTCGAGGTGCTTCTAGTGGGGCGTAATTCACTGTACTCATATTAGTATCTGTAGAATTATTGCTTTTTGTTATACTCTTGAGAACACATTATTAAAAATGTTCGTTTAATCTGACTCGGTAAAAAAATTTGTTTTAAATTTTACAAAAATTGGTTGTTGAAATTTTGTTTTAGTTCTGACAATTGCGAACTGAAATGAATCACACACCCTTTAATTATTATCGTTCTACATAAATGATACATACATTCAGAGATAAGTTTGTGATACTCAAAACTATTAATAAAAGAATCGGTAATATTATAAATTTAGATTGCCAGATTTCTTTGTTTTAAATTTAGGGAATTCATTTTGATAGAGGATTAATCACAAATGTATACTTCTACCAGTCCTAAGGCAAATAGAAAAATCTCGATGGTCGAAACCCGCGACGGCATAGCTGGGAACTATGCTTAAATATTTAGGGCCATCACCGGCCATGCTACAACTCCTCTCATAGGAGATACCTCTCGTGATTGGTAGAATGTAGTCAATCTTATAACATTTCAGTATTCAACGGGGAAGCGAGAACCAACCACCTTACCGGAAAATTCTTTTTACCGGAATATATGAGGTCGCACAGCTGAGATTGACGGTGGAAAAATGTTATGTTACAAGATAACGATAGTGATAAATATACTGTTGATTAAAAAGTATGAAAAGTTTATTCAGTAACACTTAAATACGTCGTATCATGATACAGGGTTGTATGTGTTTCATTGTTTTTGAAGAAATCACGAAAAATTTCAATCAATAAAAGATAAAAACTCGTTATAAAAGATGTATTGAAGCAACTTATAAAGATACTTTCTTTTCAGTTTTTTCCATCTCTCTGTATAAAACTCTAACATATGAGATGAAGAAATCTTTCTTATTACTTATTGTAGAACGGCAATAGCCACATGTAAGCAAATCGTAGCACAAATGTTCCCGATCATTTCTATTGACTTTTATACGCTGCACTTAATTTCACTGAGCAAGCTAATGGAATATAAAACATAAATTAGAAATGCTAGGAGTAGGACTTGCCTTCTCTCCGAAATATGCATTCACCTAATAGGTAAGCGCTATGACTTCTCAATGGAAATAAATGCTCGTATCTTCCTAAACTATTTTTACACAAAAATGATATTTGCGTTATCTTAACCCCCCCCCCCCCTCCAGATTACCTTTCTTATGATATCAATTTCATTTTCGTTTGACTATATTTTTCCTTTTCAATACATTTTAAAAATTTAATTTAATACATAATCTGAAATAATGTTTTAATGTTATGATGAATTATAAACTTGTCCATCAAAGCATTCCATCGCGCACTTTTGCTAACGTTTACATTAAGATTAAAAAAAAAATTGCTTTCTTTGGATACCAATGACGAAGTAGCATTTTCGATTCCACTTTTAGTTTGAAAGAATATAATTTTTTTAAAATATTGATTTGTAGAAGAATTATTTAAGTAAATTCACATTTTTCATTTGTATCAAATAAAAAGATGAAAATAAAGAAAAAAACTTTCCATATCAATAGTTTACCAGTTTAAAAAGTCAGTAATCTGAAAGAACAAGCTGGTCGCTAAAAGCAAACAGTTTTTTTTTAAACGTGCCCGCAAAATGTATATTTTTGCAATCATTCAAATAATATAAAAAAAAGTCTTTTTTTCTAACCTCAGAAGCAAATTAAGAATGACATCAGTTAAAAAGTCTGGTCTGCAAATATCATTTTCGAGTAATGAAATATATGATATAAAAGTGCACAATGGTGGGCATGGTAAGTTATTTGCAGATTATGGAAACAAGATTACGCAAATATTCGGAAAAAAAAGAAGTGATAAAACTAATGAAATAAATCAATGCTTTTAAAAGTTTTTCAGTCATCATTGTTTTTTTTTTGTATGCAAATGCACAAAGAGAAAATATTGTAACCTTTAAAATTTTTTTTCAAAACTCGAGATTTTGAAACTTCTGACCTTACCCAACGCGGAAAAAAAAAAAAAAAAAAAAAAAAAAAAATTGAAAATCATATCAATCTGTCTGTGAATATGATAATTCAAAACACATTGAGCTAGATGGATGACATTTTGTATACAGTTTTTACACCGTATTTGTAGATTTTTAAAAAAATTTGAAATGAAATCTACTCACAGGAAATTTGTCTGTCAGAGCGGACATAAAGCTACAAAATGTGAAAAGCTAGATGAATGATATTTGGTTACAGAATCAAAATCGTATATTAGTATCAAATTTCATATCTAATTCTGCAAGGTTTGGACTTGGAATGCGCATGCATATAAACGCAACAACTTAGACAAATGAAATGGGGTCCTTGTGACTAAAATTGTGCCCAATTTTATTTTCAATCGATCAACAAAAAGCCGTTTAAATTATACACTCTGTCATATTAATCTTATATGAATCACAAAATGCTCACATGAAAGAATTTGAAAATAAAATCTGAATACATAAGACATAGTTTTGCTCAAGGACATCCATTTTTTTACAGAAAGTTTTTTAAATAAATTCTCATTGGAGCTTAATTTTTACGATAATGCAATTTATAATTCGTTCCGAACATAATTTATTCAGCACTGCGTTTTTTTTTTATTAAATTGGAATCAAATTCAGAATGGAATTGTTTAAAAATCAAGAATACTTCTTTCAGTATATTCCAAAGTTTACCGCTCTTATTACTTTCGCATACACGAAGTACAAAGAGAAAGTGTAGTAATCTTCAAAAAATGTGAACTTAAGACTGGGATTAATCTCCGTATTTCAGGCCTGACTAAGTTCGAAAAACGCATTTTTTGAATTAGATCTGTTTGCTTGTGAACAACATAACTCATAAACAACTTCATTAATGAACATGGGAAAAATACTCATTCTTATCCATTGTGACGCACATTTATTTTAACCACTATAATATAACTTAATTATGGTTCATATCTTAGTAATCTGAAAAAAACGCCTATGCTTTTATTTATTATGATTCATGGCATTCGAATTTGTAAATGATTTACTTTATTAGAAGTTCGATGTGCATAAACATTGTTATAACATAAAAATCACGTTGAAACGGATTATAATTTGACCAATACCGTCTGACAAACCAGGTAGCCGGATCTGACATCTCTTGTCCTAAAAGGATTGCACACATATTTATTTGCTGGGCAACTAGGCCTATAACAATTTTCAAACGGCCTGTCTTCTGCCCCCCCCCCCTTTAAACTCAGTGCCGAGGATGCTGTCTATGCTTTTTTTTAAATTATTATGTTCCCCCAACGTTTTTCCCTTCTTAGATTGAAAATAAAATTCTGCAAATCATAAACATTTACATTGCAATTAATTAAAATTACAATCAATTATATCCTAAGCAACCCAACCTGTTGCACAATATTGTGCGATATTATATGATATTAATCAATATTCCACAATATTATATAATATTGTGAATATAGATCAATGTCATACAATATTGTATAGTATGCTATTAGGGATTACATAAAAATTAAACTACAAAAAAAACTCATCTAAAAGTTTAATTTAAAAAATATACTGATAACTTATTCTTTGTTAGTTAAAGAAAGGAAAAGAAAGAACGATTCGTTCTTTTCTTCTGATAAAACTATTATTTTCAATAGTAGAAGATGACTTTTTTCTTCTTAATTAACGGCACATCAGCTGTCACAACATCAGTTTTTTCTAGGCCACATTAAACGAAATACCGTTAACACAAACATGATGAATACCCCCTTATCATCAATCTCTTGGCGACCGTAATTGTGACTTCATAACCTTAACTCATAAATAACGGCCAATGATACGAAATGAAAACCTCAGCCGCCATTTTACCAAACGACTCGCACGCTCTCCATAAATACCAATCGCGGAACAGCAAAAATAAATAAACATGAAAAAAAAGAGTCTGTTTTCGCGTCTAGAGTGGAGAAAAAAAAAGAAACCCAAACGATAAAAAGGACTCCTGGGATTTCAGGAAAAACGACAGAGCGGCTGGAAGTCCGGGACTTAGAGAATATTAATCTATGCACCGTCGGAGAATAAAACGATAACCGTAACGGCTGAGGCGGCTACGTTAATGGTCAAGAGAATCTGATGGCGACCGTGGGAAGCCATTTATTTCCACTTTTTCTTATTTTCTTTTCACCTCCCCATCTTTTTCGCCCCCCCCACTCGGTTACGATCTTCAAATATTTTATGAAGCGGAGCGGGGTGGAGAGGGCAAAATCTCTATTTCGTCATCAAAGAGTGGTGTTATTTAATTTATTTTCATTTTTTTTCACTTTTAGGAAAGTAATCGCGTGATAACCAATCACCCGTGGGAATATGCATGATTGACAGGAGGGTGTGGTCCAGACAAATGTTTCCAGATGATAAGTGTCACATTCAATAGGGGAAAAAACGTCCAGCAGTTTTTTTCTGTCATGTTCTTGTCGAAAAGGACCAAATAAATCTGAATTTGTTTGATAAGGGAAAAAATTCTATTTCTATTTTTTACTCTTTGATATCTGTATTCAACATAATAAATGGTATTAATTCTTTTGATGCGATAGTCCAATTATGTTATTTTTGCAACATAAACTAAATTTACTTTATTTATAAAATTGTTCTTTTTTTCCAACTATAAGAATATTCGTATTTCGACTATTCTCTACGAAATTAATCCGTTTAGTTTAGATCAAAATTTAAGAACTTCGTGAGCTACAATGGAACCTGCTCACACAATACCCGTTTTAGCAGGGCACTAACTCTGCCTATTTAATAGGTTCAGTCATAAAACTCGTGTTTAATAAAATTTCTGACAAAAATTTTAAAAATAGATATTTAAAGTGTGTTTACAAACTATCCCTGTTACAACTAGCACCTAGCTTTCTCATTGTATGACGAGTGATGAATGCATGTATGTTTCTCATTGTATGAAGAAGAAAAGAATTATGAATATCATTCTTAACTAAAAGAAAAAAAAAGGATATTTTAAAATGATTTTTTTCGTTTCTTTCGATTTTATCGAGGAAATGACAAGTGATTATGAGCACACTTTTTAAAATTTTATTTTATTCTCATTTCTAACTTCTTCTTTACCCTTACATTTCATTTTAATGTTTATGTCCCATTGTATCTAAATTATTACTATTTTGAAAGTGTCTTCGAAATTTTGAAACGCGGTCGGATAAAAACCTGAAACCTCAGCCCATTCCTATCCAAACTTTCGAGCCAAATCAGTGAATGTGTACGAGTAGGGAAGGGGGGGGGTTCGAAGAATTTATAGCATGCACCAGACCTGTTTTGCGAGGTGATTCTTTGGTGGAATCGGGTATCAAACTCGGAGTTCTTCGGTCCCGATACCGAGTTTCTACCCCCAGCAATTGCGTTCTTCCTCGTTTTCCTCATGATACTTCGTTAGGTTTAAAATTAGAAGGCTATAAAAAATATTTTTTAATAAAATGTAATTTAAAAAAATCTACTTTACCCTTACATAGTCTAAAATTTTTATTTTCAATGTCAAATATGAAGTCCGTTGCTTTCTAAAAATATTAAATATAGGATAATTATTCCTTATAATTTTGTCAATAGATTATTGTGTAAATATTGAATGGATGATTTAATGCTCACATTCAATTTTCATTCCTTCCCCCAAACCCATTCATATATGGAATTCGAATAGCAACAGTGTCCTAATATATACTAATATGTCCTAAATTACAGAATGCGATTATTGGGCTTTCAAGGCTTATTGTTTCGATTTCTGCTGAATTGTTCATTGCATTGAACATCTACTATTTTGTTCGTTTAAGACCAGGACTCATTTGACTTTCCATCATATTACTTCCGATAAAGTTTCCTTTTGATATAATGAGCCGAGAACTATGCAATGAGGAAAGGATGGAAATTTTCACTAACAATTTGATGAGCAGAAGTTACATCTCTCTACTGCTGGCCTCTGAACATTCTACTGTTCACCGTTTTCTACAAATTGCTTCCAATGCCGTTTCCTTGTGATGATGCCGTAGATAACATGATGGAATATTTCAAGAACTATTTATTGAATCGGATTCCCTCCTTTCACCAGCTATTGTCTTGATCACATCATTTTTGCTGTCCTCACTGAAGTATTCATACTGATGCCGTTTAATTAAAATACAGCAGGTTTAGAACCGTGGAATGAGGAACGATGGAAGTTTTCACCAATCATTTAAATACTAGGAATCGCACTTTTCTTCTACTGCTATATACTTTCTTACTGCTTTTGTTGTTTTAATTTTAAAATAATTTGCGTCTCACTTAATTCTTCATCGAGTTACTTCCGGTACTGTTTTTTGTTATACAGTAGAGTGGGCTGTGGATGGTGAGATTAGAAAACGATGGAAGTCCCCAAGAAACATTTAATGAACAAGAATCCCTCCTTTCATTCACTGTTATTTTAATTACCACCATTCTGTTATTCTGATTTAAAAACTGTTCCTCACCTAACTGATCATCGAACTACTTTCATTGCTGTTTTCATGAGATACAGTGGGCTCTGAACCGTTCCTAGAGGAATATTCGAAGGTATCTACAGCTACTTGAACAGTACCGAAATTGCGTGGATTTGTTTTCCTCAGATGTTACATGAAATATATTGATTATTATTGAATCCCATGAAATATATTTAATATTATTAAATCAATACATATCATTAGCTCATTTTCTGTCAAATAGATTTCTAATTGTATTAATAGTTTTGCTGATTTTATGACCGGATATCCCCAAAATGACTGACAGATTTTGAAAATCAATTTAAAAAAAAAGACTCAATCAATTTAAAAAAGAAATAAAAATATATTATTTGTGACCTTGCCCTTTGGAAACCAAGAAGCTTTATTTCACTAAATGGTAAATTTAGTTAACGTTGTCACCAGGTGTTAGGTGGCGCTGCAAGCTATCTCAGCAAGTTTAGTTAAAAGGAAGTACTTGAGATCTTTGCCTCAGACAATGCCACATTGTTACTACAAATTAGGGTTACATTTGAAACTTCGTCGTTTAATTTTTTGCAAAAACCTTGCAACATTTTCATACCTATTTTTATTTTTCATATTTTGGACCACCACCTGTTGGCGACAATACTAACTAATTTTTGATGGAATAAAATTCCTTGTTATCCAAACGTGAGGCAGAAAACGTTACATTTCTGTCTCATCCCCTTTTTCTTTAATGATTTCCAAAATCCATCAATGATTTTAGGGACATACAGTATATTGTATTTCTTTCTAAAATACTTTTTAATACTTGTTTAGAGTCATTTGATATTAAATAAAAACTTTTATTAACCATGTTTGAATGTTTTTATTTTTTTTATCTTTTTGTGTATTAGATATCATTGTTAAATTCCAAATGCGATTCAATATTTTCAAATCTTACAGTCATTCAGTTTTGCAGACATTTTTTTATTAAATAAAACAAAGAAGATTTTGAAATTAGAAATACATATCGTTCGATTACTGGCACTTGAAATTTCAAAAATTCTCCTTGAAACTATATCAGCGCGATTTCGGAAGAAGAACATTTCTTCACCCTTACCTTTCCGAATTATTAAAGTATATTATCTGGAGTATCTCACAATAAAATGTTCAGTTTAGCATTAACTATTTTTGCCTTTGAAATCAAATGTAGGACTCCTTTATCAGGGAGTACGAGACCAAGTTCTGGATATATCCGGATTTTTTAATCTTTGAAATAAATTTAATGAAACTTGTAGTGTTTCCTATCCATTGAAGAAGTTTCTTTTTATTATGCTAGTTTTATTCATATGTTATAACCTGAATTCCTTACGAAATTTTTTTTTCTGGTAACAAGGAGATTTCAAGAGTTTGACAGAATCGTTTTACAGCATCGAGGAATTTTATTTCATAAGAAAAAAAATCGCACTTCTTCAATGTAATAAATATATTTTATTTTTTTAGAAAAATCAGTGCTGTTGATATCTTTCTCTTTCAAATTCTTATGTATTTTTATTTTCTTGCCCAGGTAAGGAAAAAAAGAAGCACCTTTCCTTGAAAAATGATTTTTCTTCCCCTTTTCGCAACGCATTTATCTGTTACGATGTTCTCGAGATATTCAATAGAAGTCCTTCTCTCAACACGTTATTGGATTCTGGTCCTACTTCTCAGAAAAGTCCATTTTTGTCACGCTTTCGGCCATTCTATGGATCGAAATCCCTCTTTCTTAGAATTTATTTTTGTTTCCGGGAAATGGAGGTCTGAAAGTTCGATAATGAAAGGTAAAAATCTTGCTCGCCAGTTCTTCGCGGTAAAAGCTCTGGTATCATTATTTTTCGAACAAAAGCTGCTTTTGCAAGCGCAAACTTCAAAAGCCTTTCACGGTGTGAATAAAGTAAGGATTAAGGTAAAACAATTCAACTTGTGGTGTGAATTTTTGAAGAATTAAATCATTACCAGATGATGCGATTGTGTACTCTTTGCTCAAAATTTGAAAAAAAGATTGCCTTCCCCCAAAAAAATATGGATTTTTACTTTATTAATTTACTTCTTTGATTTTAACCTCAAAGCATTTTTTAATAATGTCAAAATTTTGCCTTTGATATTTCAAAGTAATTTAGATTATTCGGTTTAAATTTAGGTTATTTTATTTAGATTTAGATTATTATTATTTATATTTCAAAAATTATTCGGATTCTTATTTATGTTTTTAAAGTTATTTAGATCCTTATTTATACATTTAAAGTTATTTATATTTTAAAGTTATATGGATCCTTATTTATATTTCAAATGTTATTTCGATCCCTATTTGTATTAAAAAATTATTTGGATCTATATTTACGACGACAAAATATTATATGTTTGAAAAAAACAATTTCAAATGGCTTTTTTTCCAAGTCAAGTTTTTCTCTATTTTTATTTTTAAGAATCAATTTTTTTAAATTGAAATTAAAGTTTTCTATTTTGGGTAGATTTTTTTTAGGAAGTCGGCCTTTTTATTGATTCCACTGACACTACTTTCTAAAATAATTTGCAAATTTTCACGGAGAACCCAAGAATCTAAAATTATCCGTAATTCAGAAAACTGCGCCATGGAGCAACTTCGCGCTTGTTACGAATTAAGGTATCGAACATCACCACCTACACCTAGTGTAGGCGGCGCTCTATTTCCCTTTATTTATATACGTGACTGTTAAAGCTCGGAAGTCGTTAATGGGTAGATTACTTAGCTAATCTGCAGATTAACTGATTTGCTCCGTTAAAGTGTGGAATCAAGAGCTTTCCGCATTTTAACTAAATAATGCTCAAATGAGCGTATCTTTAAAGTTCAAAAGTTTGTTTCTGTCATTTTCTTTCTTTACTACTACCCCCTGTCCCTCTACTTTTAGTTTGTTTTCGCCAGCATCTGGTCGTCGTCGGTTCTTTTAGTTATCTGCAGAAATATCGTTACATCAAACAGCAATAAAACAATCCCTTGGTATCGGGCAGGGTTTCAAAAGATGTGGCTGCCAATCTAAATGTACCGAAAATAGGTGTGCTTGTCACCAATTCAATTTCTATACAATTTAACGTGTCTCCAATATTTAGATTGTATTAATAAGTAAGTATAATTTTGTCATATGTTTGACAAATTCATTTCCTTAATTGTAATAATATGTTAAACCATTTGATTCTTTGCATTATAGTCTTTCAATTTATTGATGATTGATTTTATTAGCTAATTTGTTGTTTTCTTGATTGCATTAACGTGTTTCTTAAGATATCAGAAAAAATCAACCTTTAGTTTAAGAGCACAGAAATGGGGCTCTTGTTCCTGCAAATATCTTACTTTCACTCTAACGTGTCTAGTAGGTAATGTGCACATAGTTAGGTAGGTAGGTAATTTAGGTAATTGGCAGATTATCAAGGTAACTAGAGAAATGAAACAATTTTCCACCTTCCAAAGGATCACCTTAGTTAATGTACAGCTAATCTGTGGATTAACTGATTTCCCTACTTTGGCGGTAATATATGTAATCCTATATATATATATATATTATACTTCGGGTCACTTTTGTAAATATTTCATACAATAAACAATTGACAATTGACAAATTCATTTATGTGAGAGTTGAAAAGTTTTCTTTTAATAAGGAATATGGCGATAAGTAGGTCAATTACAAACAATGAATCTTTATCAATATTTTTAAATCAAGGGTACCGAATTTTCGTCTCATACTGAAAATCTTTGCAGTGAAGAAAACATCCCAAACATATAATAAAATTTTTAATTAAAATTTCGTAATTTGATTTCTAGAATTTCTAATTATACATAGTTATTAATAATGAAGCATAATGTTACGAGAGATAACAAGTCGCATAACATCGACGCATCACTTTTCGCAAATGAAAAGGGAACATTTAAGTAGTCCATTTATTCCATTATGAAAAGGCGGATAATTGAGATCCAAAGTTATCTAGATCTTAAATAAAATTCGATCGATAGAATAAAAAAATTGTGTCTGAAACAAAAATTGGATTCTCGAATACTATTAACCAGATGCCGGGGATTAATCACCAAAAAACTCACCAAAGGTGACACAATGGATTCAGTAAAAATGTTGAATTCCCGCCAAAGTTTAATATTTCGTAACTATTATACGCATATGCTATGCAAAGCATTCTTACTTTTATTAGAGAATCTGCAAGAAAGTTTATGGAGCACGCTGCCACGGAGAGCCATGAGACCATGCCTAAGCCTTTGGGACCGTGGCAATTTAATTAATAGCAGTAATTAATTCTAAGTTGCAAGACAAGTTTTATTATTATTATTATAATAGCTAAGCTCAAGACAAGTTTTATTATTATAATATGCATATGTAGTGCAGTGCGCTAAAGACTTGTAAGGAAATTCGGTATTCTACTTCATTGTCTAAACTTTCATGTCGTAATGTATACGTTTTAAACCTGCAATTGCATGCAGCATATTGCCCCCATATTAGCAAACACTAGAGATTAATTTTATGCAAAACTATGACGCAATAATAAGTAATAAATTTACTAAAGTTAAATGCATAACTAAAGAGACGCAAAGCAAATAATAATAAAAACATTTGCATTTTTTAAAATAGCCATTTTAACATCTTCTATAACCCAAAAACCTGAAGTTTACTGTTGCCATTTGTGAAACTTCAGAAACGCAAAACAAGCAAACGAGATCCCCCGGAGCTATTAGCTTCTGCAAACCCCGGAACGTGGACGCTTTGAAAGAAAGTTGCGAAAGAGGTCCCAACAGTCGCATCTCGAGTTGAAAAGAAATGATTTTCGCCAGATGTTGCTGGGGTGGCCCGTATCGATCCAGCAGGAGGATCAACAAGTGGAGCCTTATCGGATGGTATTGATTGCTTCCCGGACCAGATACTCCCTCTATATATAGAAAGTCCGGGACTCTCCAAAGTTCCTCTCCCAGTTTCTGGGACCGATGCTATTTTGATCGGGATGGCCTGGGGATTGGCTGGGAAAACTTTCCTCCCCCCATGCCCCTTTTGGCTCAACTGTTGAGCCCCTAGACAAGTTTTTCATTTAGATCACAAATGAGGAAAACAAAGTGTCTTATACATTCGATAACAGACGCGGAATAAGTTTTGTACAAAAAAAAAATCATATTGTATTTTTTCTATAATCTTAGCGTTATTCAGACTACTTTATTACATTCTCGTATACGAAGTGTATAAAAAGGAAGTTTTGTAATAACCAAAAAAATTCCTCCTAACGAATTTTCAAGTTACTAATCACCTCGAGTTCGCAAAATGCATTATTTGGAATTATAATCTCTATCTGTGACCATGATAATTGATAAACGCTTTGAGTTAGACCGACAAAATGGGGTCTTTATGTCAAATTTGCAGATTTCCCATCAAATTTTGAACAAAATCCATTCACTGTCTGGCTGTCAGAGTACAAGTAAAAACTATAACTACGAAACGTGATGTGCTAGATGTATAAAAATTGATACAGATTTTATCTATAAAGTATAAATCTATATCGAAATTTGAACAAAATCTGACAAGAGATCGACCAATATATGTATATGTTTTGTCTGCATGTAAATGCAGAAACTAAAAAATACAACGGCGTTGATAAACGAAATTAAATAGAGAGTGATCTTGTTACTATAGATAAAGTTCTGCTTACATTTTGGTTTCAATCGGTCGTTAAAAATGTGTTCAAAATCCACACCCAGTTTTCTACACTTTACTACAAAGTATAAAATTCCCTTTGCTGAACTTTGAAAATAAAAATCTGAGCACTCGTAGACCTCATGGCTTTGACGCTCAGCAGTTTTATGAGGAGGAGGTGGAATAACACCTCTATTAGGTAATGTTAGAGAATGTTTCGGCGTTATTTAGATAATTTCCGCTGATTTATTTAGATAAATAATGCAAGTAGTAAAATTATTGCGTCTGTGCATATAGACATGTTAAAAAGAAACGTGAATACATTGTATCTCAGTGATGGTAAATGAATAAAATTCTCTACCATAAATAAAACTGATAGGCGATAAATAAAATTTTCTACATAGAAACAGTTGCTTTCTTCATCTCACTAATGAAAATTTTTTGTTTCTTGCTGGTATATCAACTACCTATCAGATTTCATTTACCTATCTATCTACCTGATCTGTAGGTCAGTGTTCCCAGTCTTTTTTTATCCCTCTTTTTTCTATTTTAAGTGCTCCATTCATAGTTATATCTTCTCAGACATCCTTCAGACTAAATGTTTCCAAAACTGTTATTAAAGACTGAGGTCATCAAAACAATCCAAAGACTCGAATTATCTCCATAATATTTATTGGATATATATTTAACCTTAGATTTTATCTCATTTTTGTCTCATTTGCAAAGAAAACAACGAAATAATTTTGAATTCATTTTCGAGGAAAGGTGATATTAATATTGACATGATAATTATATAATTGGAAAGAATTTCAACGCTATCCATTAGCGTGTTTTCTAGAGTAAATTTTATGAAATTAGGTTGAAATGAAGACAAATGCGTGGAACTGCGTCAAGCTCACTGCGATGCTTGCTCGCAGTACCCGCTTAAGAACTCTTCTTGTTCCTTTCACAAGTTCTGTATTAATGAATTGTAATAAATATTTTATTGTTTAAATACTGAGACTTGGTGCTTTTTCTTCAAGACTGCTCAGTGTGTTTTCGGACTTTCGTAAATTGCATTTTTGATAAGAACTTGGGTAAACAAAATTCTACAACTATTCTTCATTATGATACCGTATGCTTATGTTTTTCTCTTTTATGAACATTATATTCATATACATCCAACTTGTGCTCCACGTTCTCAAGTGTCATCGCACCACAATTTAGGTATTACTGATAGAGGCTGTTCTTGCTTGAATGTGTTTATTACTTCCACGTTATAAAAAGCAGCGATATGGCGGATCATGTGCATTCTTTGCATATTTTTTGCCAGAATCACGAATTGATGGCAGCGTTCTATCGGGACACAGACAGGTGAATTTTCTAAATTTTCTCTTTTCTGAAATGACCGTTAAAATATTGTAATTCCGTGCATGCTACAAACAAAGAAA
Organism: Argiope aurantia; assembly: GCA_026543865.1. NCBI lineage: Eukaryota > Metazoa > Arthropoda > Arachnida > Araneae > Araneidae > Argiope > Argiope aurantia. The sequence goes on along the minus strand of JAPMOR010049509.1, from coordinate 127,385 downwards.
TCAGAGCTGCGTGTAACGAATTTGAAGATATATCTCGATAACTCAAGAAAGCACGGAATATTGAGCTGCATTGTACGTTACGAACAAAGATCTCAAAGTTGCATGTAGGGAACTACATAATGCATCATAATGACTTTAGAAAGCATGGAATATTGTGATGCAATATATGTTACGAAATAAGAGGTCAGAATTTCATGTAACGAAGACACATCACGACAATTCCAGAAAGCATACAGCGACAATTATAGTTAAAAATTTTTTTTTTCAATTAAAATGAACACTGAGATTGTTCACAAGAAGTTTCGAGGTCATAGTGAACTCGTTGTATCAATAGAAAAGTAGTACAATGACTAACTTCAAGAATTCGATGAATCAGCATTTGAATTTTTGGAGCAGTGGAGGCTGTAGTGCTGTGAAGGAATCCATACTCGAATTGAATTCCACACAAACACACACACGCGAGTGATTCAGGTTAAGTAAAATGCCAAAAAAAAAAAAATAATGAAGGAATGAATTAAAAAAGTATTTCAGGAAATACATCTTTCAATAACCAATCATATTAATTTAATATTGCAATATATTTTTGTTAATAAACGATTAATGATATATTTGCTTATTTTTAATTTTAATAATTAAGAATATCTATGTTTCGATTATTTCTTAATGAGTATGTCACGAAAAAAATTACAATAAAATTCTTGAAAAATTAACCATGATTAATTATTAATGACTTCATTCTGCTAAATATAAAAGCTTTCAATTGTAATGATAAATTATAAAAAAGTAATAAACTTCAAACAAATGTAAAATGAAAAATTGATGTTTTGCATGACCTTTCAAGAGGATTATGGAACAATGAATTACATTGATAACTAATATTCCAGCATAATTTAAATAAAGAAGTAATCATATTTTTGTTACTGAATAATAATGTTATTAATCGATTGTGAAGACACATTATAATCCTTATATTTTATAGTTTATATAATTTGCATTTTTTGTCAGTCAGGCTAATAACGTTTTTAAATACATATCTCTGCGGTCTGTCTCCATCCAACTTTCTAGTCAGAATTCCACCATTGTATAAAAACAATATCTTCACTACTAATACAAATTAATATTTAAAGAACCGATGAATGACTCATAAAACAAACTTCCTTCTCAGAAGTTTTGTCTGGGTTGCAGAAGAGATAAACGGAATCTTCTAATCTTCGATAAGTTTGATTAGATTACTGTTGATAGAAATCAGAAAAAAAGCGCAGTTCATTAAAAACAGTATCTACATAAAACAAAGGCGTAGAGTATATTTCATATATGCGAACAGCAGATACTATTTTTCATATATTCTCGTTTCGCTAAGGTTAACTTTCCTAATCTCGATGAAATTCTCTTCTATGAAATATGAATTATTTTGCGAAATGATTCATTTCTAACTTATACATTATTCAAATTCTTATCTGGATAAAATGTAGTATATCTATTGCATTTCTGTCTAGTATTGATTTTGTATCATGGATGCTATTTCCTCTTTTATAAAGTTTTCATGCAGACAGAGTTTTTTTTCTTAGTTAATACTTTCTTCTGTCTCATCTTGATGAACTCAACGATTCAGATTCGCCCTGTGGCATTATATATCCTTCTGTCTACCCGTGCGGTTTAAGATTATAGTCATAGGGTCATGGAAAGACACGTTGATTGTTCATGTTTATATTACAGTTAAAAACTAGAAATAGTTATTAAAATTCTTGTCAGTTATTCTTCAAAATAACTGATTTAAAATCTGGTTAGTATGAATATTTACTGATTTTTATTCATAACTGATTTAAAGTCTGATAGTTATTATCACAAACTGACTATTCCGGGAATTGTGGTTGAGTCCTAAGAACCATCACCGGCCACGGTACAACACTTCCGTTAGGAAGTAGATCATGCCATCAATGGGAGAAGTCAGACCCTCACCTTTTCGTGTACCCACAAGGGTGGCGAGACCCAACCACCATACTGGAAGCTTCTCATTACGAGGTGCCCTCCGTGGGACCTGTTAATTATCTATCTATACTTATAATAAAGCTCAATGTGTGTGTGCGTTGGCGCTCTACAGGCCAGACCATTCAACCTACAGCTACCAAATTTGGCACGTAAATACCTTGGAGGCCGGGAATGTGCACCTGTGGGTTATTGTTTCGAATTTTTAATTAGAATTTTATTTATTTAACAATTAAGCGAAATTTTGACGTGTTTCTGCTATAACTTCCGAAAATATTACCACACAAAAAAGATTTTTACATGAAGTTATAGATAGACTACATAATTTTTGAAATATATTTATAGGCCGAAACAAAATATTATTATTGATTTCATTTCAATCCTTTAGAAAGCAAAACTAAAAACTGAATTTTATGCTGAATCTGAGAAATTTTTGTTGAATTATTCTTTGAGATATTACATAAATTATGAAAAATATTTTGCAGTTCACATAAGACTTAAATACCGAGCGATTCTGTTTGCAATACTCATATTCAATAATAATAATAATAAATAAATAACACTAAAAATGATAAATAAAATAAAACGCTTGGTTTTAATAAAAAATATCTTTATATTAATTGCAATTTCATCATTTCCACTTTAAATTAAAGTTGAAGTTTTACCGGAAATGACAACACATTAGCAAAATATATATAGTAAATTGAACGAAACGATCTAAACAACAGTATAAGTTTGGTATGACTATCAAAATTTGAAGATTAAAAATGTTTTGTTTGAGAATCTATTAAGAGACCAGTTACTTAAAATATTTAATTGAAAATTGTAGCGAGTGGTAATACTGGCGAACCGGCTGGTCGCCAAAGGCGGCTAGTTATAAATAATTATTAATTCTTATTTATAATATCCGATTCATTGTATTGTTCATAGCACATTGTTTCAATTCTGTAACATTTCTTTCTTGCATCTCTGAAAGAAAGAATGGCAGGTTAATAACCACTTTCTGGATGACCATTTGGAAAATACCCTAAATTTTAATGCTATCTTTATGAATATCCCTGATCTGAAGATCTATAACCTGCTTGGGACTCTAAAAAATGAAGCACTCACGAGAGCAATGAAGAGAGAAAAATGAAGCACTCACATTTCTCTTTTTGGAATACTAACCACAAAATGAGTTGATACCGAGCGTTATTGTTTGCTATTGTTATTTAATTTTGGTTTTGTTGACTGCTTGTGTGTCCTTAATTTTTACAAATTCTGTCTTCTGTATACCTAGACTGTGTTTTTATTGCCTGAGCTTGGATTTTTTTGGAAATAAAGCATCGCTTGCTATTCTGGAGTTTCATGTAATAAACTCGCCGTACAGACACTGGAGGATTATCGGAACATTATACTCATATATGCTACTTTAAAAATTTTTTTTGTTGTAGTGTCTTTTGTGGATTATCCTTCGTCCTCAGCCACAACTTAAACGCAATCTTCTTTTTGTTTCAATACTTTGAATCACCTGACACGAATTTAGCAACCCTTTGGCTTCACTTTCCTCTCAATCGTTGCTACAGCTATAAAAGATGTTCCTTTACATCATTGCAATGATCCAAAGTATCTTTAATGCAAAGATTCTATGAATTTAATTAACGAATATAAATTATCTTTAATTCTCCAAAAAAATTATCATATACTGAATGTGAAACAACTTTTATTTCACAAAATAATGTATCTACTTATATAATTTGAATGAGAAAGTTTATGAAATAAGGTGGGCAACTGTATGAAAACACGTTAACATCCGGTGATTGAAA
>JAPMOR010049509.1:60569-122973 GCA_026543865.1 Argiope aurantia | reverse complement strand
AGAGAGAGAGAGAGAGAGAGAGAGAGAGAGAGAGAGAGAGAGAGAGATAGATAGAGAGAGAGAGAGAAGAGGGTAATTGTTGGCATGACTTAGAAAAGGGAGCTTTATTCGAAGAGTTATCTTATGTCTCATCTGCGTCTATTTAAAAAGAAGATTAGCGAGTGCACTTTACATTGGTGACAGGACCCTTTATTTTAATCCTATTACGAATTTGCATAGGGACACAACAGACTCTTTATTTGTCGAACAACATAAGTGACATAAATAAAGTATTTCAGCTATTCTTTATTCGTCAGTTTTACTTACATGGTGCATAAAGGAAATCCTATTAAGCTCGTATTATTTTTGCATCACAAGAATGAGTCATATTTAACACTCTTTAGTTGTTCAACATATGAATTCATAAATGAAGAACGAGATATTAATTCTTAAAGATTCTTTATTTAAAGGTCCGCTCAGAAAAACGTGAACGAGTGACCGTTCGTGGAAATAAGTAAAATCGAAGAATGAATATTAATTCTTGGTTGCAAGGATTCATCGCTTCATTGGCTGATGGAATAAAAGTAATGGACGTAAAAGGTTACATAACAGATATCAGGGGAGTAATATTAAATTTCTTTTTTAAGGATCGATACAGAAAACGTGAATAAATCAATACACTATTTGTGAGAACTCGTAAATTAAGAATTGATCGTAGCATGGTTAAAAGAATCAATTCTCTTAATGTGAAAGTCACATGACAAACAAAACTGCTCATGCCACTTTCTTACTCTGATTAGTGATATTACTTCATTTTATTCTTTAAAAAAGTATACACTGATTTTAAGATTAAATAAGCTCATTCGCATTTGAAGTTTATCAAAATACGCACCATCTAAATTATTTAAATCAAATTTAAAAGTACATTTTATGTTCACAATTCACGCCCAACGGATGCCGAGAGTCCAGGAATGTGGTTCTGAATTCCTTGGAGGGTTAATAATGTTATGGGTCGAAATGCTTTCATTCCAGTAACGGGACCTATTTTCTTCCGTAGAAATTGGGCAGTGAGCGGTTGTGGTTCTTCAGAACTCCTACCAAAGTTTATCTTTTCCCCTATTTATAAAGGTAGTCATTCAATTAAAATACAGATTTTTAAGACGAGTTCGGAAGTGCGGTAATTCAGATGCTGTTCAGCTTATATTCAGTGGTGTAACAATACTGTTTAATGCCCCAACAAATGCTTAGGTCGTGACTACCTCGAAAAATAAATTGATCCCTAACAATGATTGCAAGTATATGACATTTTTTGAGATGCTCAATTATGTTATATATATATATTTTTTTCATTTAATGGATCTTATATTTTAGGACCAATAAAGTAATTCAATATTCATTTATATTTGCATCTGACATAGCTTTTTTTCATACTTTATAAAATTATAATTTTTCGAAAATTAATTTATAAATCACATTCATTTCAGTACTTTGTCAACATATTGCATGTTGATCTATATTCGCAATTTAAAAGAATCATGTATATGTAAATATAAATTTGCAGAAGCGTGGCTGCAAATTTAGGTATTTGTTTTTTTATATTTGTTATTTAAAAATTTGGTTTTCTGCGATTTATTTCATCACGGGAGTCATAATTTGTATAAGAACGAAAGAATGATAAGACGTCGCCTGTTGCTACTGCGATACAAGAGCAAAGTGACCGAAATTTTTTCCTTCTGTGATTTTAGAGTATTATATGGATTTCTTTGCCACATGTCGACTTAAGCAGGAAAATCGTAGGTGTCTTTTTTTTTAAGTGTGCAAATGCCAAGAAATTTTTCATCTCTTCTTTCTTGACTTGGAAATGATGGAGTCAGCAATTTTGTACAAAGCTTGTTATTAATAATTAATTTAAAAAGTAGTTAAGAAATAAGGCAACATTTTAGAATGAAATGAACATGGACAAAATTAAGTTAAAATATATATATATATATATATATATATATATATATATATATATTTTCTTTTTCCGTTATATATATAAATACATGTATAGAGGAGTCTTACGTAAGTATTCAGAGTGATATGAAATTTTCCCGATTTTTACTCAGCTGCAACTTTCCAAATTTTCGAAATGCATTTGCATTCGAATTTGCAAATATACGATAAAATAACCAAATGAACTTAATTCCGATTTCTTAAAATGAGTTATATTTAGGTTTCTATCCACTTTAATAACAATTAAACGTGCAGAAACTCTTCATGTTCTTTAATTGCTGTTTTACGAGAAGAAAAGTTCTTCCATTTTATTTCGCCAATTAGTTAATATATCGCCAAACTTGGTTTCCCGTTCAGAAGTTTTCAACGGAAGTGTTTCCGTTTCGTGGACGAGAACTCGCAAACCACCAGTTGCCATAGTTACATTTTGTGGGGGTCGACGCCATTTTTGCGGATAAGATCCCCACCTCCTCCTGCCATCCCCATTTCTCCTGATTTCCTAAAGATGTCCGTCACTCATTCGAAAATTTCATTTTGGGAGTTTCGAACCATCCCCTCCGCAATGACCTCCCCCTTCCCCAATATTTCTCCATTTTTACGAGTTGTGAAAGGTACGATTCTCTTCTTTTTTTTTTACATAAAGACACTTCTATCGAATTTGAGTTGCTTTCGATGCGATTTCTGGAATTTTCGAACTCCTCAAAGAGAGGCACCGCTTTTATTCGAATTTTAAGGAGAGTAAAAGCACTTTTGGGGGTTGTCTTTGTATACTTAGAAGGGGTTCACTTAAAAGTTTAGCATCGATCGAAGCTCCCCCCCCCCTTTCTGTCATGATCGGTTTTCAGATATGCAAATGGTGTCTCTCGGAAATTTATTCCGTCTCCTCCGTTTTATGTGTTTCGCTTGCAACTCAGCGATAAATCCCCAACGGACGCCAAAACACGATGCAGGAGCTGAATCGTTGGAGAAATATATTTTATCCAGTATCTCGATTCAAACAGTGTGTGGGAGACATAAGATAGCATAAATATTTTGTAGTGATGCATCATCCTAAGTAGTGTTGCGATGCAAGATCAGTTAAACAACAAGGTTATGCCCATACGTGAAAGGTCAGATACGGATGGAATAACATCATACGCGCTTGATTTTTGGTGGCCGATTTAGGTATTTTTCAGACCTGGACAGGGCAGTTATGTGACTGGCCAAATTATTTTCATATTTCAACACATTTTCTAATTAATCGAGAAGTTCAAGATTTATTTTAGGTTCATTCTTTTCGAGTAATTTTTAAGCGAAATGTACAAAAAGAACGATTTGTAATCGTCATTAGAGACCAGTATCCCCTCTCCTCGAAAAACATATTTTTGAAAAATGATTTCCGTCTGTCGGCCATTACTATCTGAAATTCAATATGTAATCTTTAAACTTATATTGTAGCTTTTTATAAATTTTTTAGTAAAATTACCAATGAAATCACCTTTTTATAGGTAATTTGTTTATTTGTTTGAGTGATAGACAAGTCAAATGAAGGAACAAGTTAATGATTTATGTTAGGTTCATTTTTATTTTGATTCATTTTTACGAGATGTATATCTCCCCATAAAACATATTTGAAGGATGAAATTATTGAGGAAGTAATGGAATCAACAATAGCAATTTTGATGAGTGTTCACATTTAGAGTCTCCTCGAAAAACATATTCTTGAAAGATAATCTCCGTCAATTAGCCGCTATTCTTTGAAATTCAGTATGCGGTTTTTAAACTAATATTGTAGATTTTAATAAAATTTTGAACGAAATCTATTCACAGGGCGTTTTTTTAACTATTTAAGTGGGTAACAGGTCAAGTTAATGATTTATGTTAGGTTAATTCCTTCCTGTGAGATGTATAAAAAAAGAAAACATTTGAAGCATCAATAGTGATTTTGATGAACTATCAGATTTTGAATGAAATCTCTTCGCAGTTAGTTTGTTATTTTCTAGTTATTTTTTCCACCATCGGAGTGATGATGGAAACAATAACTAGAAAATGCAAAGAACTAGATGGATAATTTTTTGTAAAAAAAATGAACACCTGAAAAGGAAATCTGTATCAAATTCTGAGCCAAATTCCCAAAGAGATGGGTCACCTGTTGGTATGTGCATTTGCATGCTTCTAAACGCGATAACTCAAAAAGAAAATGTGCAAAATAAATGAATCTTGGCACTAAACTATTTGCCAATTAGGTCAGTAGCATTTTTTAAATCTGATATGAGAGTGGCATTCCTCAGACCGGGTCATGTGTCGCTAGTGAAATCAATGAATTATGAAAGCGTCGTTTCTTTTTATATGATGATGCGCACAGTCTGGCACAAATTGGCGTCATGTGAGATACAAAAATAATTTGAAACGCTTTTAAGAGCAGATTGGTGGATCTAGAACTAATTAATTTTTCACCTAGTTATTTTATGGTCGGTATGTAAAATGTCGGTCTCTAAAATGATTAAACAAATTTTAATTAAATTTTTAATTAAAAATTAACTGAAATTTTAACATTTTCTTTTTTTATAGTATACTGCAACAATGCATGAAATAATCCAACCCCCCCCAAATGACATCACTCTAAAAATTTAAAAAATAGCTTTTCACGACATCAATAGAAAAAATGTATTTTTAAGTATCAACTCAACCATTTTAATTGTTTGTGCATAATGAGCATTATCTATATCTATACTTATAATAAAGCTTAATGTGTGTGTGTGTGTGTGTTGGCGCTCTACAGACCAGACCATTCAACCTACAGCTACCAAATTTGGCACGTGTATACCTTGGAGGCCGGAAATGTGCACCTGGGGGCTATTTTTTAGAATTTTTAACTAGAATTTTATTTATTTAAAAATTAAGCGAAATTTTGACGTGTTTCTGCTATAACTGCCGAAAATATTACCGCACAAAAAAGATTTTTACATGAAGTTAAAGATAAAAAATTTATCTTTTAAATGATACTACTGTTTTAATCTTAAAATTAAATTTCTATTTTTAATGAATTTTTAAATAAATATTTTAACTATGTTTTTCTATAATTTTTTTCGTCAAAAATAAAAATGAGGATTAAGCACGTTTCGCATTCATGGGAAAAAATTAGCTTTTTTTAAAGTGTTGCCATCACATTGATTAAAGCTCTAACTGAAAATAAATTAAATCTTTTTGGAAATGAAATCTGCAAAATTATAATTTTCGGCAAGTGTCTGTAGGAAATGAAACAAATATGAAATATTATTTTTTCTGAAAAATAAATTCAAGAAAAATTATTTTATGATCTTTTACACTCTCTATACAGGGTGTTTATTCAGTCCCGGATCCATTTTGATATTTAATGACTCATAAAATAATGAAGATGTAAACAAACTTATGGCATTTATTGATGGAATAACTCATATATTTTCCTTTTCAGATTTGAATATTTTTACTTTTGTAAATATCGTCTGCGTTTTTAATTCGTCTGCGTTTTTAATCTATCGTTTTTAATTTCAGATAATTTCATTTTCCAGTCTAAATATCTGTACTTTTCTAAATATCGTCTGCTTATTAATTGCATTTTTCTCTCTTTTGTTTTTGGCAACTATTGAAATGTTATGTTTACTTTTGATGTGTTTCTTCTATGTAGTACTTTTGTATGTGATGTTTTATTCGATCGGATATTAAGGAGAATGCATACACTACAAGAGAAAGCACAGATTTTATGTTGGTCATAGAGTTAATTTCCAATCAACTAAATCACTGACTTTTAAGAGTTAATTTCAAATCACTTAAACTGACGGATTTATGAAGATTTGAATATCACTATTCAATAAAAAAAGGATAATTTTAGATTTTTCATCGATCGTTTCAAAGAAAATCCGTCAATAAGCCCGTAGGTTTCTCAAGATTAATTGGCCTAAGATTATGAAAATGGTGAGTTTTTCTAAATTTTTAACATTTTTAACTTCATAAATAAGTCTTAGTTGATCGTGGAAAATAGAAACATTCATTCATTTATTTAAAATTTGGTGTGTCCAGAATATTTATCAGAATATGATACCTTACTGCATTAAATTTAGACTTCATAATTTTTGAAATATATTTATAAGCAGGAACAAAATATTATTATTGATTTCATTTCAATCCTTTTGAAAGCAAAACTAAAAACTGAATTTTATACTGAATCTCAGAAATTTTTGTTGAATTATTGTTTGAGATATTACATAAATTATGAAAAATATTTTGTAGTTAACATAAGACTTAAATACCGAGCGATTCTGTTTGCAATACTCATATTGAATAATAATAATAATTAATATATAACAATAAAGATGATTAATAAAATAAAACGCTTGGTTTTATTAAAAATATCTTAATATTAATTGCAATTTCGTCATTTACATTTTAAATTAAAGTTGAAGTTTTACCGGAAATGGCAACAAATTAGCAAAATATATATAGTAAATTGAACGAAACGATCTAAACAATATAAGTTTGGTATGACTATCAAAATTTGAAGATTAAAAATGTTTTGTTTGAGAATCCTTTAAGAGACCAGTTACTTAAAATATTTAATTGAAAATTGTAGCGAGCGGTAATACTGGCGAACCGGCTGGTCGCCAAAGGCGGCTAGTTATTAATAAATTTTAAATAAACGATATTATATTTAAATACATTACGTCTAGTATTTTGGATTATTTAATTATTATTATTAATTGGAACATTAGTTATGCACCATGAAGGTTTCACCGGTTATCCTTAGTGACTATTGAATGTGTGTTTAGTTGAGTTTCTGTAATGGTAATTTGAATTACTAATGAATTTATGTTATGTTCATTTCTGCTGCCATTAAATTGACGTTATGATTTTAATTGCTATTGCACTATGTTATGCTGAGTTCCCATTGAATTAAGGTTATGCTCATTTTAGTTGCAATAGTTATGCTAATTTGAGTTGCTATTAAATTTATTTTACCCCAATTTTATTAACCATTAAATTTATGTTAGGCTCATTTCATTTGCCATTAAATATAGATTAAGCTCATTTCAACTGTCATTATATTTATGTTATTTATGTTATGCTAATTTGAGTTACTATTAAATGAATGCTATGATAATTTGAGTTGCCATTAAATTTATGCTATGCTCATTTTAGTTGCCATTAAATTTAGGTTACGCTGATTTGTGTTGCCATTGAATTTTTATTAAGCTAATTTGAATTGCCATTAAATTTTTGTTATGCTAATTTAAATCGTCATTAAATTAGGTTATCCTAATTTGTGTGCCATTGAATTTAGATGCTCAATTGTTGCTATTAAATTTATGTTATTCTAATTTCCGTTGCCCCTATATTTAGGTTAAGCTAATTTGAAATGTCATTTTATTTATTTTATGCTAACTTGTGTAGCCATTAAATATGTTATGATATTTTGAGTTCCCATTAAATTTATTTATGTTATGTCTTCCATTTATTTTATTTCAACATCACAAATATGTTATGCACACAAGACGACACTGGTTCAACATTTCTAATACGATTTTGAAGCGTTATTAATTAGCTAAGAACTGAATGAAGTACAATTTGAATAACGTTGAATGAAGCAGTCTAGAACGTTTTATTACTAATATGTAATAAGAGAGATTTTTATGCCTGGTATGTTAGCGTCTTTTATATATATAGATACTGGTTGCATTTCCCAAGCTTCTCAAAAATTTGAAAACTCAAAAACAATCTTTCTTTTGAAAGTATTTTAAATATTTAATTCGCTACAGATCTGAGCTCCATTTCATTTCGCCGTATTAGACTTAAATAAAGTAACACATGGAGCAATTTTAATAAAAAGTATTTTCCCAATTTTAACTGGATTTGAATAGATCCTTGATTATATCAATTACATTGCTAAGAATATTGCAAAGTCGTTAGAGGATATTAAAAGGAATATGGTTTGATAAAATATATTGAAAAAATCTTCATATAAATTGCCGTGAGCAAATTCTGTTAATAAAATAACAACATTTTTAACTTCAAGAAAATTTCATTTCATTTAAGAAAATGAAGAGACTCAGCAGCAAATCTTTGAACATTTCCAAGATGAGCCAACCATTTAAAAAACATTGATACCTAAGCGAATTAAAATAATAAAAAAATGAATATTTTAATCATTTTTTAAAGTTATCCCATTCGATAATTTCATTTATTCACTTATAATTCTTAACTTCCGAAGCAAAAGCAAATATTTGATTTTGTATTCTCTTCAGTTAACGGCTTTGTCCCGTGTGGGCAATTCATGTTCTTTGCGAAATTATTGCTTTAATATTCTTTATAACGAATTCTAATTTATAAATTAATTATTCCTTTGATAATTTCTTTTGCTTCTTAGGAATATGAGAAACGCGATGGTTAGAAGGAAATAGCGATTTTTCTATTAATTTTTTTTCATTATCATTTAATAAATTCGATTTTCAATTTTTTTTCACAACCTACTCTTAAAATAATAAATACTCTATTTTCATTTTAACTAAAATGAAGAAAGAAAATAAAAATTCCTTCTGAAAGTCAGGAAACGAAGGAAAATTCCAGCTGAGCGTATTAAAAAAGATATTATAGAATTATAAAAAAATTCATTCTCTATAAGCTGTATCAATTCAAATTTTTTAAAGATTGAAAAGAACTTAGAAAAAATTGCAATTGGAAAAATTACAACCAGATTTTACAAAATTACATTAAAAAAAAGTCAAAGTTAATGGTTAAATTTGGTTTCTTTGGGACTGACTTTTAAGGGATTACAGTTTTATAAAAACTTTGACTATGAAAGATGCTTGTTATGATATGGCAATAATTCGTTCAATATGAATATTTTCTCTTCATTAGTAAGGTTCTTAAAGATAGATAAAAACTCCCCATTTTTCAATTTGTTTCCATTATTTCTGATTAGCAATTCGGAGGCGACTTTATACATTTTGCGGCCCCATCTGTTTGATAAATTTAATTTTATATATCTACACATTTTTAACTTAGTTAAGGTGTTTATAATTCAATTTAGGTGGATTTTTTATATCAATAATTTTGAAAAAGTGAACATGTTTTTATTAATTTATTATGATTTTTGATTAAGTGGCATCCGCTTATTATTTAACAATATCCAACTATATATTCTGTATTAAGTGAATGGACTTGAGACAAACTTTGAACTGACTAATCATACTTTATAAAGTGCTGGTACCCTAATTATATTTTTTAAATCATATAGAACTCATATTCTTAGAGTTTTATATTTTTATTTTCTGTGACTTTGTTTGAAGACTAAATTAAGTTTTTAAAATCAGTTTGCCTGATAATCTAGGCAGTTGCTTAATCTGCCTTGTAGGATACTTCTTAGTGTGACAATCTATGAATTAGCCCGAGGCTTCAATCCTACCAATAACATTTATTTCTCTGGCTCAAATCCGGCTTTAATTATTTTGCGAGATAACATATGTAAAACTAACACTCTCTTAAAGATATACGCATGTTTAAATAGAATTTTATTTTCTATTATTTATTCATCGGATAGCTCCAACTTAATGGGAAATAGAAAAAAAAATACATAAAAATTCAATAGAATCCTTTGCAGTGCAATCCCATAATTTCACTACACCTCGTTCTCCATTTCCAGTTTTTCTTCCTCGGTGTGAAATTGAATGTCAACTGTGAATTCGTTTCTGAAAATAAAACTTATTCAATGCATTGTGTTTTATGTATCAGATATACTGATACTGCATTTAATATTATTATTATTTCTATCATCAGTAATCTAAACTCAACTAGATGAATAAAGTGGGAGGGGGACTAAAATTTCTATGCCCACGGGGTTACCTCGTAATTGAGGATGAGAAGCTTCTGGCATGGTGGTTGATTCTCACTATCCTTGTGGGTATATGAAAAGGAGGGGGGATTTACCTCCCATCGATGGCGGGACGTAATTTCTTAGAGAAGGGTTGTACCATGGCCGATGATGGCTCTTAGGACACAAACATAATTCCCGCCAGTGTTGTTGTCGTGGCGGTCCGGTTTCAATTCAAGTTTTTGTGTGTGCTTTCGGGTAGGTCGAAGTTATCAGTCTATGATGGCCTTTGTATGAAACTGAAACAAACGAAATATAAAATAATATTTATTTTCTTACTACTTTTTATCATATTGATACAATATCACTCGATTGAAAATGGATGAAATCGAGGAGATTACCAATCAGTATCATTCAAGTCGAAAAACTGATATCGAGTATCTAATACTGCAAGATTGTTTATATACCTGATATTTTTGCTTATGTGATACAAATATGAAGTTGATTCGGTGCGCTAATTGTAATTATGTTTGATAAAAGTGTACAGATGATATCTATTTTAAAGGACGAATTCCGGATACTTTTTAGTCACAGTAGTATAAATAATACGATAAATCGACATATATAAAACACTAAAATATGTGGCATAAAAATCATTTTTATTACATATTGTTGACTGGCAACAATCAAGCGTAAACAAATCACTGTAAGAACGTTTAAAACTGCTACAATGAACATTTTTACAGCTACACTTAATTGAATGCTTTGCTGATAAAGTTTGGTTTAGTTTAGTTTGGTTACATGGCACAAGGACCAGATTTGTTAATTTTGTACCAAATATTTTTTAGTCATGTTTTCCGTGTTAAAGCATTCTTAAAAAGAATTATGATTAATTCTTCGCTGATTAATGAAGTGGCAAAATTTCATTGGAAATGCTATCGATAGGGTTTACCAAAGTCTCTATTCTGTCAGAGGAAAGAAGATGTAAAGGAAGCGAAGAAATAGATGTGAAACAATGTTTAATAGCTCAAAACTGAACTTTAGCACTGCCAGATGAGTAATTGTTAAAACTTAATTATTAAAATTGAAGACTATACCTTCCTAAACTATCATCTCAAAAATGTAATTTTTGCATTATCTAAAAACTCAAACACATAGGGGGGCACCTCGTAATTGAGGAATAGAAGCTTCCGGAATGATGGTTGGCACTCGCCGCGCTTTGGTACACGAAAAGGTGGGGTCTGGTTTCTCCCATTTATGACGGGACGTGCTTCCTTAGGGAAGGTTTGTACCGTGGCCAGTGATGGCCCTTAGAACTCAACCACCGTTTCCGCCAGTGTTGCTATCGCGGGGGTTCGGCCATTCAAGTTTTTCCGCGGGCCTTCCGGCTGAGCAGAGTAGCCAGTTTGTGATTATCTTAAAACTCAAAAAAAGTATATTTTCAATAATGTTATTCATTTCGTTTCTGTATAATATTTTCTTTATTTACAATAAATTTTTTAAATGTAATACACAATCTGCAACAATTAATTTTTAATATTATGAAATTGAAACTCATCCATCAAACCATTTGATCACATATCTTTGCCAATATTAAATTTAAGAAAAAGCTTACTTCCTGCATTCATTTCGAAGTAAGATTTTCAATTCCGCTTTTATTTCGTAGTATAGACATTTTCTTATTTATATTTTATGCGCTATAATTTGCTTTAACTTACTCAATTAAATTCCTATTTTTCGGTTTTATCAAACAACAAAACGAATTTTTTTTCGAAAGAAAATTAAATATAAACATGCATTCCATATTAATATTTAGCAGCCTAAAAAGTCATTAATTTGAGCAAACACACTGGTCGCCGCAGATGGTTAGTTAATATCAAAGATATCTATGATATTATTTTATATAATTTGCATTATATTGCCAATTTCGTTTTAATACTGATTGATTTTTTTAATAAAGTAAGGCAAATACTTTATGAATTCGATTTTCATTAACGTTTATAATAAACAGTGTAGAGGGACGAGACTCTTTATTAGGTGTTATGCCATGGATGAAAGAATTGAGTTCAGTTTCAGGAACTACTTTTTATTAGCCCGTTAGGTTCCACGGCACAAACATTTTACACAAGCATATTGAAGAACAAATTCACACGGCAAGCATGGGCAACACAAGAGACAAGAATGAGGAATCATGGGAAAACATGGCTCTTGATAGGTAGCAATAGTAGCGCCACCTATGAAGAAAGGAGAAGGCAGTAATTGTAACCGCTACAACAGTTAATTTATGATATTCATGAAAGTCTGAATTTATAGCCCTGAGCCTTTGATCTCTTACAGAATTTTGATGAAATTATTGCATTCACGCATTCTGCAGAGTTCACTTTTTTGCATTATGTGTAAAAATGCAATCTGTGAAAGATTTACGACACTCGTTGCACATAAGGTTTTAAGTTATTATGTGGGATATGCGAGACTTTTTTCTTACCTGAATTCTCTGGTGTTCATTCATTCTAAAGTGTTGACATGTTTCTTTAGAGAAACATGAAATCTGTTATTAATTAATATTAAGCCGCCTAACGGAACGAGGAAAACTTCACGCAAGAAGATATATTATCATAAATTACAAAGTCTGAAGTACAAATGCTTGTAAAATAAATTTGGTTGAGAGTTCGCAGAAATTTTTTTCCAACATGGTCATATGTTTGAAGCTTCATATTTTGGAATTCTAGAATGCAAAAAGCATTCTATATTGTACATGATTAAAAGGCGAGACTTACAATAGAACATTAGAATATGGGGATATAAATTCAGTGGATGTCCGCTAAAGGGTGTTTTTTTAAATTATGAATCAAGTAAAAGAAAATGATGTATTAGTTATTGTGGACATTACAACATTAATGTTATAAAATTTTAAATAATTCAAAACCCCAACTGCAAGTATAATACCGACAAAAATCTTCCGAGCGTCCCAAATGCAATGATATGAAATGATGACTTGTAATACTGTTATATTGTTCTTTGAATTACTTATTAGTATTTTGTGGCTATAATATTATTTCTGTTGTATTAGAATTTTAATTAATTTAACTATCCACACTTTGTACCAGCTTTGTATTCGTTTGTCTGTAATATAAGTTTCCTATTACTTTGTTTTGATATTTATTTATTTTCATACTACGTGTAAAGTTGATGATTTTTTTTCGGGTACTTATTCTGTTCATTTTCATTTTGTCTCTATATTTTCTTAATTTTATTTGATTGTATTTGAAATATTTATTGCTTACTGCTTGTTGCATTGTATTACAGTACTGCATGCTACACTTTTCTCCTATCACTGGGCATTATAATGCACTTGTGTATTTGTATGCATGTTTCTTTCTTTTTGGTGGAAAGTCTCTGTTTACGTCGGTCCTGGTGGTAAGGTCACGGCTTCGGGACCGAAGGGTTTTCAAGTTCGAGACCCGATTCCATCAAAGAAGCGTCTGTAGCGCGAGTCTGGTGCAAGTTAAATATATCAGGACAAAATGCTCTCCCACAGATGTGTTGCGGAAGTTTGCAGAAGGGGTGCCAGATAAGCTGTCATCGTGATCAGACCTCAGTTCAAAATGACGAGGTCCGTACAAAATAGCCCCAGTGTTGCTTTAAAGCGGGATATTATTATAACTAAACTAAATTTCTGTTCATGTTTCTTGACTTCAAAATCAAGGTCCTAGAGATTTTTAAGTCCTTGCACTTGTTTATCACATAAATTAATTGTTGTCAAACAATTAATTTACGTGCATATAATTTCCATTCGTAGTCTGGTGATGCTCTAAACCTACCGATAGTTAAGTTAGATATTTATAGTAGGGTAGAACAAATGAAAAAAATAGGATGCACCGAACAAAAACTGTAACAAAGATTTAATGAAATACAAATTTATAATAGCACAAGAAAGCAATGCATAAGTAATAGCATAAGGAATCGCAAGTAATCTGATAGATGATATACTGTTAATCACAATTCGACTTCGATTATTCCGACCCGCCATGAGGCATACGGATAATAGGAAGGAACTATGGTTTAGTCCTAATGGCCGTCACCGGCTACAGTACAACCCCTCCCGTAGAAGGCATGCCCATCATCGGTAGGGTGTTAGCCATTTTTGTACCCACCAAGGCAGCATAAACCAATCACCCCACTAAAACCTTCTCATCCCCATATCTGAGATGACCCCCGGGTTGGGAAATGAATGGTAAGTAAAAAATAAATATTTGATAAAGGTAAGTAAGTACGATAATGATAAATAAGATATAATACCAACTAATAATATTTGTAATTTTTAAAACAAATGTTCAAAGTATTAATCCTCTGAAGTGAATATATGTTTTACATATTGCTATTCTTGCAATTGGTTAGTTATACTATGGTAAAATTGTATTCCTTTAAATCGATGCTACTCATTTTATGGGTGCATTCTTTTATTTTATTTAGTGACATCCTCTCCTTTAGCTTCTACCGTTAATGATTTCAACTCATGATTTATTACCAAACTGACAATGTTTTATGCCTACTCTTAAAGTTTGTAAGGACAATTCAACACACATTGTACAATCTTTGTGTGAAGCGAGTTTTAAATCAACTCATTATCATTCATTAAAATCGTTAAATACGCAGATGGGATTCTTTTAAGGTCAAACGAGAAAGAAAAATTGTTGTATGATCACAAGTCTTATTGACGAAAAGCAAATAATTCTCTCATTCCGACCATCCCTGTTTATTCTGAACCTCACCACGGGAGACAATTAGGGGAGGACGGATAAGACAATATTACCACTTTACCATCGAAATCATTTCCGGCCACAACAACCAGCGAATGAATGGGTCCACGCATTCTCCAGGTATTTTTGTATATCTTCGAAATCGATCGTTAGAGGGTTTAGCCAGGTGGAGAAGAACGAAGTCGACACAGACGATCCTCTTCTTTGTTCCTTTTTCATTCTACTTGATATCGGGGATTGTTATCGAGCCCTGAGCGGTTTTGATTACTGCAGGTTTCTTCTTTTAAAGAAAAGGGATGCCTTGTTTGCTGAAAAGTACCCGGGCGCAAGAACCCATCTAAATATTGATTCTAGGAGCAGAGCTGAGGCAGTGGGGCGTAGAGTTTACGAAAAGTTCCTTTTTGTTTGTGTGCGTTCGGTCGGATATTATTATTATTATTTTTTCTTGTTCTGTCTTTTTCTTTCGCTCAAAGAACGCAAAATCAAATTGATGGATCGTCGTTTCCGAAACTGCTTCGGGTTAGAAAAAAAAATAATTTCACTAGATTAAAAATTTTTTTACTCCAGTCATGTATTTGTTTATTTTATTTTTGGGGTGGAATTTAGGAACATATTTGCTTGCTTTCATGGTATCCCCCCCTTCTTTAGTCGGATGCATACCATTGTCCGTATCAATTATTTTACGACATTTACATATTCCAAGGGGAAAAATAAATACAATAGAACTTTTAAGGTATCCGACTAGGTTCGGAGATTAATTTTTAAAAAATGATACATAAATATTTTTTTACTGTACCAAATGGCTAAAACAAACTTTCAAAGGTCTCTATTAGAAAACATTACGTTTAGTTTTTGAAAAAACTGCTTATTTAATGAAAATTTAGCAAAATTTTCGATGTTAAGAAAAACAGAGCAAGTTAAAAATAATGGAAATAATTTTTATTTCACCTATATGTAGTTCAAACTACATAAAATGTAAACAGGCTACAAGATAAAAATGATTTTAATAAATAAAAATTTTATGAGCATTTGAAGTGGACGTTGATGATTTTTTTTTGTCAAAATTTGTCCATGTTTTGAATTTAAAGTGTCTGTAAAATGTGTCTAAATGAAGCCACCTTAAAATCCACGGTCTATCACACTCTCAAAGGTTTTTGATAAATGCATACCAAATTTCTTGACATTTTTTGAACTGATTTTGAGATATCATGTTTTTTATGAATCAGTTACGGTGAAATATCCTTTTTCCAGAAAATGAGTTTAGATCTTGTACTAGTAAATTAGTCCATTTAAAGGCTCTGGAAACGTAGTTTTCACGTTTTAATTGAAATGCCAAAAATAAGCAAACTACGGCTGAGTAGGTAGAAGATTAATATAAACATATAAAATACTATTTGGGAAAATTTTACGGTAAAAAAAATCATTCATTTTCTCTTACAAATACCGAAATTTCCTATTTAATTTTTATTTGTTGCGTATTATTGAAATTACTATATCTATAGCTCTATCTTACATACCTTATTTAGTATAGTGTAGGACCGCCTTTGGCATATAATACAGCTTGGATTCGACTAGGAATTGATTCATGCAAGTGTTGATAGTGTTTAGAGGAATGTTGTACCATTCTTCCTGGAGATATTGTGAAAACTCTAGGACAGATGCCGTTGGAAGATATCGATTCCGTATTAGAAGCTCTAAAATTGACCATAACGGTTCAATTATATTGAGGTTGGGTGACTGTGCGGGTCAAGGCAGATGTTTAACTTCATCCTCGTGTTCATCAAATCATGATTGGGCAAGTCTCGCTGCATGGATAGGTGCATTATCATCCTGGAAAATTCCATCTCTTGCAGGAAACAAGGTTAGCATATTAAGATGGACCTGGTCAGTAAAAATTTCTCTATACTTTTCCTCAGTGATCCTTCCTTTCAGGGCTATGATTGGTCCGGTAGGAAACCACGAAATGGCTACCCATATCATGAGAGATCCACCTCCATGCTTGACAGTTGGAAGGCGACAATCACGATCATACGCTTGTGCAGGTGTCCTTCAAACGTGCACCCATCTTGTTGTAGGGAAAAGTGTGAAAGACGATTTGTCAAACTATATTATTTTGTTCCACTTATCAATCGACCAGGTTTTGTGAGTGTGACACCAATGTAGACGATGTTTGCCATTAACATCTGTGACAAGTGACTTGTTTATGAAGGTTCCTTCAAAATGTAATCACTAACACTGGAGAATCCAGATGGGTATTGAGCTCTGCGGTCACTTTTGCCGCAGTTGTTCGCTTTTTAGACATTACAATCCGCTTCAATACTCGTCCGTCTCTTTCACTAAGCTTCCCTTTTCGCCCACTATTTTTTTTTTGCCAAGCTTGTCTTGCCACGCTGTGTGTATGCTGTCATGACTTTAGACATCTTACCTCTAGAAATGCCTAAACGTTGGCATGTTTCGGTCACACTTTCTCCAGCTAGACGGGCTCCTACAATTTGGCCACTTTGAAAATCTGAGAGGCCCGACATTTTACGCTTTTGAAAACAGTCCACGAATTACAGAACTTCAATAAAGCTAACACATATTACCAGAATATATACATTGCTATTTATGAAAAAACACTGGCGATTATTATTATATTTTAATGCTTATGAAGCGCATTCAAAAATGTCACTTTTATTCACAGATGTTTCTATTATTTTGATAACCACCTGTACCTTAAAAACAAAGTCTCTTTCAGAATCTACGGAGTTTGGAATTTATTTTCAGATCATAAAAAAAATAAAAATTTTCTGAAAAAATTATTTTTACAAACCAGTCGGATACCTTAAGCCAGTATTACTCCATTGCGATTCTAGGTGTTGATAGATAAATTGAATATAAGAGAAAGAAAGCTGTTGTAACAGCTGATATTTCCAAAATACATAGACAAGAAAAATCAAAATGATGAATGCTTGTAGTTTTGAAAGATATAAATGTTTCAAATTCAGTTTAGGTGTATAATGTTTTTGCAGGATCAGTACCTGTCGAGTGCAATAGGATCACTGGCCGAAACATGGTAATAATAAGTACATATTTTAGCAATCCTTATGTTGCTGAATCAGCATTTAGTATCAATGAAATGTTATAAATAAAACTTATGTAATTACAAAATGCTGGAACATTAGATTCTTTTAATATGTAAAACGGATATGGAACTAGGCAACTTTCCTTGTGTGGCAAAATAATGCTCACAGTTGTAAGAAAAGAATTTTAATGAAAATAATATTTAGAAAAGATAGTTCTGAAAGAATTTGTTTAAATAATAGTTTGCGTTTTTTACTAGAAATTGTTAAGTTGAGAGGTTTAAATTATGTTATGTACGCGACTAATTATATCAGCATGAAAGACCGCCCAAAGAATTATTGAATTACTTTACTATTTTTAGCAAAGAATTATGTCCTACTGGTAAATATTCTTGTAGCTTTTATCAGGAAGCTTTGGCCAATGCTAAAACACCAGGTTCACATAAAACACACACAAAAACACCTATAAATGAAAAATTTGTCCCCAAAATTAGGCCAATTTTTCAGCGACTGGCATCAGGTGAGCTTCTTTAACCTTGCACAAGATGTTTGTTCAAAGTACAAGCGAAAATCTTCATAGCGTAATATGCAGTAAGTGCTGAAACGACTCACTGTGTTGAGTCCGAATGGCAGTTGCAGATGCAGTTTCTGAGTTCAATGTAGGGATATCTAAATCATTAGAAAGTGTTCAAGTTGAAAACAACACTCCTTTGAGCAAACAATTTAGACATTTAGCGGGGATTATAGGCGTGTGTATCAGAGAAAACGTAAGATATCTGCTGTGTATGAGTCAGTTGAGAAAAAATTAAACATTCTTGTGAAAGCACAGAATACTATAATTTAAAAAAAGAAAGATTAGCATACAAAACTGGATGCTTTTGAAAATCACTAGTTATGCTAATTTATTTAAAAAAATCTAGGTAATTTTGTCGGTTTCATGCAGCTGTTTTGCTGGATCAGGTTTATTTTTACTGCAATAATAGCTATTTAAATCTTTATAAAATATCTTGTATTGAAGATACGTGTTTTAAATTTTGTATATAAATTTTAAATTATATAGTTTTTATGACTATGCAAAATATTTGCTTGATAAAAGAGTAAATAGATTTTTATTCCCAAATCAAATCTTTAAATGTCTTTTTCTCCATGTTTTGTTTTTCATCTTCTTGTTTTTAAAATGCTAAAAATTTTTCCTAAATAAGATAGAGATTTCAAATGTTGTCTTCAAGTTCATCATTATATATTTAATAGAAATGCGCATGCAATAGGAATTCACTTGAAAAGTGTTTTTTAGATGCTAGAATTAGAATGAGATGCTGTTATATTTCCCTATTTTTCACCATATATAATAGTAAACGTTTTATATTAAAATAGGTACTGAATACATCTTGTAATCCATGAACCATTTTGTGTAATATATTCCCGAGAATCTATAAGAATTTTGAATCAAAAATACTTATATTTAAAAGAGTAATGGAAAATTTAAAAAATTGAATTTTTTTAGAATAAAGTGAAATTTCATCTAAGCAGGCAGATTGAAACTGTTTTTTTTCTTTCTTTTCAGGGTATTTTTATTTCAGTTTTAACATACACAACTATAATTTTTTTTGTAACTTGAAATTTTAAGAAAAGTTGTGAAGGTACCATGTTCTCTTAAATTAATTGGAGTGCGTATCATCTGTTATACAGGGTGGAAGAAAAGTTTTGTCCTGATTATAGCCAGCGAGCGTTATCTCCCCAAAACCTTCCCGCATGCACTCCAATAAACTTGTCATATTAGAGACAGATTTATGTGATGCTGGCTTACAATAGTTGCAAATATCAACCTTTGGAGTGAATTTAGTATTTTTACAGAATTTATCGTGTCAGTTTTGGAGAGTTATTTGGCGATTAATCCCTAGAACGCAGTTAATATCATTCGAATTTCGAATTTGTGTTTTAAACCCGTTTTTCTCAACCGATTGAAACAAAAGTGTGATACAAAACTGCACTGGTAGTCATAAACTCCCATACCAAATTTGATATATTTATGTCCTTGCGCTTTTGAATTATCGCTTTTATTTGTTTCTGAAAGTGCAAACCGACGGAAGTCAACCCATTGTTGGTTTGGATTCACATTTTGACAACTGTCTACACTATAGATGTTAAATTTGTATACCGAATTTTATCAGTATAGTTCTCTTCGTTTTATAGCGTCGTGCTAGTTTATATTTGAATAGCCAGATATACTACTTCCTCTTCAAAGATTATAACCAAAATTTGATAGAAATAAGTAAATGTGATGCAATGACCGCATACCATTTTTCAAATTTCTAGCTCAAAGCGTTTTTGAGTTATTTTTGTCATAGACAGACATTTTCCAAAAATGTGTTTTTCGAACTCAAATGTTTAAAATGTGCAGAATAGTCAAAATCTCGAGTTCGAAGTTTTTCATGATTATTGCACTTTCTCTATACTACGTATACGAGAAAGTAAAAAATGCATTACATTATCTTTTGAATATAATTTTTTTCCTTTTGGATAACATATTTTTTAATTTATCTTTTTTTCTTCTTAAGAGTGAATAGAGGATACATTTTTAAGGAAGAATTTTTTCCCCTGAAATAGTGTCCAATAACGGGAAAACAAAATATTTGCTGCTGAAAACGAAACGGAATCGCTCATTTGTCTTTGCCATGCATTTTGCCGTTACTGTGGCCGCAGTCCTTCTGATGTAAAGATAATAAAATGGTGGCACAAAAATTTTTCAGAAACAGATAATATTTTTGATCTTCCCCGACGGGGCAAGTTAAGTATGAGGAAGCATCTATTGAACGTAGTCGGCATTCCTATCAGTATTAAGAACACTATAATCTTGTAATGCACCACACAAATTACAAATATTGCAAACAAATGTGACATTAAATTTTTCATAAAAAGGCTTAGGTTTACACGCTTCTTAAATGCAAATTTCTCAGGTTTTGCACACACAATTCTGACAATTCTCCAAGATCAAACATAAGTGAAGGATGATAGATATTGTGCAGGTCGTTACAAAAGGCATATGAAAGAACAACTTGTCAATAACTAGAATACCGTTTTCATATTCAACAAGCTTCCAAAGACCATACATTGAAATCTACTGAAGTACATGGTCTCATTAAAAAATTTATAACAGCATTTTCGATGAATGCAAGGCAAGGTGTGTCTAATTATAATAGTTTTGTCTAATTATAATAGTGATACTTTAAAATTTCCGAGAGCAAAATCAGCGATATTAATATTTAATATCAAACTATCTTACAATTTATAAACGGACGAAATTATACTAATTAATCCCCGAAATTATACTAATTAATTATACTAATTAACTAATTTATATCACTAACATTGATATAAATTGTTCAAATACAACAAATTTTATTAACATGAATTATTCAGTTAGAAATAAATCAATGTACAACAGATTACAATTAATTTTAGTGAAGATTCTAATCTCAATGGGTTCCAGATACCTCACCAACTCTTTGAATTAAAGATACAATTAAGGATAAGTGTGACAATAGATAAACATGCGAAAGTATGCATATGAGCATAAAATAAATACTAACCATTAAAATTCAGGGAAAACAATTTTGTGAAGTTGGCTAAAAAGTTCTGACAGTTTTTTTCTCCTACTACTGTACCTTACCTATTTGGCCTTCTTTTGCCTACAATCATCAAGAATTTTACAAAGAATTCTTAAACCGCATCTACAAATGGAGCAATTTTCGTCATATTTTAAAATAATACAAATATGTAATTCGAAGAACTTATCGCAAGTTTCCTTTCCCATAAGATGTATAATCTTTGCTTATAATAAGTTGAATATGTGTTTGTGCATGTATCGGGACTATACAGACTAGATCTTTTGGCCTACAACAACGGAACTTGGCACATATATACTTTGGAGAATGGAAATGTGTACTTTGAAACGATTCTTAGGAAATTTAAATTATAATTCTAATTAATTAAAAATCAAAATTTTTGCATTTTCCCACCATAACATCCGAAAATATTGCAATGCAGAAATGATTTTTACGTCATCTTAAAATCTAAAAACTTATCTTCCCAATGATTCTAATTTTTTAACAGATAAATTAAGTTTTTATTTTTAATCAATTTTGGAAAAAAATATTTTTAACACACTTGCCTCATTTAGCAACCAGTTTATTCGCTCACATTATTGACTTTTTAGTCTACAAACTGGTTAATCTGGTCAAAACAAATAAAAATACAACTTAACCTGCGTGTTACATGTGCATGGGGAAAAATTAGCTTTTATCCGCATGTTGCCATCACATTGACACAAGCTTAGATTAAAGGATTAAATTAACTATTACTAAATCTAAAAACTAAACTAAATCTAAAAAAGTGTCATTTTCAGCAATAACAAATATGATATTTTCTAAACAGGTGAGGGCAAGAAAAGCAAGGCCCACTCCTGGATATAAGGCCTGGAAACTTGGAGATAAATTCTGGAGATTTTGTCTCCGTTCACCTTCATAAGTTTTAGATGCATATTTTACTGTAAATGTATTCATTCATTTTAATAAATTCATTGATACAAAGGCATCTTGCATAATGTGCGCAAACAAAACAAAAAAAGAAACAATTTATGCAATTTATGGTATGCAAAATTATCTCAGATTTTATGGAGTATTGCACTCATGACATAAATTTAGAATAATGAAATTTTGCAGGAATCATACTGAAAAAGGATAAATAAACATAAAGTTAGTTTAGAAACAAATAAATAAAAAATATTAAAAAAATACGCCGCATTAATCACATTAGTTAAAAAAAATTAAGTCATACATTTTTGGAAACTAACAAACAAGTAAATGAAATACAATATTTTCTATATTTTAAACAACATGTGGTGTTTTGAAGTCTAATAGATTGTTTACTTGTCACTTGTAATAAAACGTCTGTGCATGGTGAGAACAATTACAGATTTGTTCTTCTGGTAGTCTGCAGCAAGCAATCTTATATGAGCTTTATCCTGAAATTCAAAAGATCTTGAAACTGAATGATGTGCTGCAATCCGATACCAGAGGATACTTGCATTTGCTGAATCGGATTAAAGTCGGATAGGAAGCTGAAACACCAAATGGTTGTTGTTCTGTTATTCAAGTCATTTATCCACAATGTTGAGAGGATAAATAATAATTCATAAAAACAAAATCTGACTCTGTTGCACCTCTGAATACAGAATGACATTCTGATAAATCTGCCATGTCACTATGCGGTGTTTTATATAAAGACGTGTTCGAGAAAGTAGAGTAATGTTACCGTAAATCATTATTCGAGAGCCACATTAATGATGGTTTCTAATGATATATTTAGTTGCAATAGTTCTTTGTGCTGTTCATATAAAGAGATAGAACATATGCATCAGATTGCAGTGAAAACTTGAATTCGCCAAGAAATAACACACAGGCCTGCCATTCTAGTCTCCAGTTAATACTTTAAGCACCACATAAATCATCAGAGACTGACAGTAAACGTTCCTATCAGTTACTGATGGTTGACTTTACATTTTCAGTACAGATCGGGACATTCGCCGGTGACCGACGCTATAAAGTGCGATTTAAAATTAAAAAAAATTACATTCTACTAAATGCTAGTAAATGTTTTTAACGAAATACTTTAATGTATTTTATGAGTTAAAATATGGTAAAAAATCTTGTGTTAAATGAATTCAAATATTAAGAACATCGGTGGAAACAGTGAGCTAAACGGAAAGGAAGGAAATATTGGCGTGATCTTTAACGTGTTAACATGTTAGCAGTATAAATCTTACCGGTTTGAATTGGGAGCATATTATAGAGCTTTCTTGGCACATAAATTAAAAAAAAAAACAACAACGCAACCGTCTACATACGGTTTCCTCAAAATTGTAGACATTTCGAGGCTGCTGAGATCCATGAATGCCGACAGCTTTGAGATAAATCAGAAGAAATATTTTACCTTTTATCAGTATATATGATTTTATGGCGATTATGTAATGTGACGTATTATTTATGGTCTTGTGCACCATAATTCTCGCCAATGTTGCGGTCTGGCTATTCATATTTTACCGTGTGCCTTTGGGCGGGTAGGAATAGCCAGTTAAAGTTAAGATTACATTTCGCATGATGCACAATTTCTGATAAAAGGTCGCAGTGACATGTTTCTAAGCTAAAGAGGTACCTTGATTACACCGAAATGAAAAAAAAAAAGCATGAAACCCTGTTCCATCGAAGAAATGCTGTGAAGATAGGTTAGCTGCATTTTAAAGACCCGTTTCGATGACCTGATGCCTTTACTGATATGGCTGTAAATCTGACAACTGACCGATTGTTGGACCACCCCCACCTGTGGACGAGGGAATTCCCGAAAATTGTCAGTAAAATGAACTGACATCAAAGAACCCAGAAAAACCGCAAGAGAGGGGAAAGAGGACAAAATGTGCCTGTCTCAAGACGCGGACGAGCCGTCGAAATGCTGCTTAAAGGTGCGTTTACACGGTGGACACAGGAGCTCCGAGGTGACATATGATCCGACGTTGTTTCATAGAGCTATTTGTACACAGAAGCATTTCCGTCCCTTACAGTTCCTGTTTTCTGAATGAAAACACCCCAGTTTTATCGTCCATTAGGCGCATTATGTCATTGAAATAAAAAGTAATGTTCACAAGTGTTTTGCTTTTCACCTGTATTCGGGCTAGATGGTCATTTGTTATAAACTGTTACATCTGACCAAATGTTCTGTCCCCGGTATGGTGCGGATTTTTAGAGAGAGAAAGATGCGAGCTGATCTATCGCTTTCGTCACCTGACCACGGTTTCAAATTAAAAAGTCCATCCTAAAACAGTCCTGATGTTGCTTCAGAACGGCGCATAACTGAAATAATCCAACTCCAGTTTCTGGGATATTTTCATTAGTATCTAGCGCATTTCAATAAACCGATATTCCGTTAGGTAAAAATTCGTTCCGTGTGAGTACTCTGAACCACCTCTTTAACAGTCTGAAACTTGCACTCTGATTTTGAATTATACTCATAGAATACTAACTCTTATATACTCAACTAACTATATTCATGAAACTATATTCTGTGAAATGTAGTGACATTTCAGATCATTGATATACTGAAGCGCAAGGTATATTACTTCAGAATATATGCGGGGTTGCATTTCATCAAAACTTTTCGCTCTAGTAATGCCTTTCTTCTGAGACTCACAAATATTTTTTAATTTATAAATTTAAGTAAAAAAAAATCCAGTAACTTTATAAATTTTTTCCCAGCACATATTGAAATAATTTTGCATCTAATGAACTTTATTCTACATCTATATCTATACTTATAATAAAGCTCAATGTGTGTGTGTGTGTGTGTGTGTGTGTGTGTGTGTTGGCGCTCTACAGGCCAGACCATTCAACCTATAGCTACCAAATTTGGCACGTGTATACCTTGGAGGCCGGGAATGTGCACCTGGGGGTTATTTTTTCGAATTTTTAATTAGAATTTTATTTATTTAAAAATTAAGCGAAATTTTGACGTTTTTCTGCTATAACTGCCGAAAATATTACCGCACAAAAAAGATTTTTATATGAAGTTAAAGATAAAAAATTTATCTTTTAAATGATACTACTGTTTTAATCTTAAAATTAAATTTCTATTTTTAATGAATTTTTAAATAAATATTTTAACTATGTTTTTCAATAATTTTTTTCGTCAAAAATAAAAATGAGGATTAAGCACGTTTCGCATTCAGGAGAAAAAAATAGCTTTTTTCAAAGTGTTGCCATCACATTGATTAAAGCTCTAACTGAAAATAAATTAAATCTTTTTGGAAATGTAATCTGCAAAAATATAATTTTCGTCACGTGTCTGTAGGAAATGAAACAAATGTGAAATATTTTTTTTTCTAAAAAATAAATTCAAGAAAAATTATTTTATGATCTTTTACACTCTCTATATTATTAATCCAATAAATAAGTTTTATTTTAAGGCAAGTTTTGTTTAATATGAACAGGATTTCCATTCAAATCAGGGCCACACAGCTAATTTGTAAAAATTTAGTAAGATGCAGATCTGTTGCGACATAAATCGTAAATATTTTATTTAAAAGTAGCAAACGATTATTTTAATAATTATAAATTTTATTTTGTAAATAGTTGTGAAATTCAGATTGGCAACAGTGATATTTTTGGAACTTTTAATTTGTTGTTTAAAAACGATGCTAGAATTTTGAATGAAAATAAGTTGATGTAAATTTGATAATATTATCTATAATGTAATAAGATTTAGTTTCATAATAAGTTTGTCTGCATTCTATTTTTGTTGACGCACGAACACAACAGATTTACTAAAATGGTTTAAATAGAAAAATGATTATATTTTATTTAACTTAATTCAATAAATGCTCTAATAAATAACGAATTTTTGATTTTACATAAAGCTTCCGCTGTCGAAATCACGAATAACAAAATGCTCTTAAAACACTAATATCTTAAATAAAAAGAGTTAATTTCCATTCAACTAAATCAATCACTTAAACTGACTGATTTATGAAAATTTGAATATCACTATTCAATAAAAAAAAGGATAATTTTATATTTTCCATCGATCGTTTCAAAAAAAATACGCCAATCAGCGCGCAGGTTTCTAAGAATAATTGACCTAAGATTATGAAAATGTTGAGTTTTTCTAGATTTTTAACATTCAAAACTTCATAAATAATTCTTAGTTGATCGTGGAAAATAGAAATATTCATTCATTTATTTAAAATTTGGTGTGTCCAGAATATTTCTCAGAATATGATACGTTACTGCATTAAATTTAGATTTCATAATTTTTGAAATATATTTATAGGCTGGAACAAAATATTATTATTGATTTCATTTCAATTCTTTTGAAAGCAAAACTAAAAACTGAATTTTATGCTAAATCTGAGAAATTTTTGTTGAATTATTCTTTGAGATATTACATAAATTATCAAAAATATTTTGTAGTTCACATAAGACTTAAATACCGAGATATTCTGTTTGCAGCACTCATATTCAATAATAATAGTAATAAATAAATAGCAATAAAGATGATAAATAAAATAAAACGCTTGGTTTTATTAAAAAATATATTTATATTAATTGCAATTTCATCATTTTCACTTTAAATAAAAGTTGACGTTTTGCCGGAAATGACAACAAATTAGCAAAATATATAGAGTAAATTGAACGAAACGATCTAAACAATAGTATAAATTTGGTATGACTATCAAAATTTGAAGATTAAAATTTGGTATTTTGATTTTGAGGATTAAAAATGTTTTGTTTGAGAATCTATTAAGAGACCAGTTACTTAAAATATTTAATTGAAAATTGTAGCGAGCGGTAATATTGGCGAACCGGCTGGTCGCCAAAGGCGGCTAGTAATTAATAAAAATAACTATTATTTGGTAAAAAATTATCTTTAAGCCAAAATGCGCTCTTTTTCATAATTATAAATTAAATAATGGTTAAGCCTGTCTCATTTCCAACGATTCAAATTAATATTGTAAGCAGATTTCCTTCTAATTTATCCCGGTATTATTATATTTGAAAGAATTAAATTGTTTTGATAATTAATTCATTCAAAACATAGAAAAGGGATATTATTTGACACATCTACCTTCGCTTATAAAGGTATAGAAAAAAAATGAATTTATAATTAATTTAACAAAATTTCGGTTTTTAAAAGACAGCAATTACTTCTTACTAATCCACCAATTTTAATTTAACAAGGATAGATTTTGCTACATTTTTGAGCAATAAAACAATTTAGTGTACTTAATTTATCTCAATTTTTTAAGGAAATAAAAGAAAGTTAAAGGAAATAAAGAAATAGTGGAAGGAAATAAAAGAAGTTAAAGGAATTAAAAGAAATACTGAAATAGTTAATTTCCTTTCGTGAACCCAGACTACTTGTTATCTTTACTAATTTGATTGCCTTTGTTTTTAAAATGAGATTATATAAAAGTTGCAAAGTAGTTTTTGTATTGCTAGTCTAATAATTGTGTTATTCACTAAAAGCTGTCTTTAAATTACATTTCAATTCCAAATAAATACTAGTTTGGGTTAACACAATTGCCTAACAAAAAGTTTAGAAAACCATTTTGCTTTTCAATTATTAATTTGAAAACGGATACACAGGATGTTATTCCAAATATCTGAGGCAAAGTCAAACACTGGAATCTTATAAAAACTATTCACTGCTCTTATCTTCTATTTTTATATAAGACTTTGTGATGACTTTCTGACTCCCCCTGAAAATATCTTGTGATGACTTTCTGACCTTTTAAAGTATGAATAAACTTCGAATTCACCTCAAGACCCTTCGAGAGTTTTAGAACTTTACAAATAATCAATGAAATGAGATCCTGTTAAAGGTGTGTCACCTATTTCATTTTAGAATCCTAAATGCATATTATAGGAGAAAAAAAGGATGTGATGTCCCATCTGAATGCGAAACAATAAACAATGTGAAATTAAATGGAACCTATAATCATTACTTTAGGGTTGATTTTGATTCCTTTTTAATTTGCAAAATTAAATTAATTTTCATTAAAATACCATTTTACTGTCTAATAGGCTTGAACTAGTATTCTCTCACCATGCAAATGGAAACTTCCCTCGTTTTCACAAGCATGTTCAATCCTATACAAAAACAATATGATTTTGCAAATGATTTCAATTAGGGACAATTTAACTCCACCTATCCTGCCTCTATAACTATTTTCCTATAAATAATTAACAAACATTTAACATGAGTTATTTGCTGCAGGCATTGAAATTACTTTTAATATTCCTATTTCGTTTCCATGACAACAATATTAATTGTGCCAAATTTCCCATTTTCTATCACATAAAACACACTCTATTCTTAAACTTATGAGCCAATTTGGGAAAGAACTGGAAATGATTTTCTTTTCTTTATCATTTCGAACTGTAATATCTTGGAGGTCTGCGCAAAAATTAAGCTTCTTTTGTGTGAGAGGAAAAGTTTTCGATATTACCTACGTCACAGAATTACCGCAGGTGTTCCTTTACAAGCATTTATTTCTTCGAAGACATGTTCTAAACATTTTGTCTCAGGGACACTAGCCTACGTCATCTCCCAGATTAATATTCTATTTTTAGATCTTGAAGTGTAGTTCTTTGACATTTGTTTTCGCTTTTCGTCGTCCACTCGTTAACTAATAGAAATGAAATCAGAAACTCGATCGTTTACTGTGCAATGTTTTAAAACATCTAACGGGCTGTTTTCGATTCAGTTCTCTTTTATTGAGTTTTTAGGCACTCCGAAAGCTGTTCTTGGCGTAAACCTATAAATTGATTTATTTTATTAATAAAATATTTTTTCTTTAAGAGTAAGTAAGACTTTCGAAGTAACTTTTTCATTTCTATACTAAATATGGAGGAAATATCGTATTCGTCAAAAAATTCGTGCGTGAGATTTTGATAAATCTCCACGTTTCAAACTTCCCTGAGTTCGAAAAGAACATTTGTGACATTATGTCTGTATGATCTGTGAAAACGATAACTCATAAGCACCTTTGACTAGATGATTGAATTTTAGTACATGAAATTGTTAACGAATTTGTAGACTTTAAAAATCAAATCTATTCAGAAGAAATCTGCCTGCCGGTCTCTTCGGCTATAAGTGAATTCGATTACTAGAAAGCGAAAAGAAATACATAGGTAAAATTTGGTACTCATATTTAACATCTAAAATATAGATACTTATTAAATTTTGAACTAAATTTGGCAAACGATTGACGGCCTTCTCTTTCAGATGCTTGTAAAGGCAATAATTCAGGAATAGAATGACTTAATGAATGAAATTCGATATAGTATCTTATATGTCATTTGATATGTTATTTTATGCTTACAACTGTAATCTTGTGTCAGGTTTTAGTATATATCAATTGGTGAAAAGGCGTCCAAAATGCATATTCTTGCGATAAATCCGATTAAAAGGCAAGATTCACTCTAAAGATCAGTATTTTGTAAGTATAATTCATCAATGCCATGAGAGGAATTCGCGGCCAAAGTCTGCAATCTTATATGATCTGGGGGGGGACTTTTATTGGTAGTAAAAATGTTTAATACTCAAAAATGTTTACTAATAATAAAGGAGAATATGTATTTTGACGCTCTATAAAAGCGACCGCTTTTCTTACAGCTAACAAATTTGGCATAGATGTACTTTGGAGAGTGAAATGTTTCCCTCAGAGTGGTTGTTTTCGAAATTTTAATTAGAATTTCAATTAAGTGACAGTTAAACGAGATTTTGATGTTTTCCCGCTATGGCCCGTAAAAATTGTATTTGTACAAAATTGATTTTTACAATACTTAAATTTAACGAGTCCCGTTTTTACTTTTATACATATTAAGTATTCAAAGAGAAAGTCTTGTAACCGTCCAAAGATTCAAACTCCAGACTTTGACGAATTTTCACGTTTTAAATCTCCTTAAGATAAAAAAAATCCTTTTTGATGCACTGTTGCTCTCTCCAAGCATGTTAGACATATAAGAAAGTAAGCGATGTAATTACAAAAGATTTATATTTTTGTAAAATTTTAATTATGAAAACAACAAAGATGTTGAATCATAATATTAACTTACTTAGTTCATCATTACATTACAACTATACAAATAATTTAGTGCATGGCATTGTTCTTTATCTTCTGTTGAATGAAACACATTATTGTTCATCAGCAATATTTCAAAATGAGGTCAAGAGTTGAATGGATTAATTAAAAACAAGTAATATATAAAAACATTAAGTCAATTCCTACTTAGGTCAACACATTTTTTTTATTTAAGTTACTTTTTATAATTAATTAAAATTAATATAAATATGTATATACATATGAATTACAATATTAAGTGGCAAAATAGAGCTTGGCGACCCTTTGGCGACGGAATTTGGGGATTTTGGTGACCAAATAGAAATTGCTGGACAAATTTAATTAATTAATTAATATTTGAAAAAAAACTGTATTAACATCAAGTGTCATCCACTACAAGTTTAAAAAAAATTATTTGAAATTGAGTGGATGAATAAAAATTTTTTATTAACGATTGAAAATTTGAAGAAGATATATATAGAGAAAGTGTGAGCTAATAGTAGGAATTGAAAAAGAAAAAGGCCAAAATGAGTTAGCAGACTATTTTTCACCAAAGAATAATCCAATTATTTTACTCGTATTTAAAATAATTTTGATCATTTCTTCCTCCGTGCTAAAACAGCATCGACGAAGAAGAATTATAACGAAATGAAAATCATACGGTTATGTTTTAAAAACAATTTTATAGGATTTAAAAAAGATATCAAAATAAATTTACAGACAATACTTTTTGCAAGAATAATTCAAACACTTAAAAGAAACATACTGTTTTAAAATCATGTTATATTCTTTTCAAAAGTTCGATACATCAAGCATTTTCCCGAATATTTTCGATTATTCTCGTAATAATTTTAATGTCAGTATTTACTGAAGTTCCGTCACCAAACGGAATGTCGAGAGCAGTTTCAGCTTCAATAATTCCTCGCTGACGACCTACTTGAATTGCCTTAAAGGCTTGCATTACAACGAACACGCGAAGCACTCTAATTCACTTCATCGACAGACAAAGCCCTGGAAGCCAATTGTTATTGTTAGCATCTCCAAAAGGATACTTGTTAAAGGAATCAACATTTTGCAGCGATTCAGTTCCGCTGAAATGTGATAGGATGTAGAATTTTTCATTTAATTGGATGCCTCGAAATGAATGCAGTTGAAATGGGATTTGTCAGTCTCTTTCGGGGACCAATTTTCGCTTCCTGTTCTTTTATACAAATTCAGCTTTTAATATTTACAAAGACTCAATACTCAGAATTCATAATGAAATAGAAGCCAGGTAGTCACTTCCATTTAAATTTTATTTTTGAAAGTAAAAGGACTGCGCGTTTGAATTTGAATAGTATGCATTTTGCACATGGCACTATATCGACTTTGCACTAGAACCTTTTGCATAGAGAATCATAAATCGATTATCTTTTTTGTTTGAGTTCAAAGAAAATATTTATATTCAAAATGCATTATAAATTCTAACATTGTATAAAAATATTTGAATTTTTAAAAAAATAAGTGAATTCTTTATTCGAAGTTTAAAAAAATTCCTACGCTTGAAAAAGGTTCCATTGTTCATGATATACAATTTATTTTAGTCTTAAGTTGATTCAATCTTTAGGTTACTATTTGTATCAGATAACGACGCGAAAAAAGTAAAAACCATAATTTAAAAGGTGGAAGAAGATGTTATAGACGCAATAATGCATCCCATTTTATAGTGGAAAATATTTAATATAATTTATGACATTTTTTATTTCATAATATTTTATCTATAATTTATATTATATATACATATTATATTATTATATTTTCTTTTGAGTAGGTACATCAAATTGGTTAAAAGTTGAAATAGTTTTTTTCTGGTTGAATAAATTGAACCATGCCAGAATAATTTCTTTTTCGAGTAATATATTTATTATGTCTAAGGATTTTTTATTTAAGTAAATATGATTCAAGCCTATAGTGAAAATTGTCATAATTTTTGAAATAAAATAATCGGAACGAAATATTTGTTCAAGAAATGTAGTTAATAATGACTTTACATCATCTACGAATACCACCAGTAAGAACAGCACTTCCTTGTGTTCTAAACTGTAAAAGTCAGTTTCAGCTAATGTACTAGCCGATAAAAATAAGATCGATATTAAAATTTAGTTGATAATTAATTGATAATCTAAAAAGTCATTCCTTTAAAATATTTTATATTTTTGTTATATGGATGTTTAATTTGAATATAATTAATTTAATTATTTTAAAAACCTCTAATCGTGTCAAAGATGTCAATTTCTTTTTTTTTCCGAGTGAAAATGCTTGATAAATGGGTGAATTGGGTGAAATATTTTCCAAGATTCCTCTCTTTCATCTATTGCTATAAGGAAACTTTATGTTTTAAAAGATTCTGACTAGGAACACACATTAAACATTTTTCCAACTTTAAGTAGGTATTTGAACAATCATTATGAATGTTATAACGATTTCTAGGTTTTTAAATGAAATTGTTTTTCAGATGACGTACTATCTGCAAGCACCATCCATTTCTACCCTCTTTAAGCTAAATGGTTTATCTGCGAATTGATCCGAGAGTTTCACATTCCTTACAACATATTCTAGACTAGTGAAAATTACTCTTTTTATAGTATTTTTGTTCTAAGAATCAAGATCGGTGAAGATCTGCAAACCTTTTCCTAAAATCGTATCTTGAAAACCATTGTAATGTGCAGAATTTCTGTCAACCTAAAATTTAATCAACCTAAAATAATGTGCTATGAACTGTCAACCGCAATATAATTCTTACTTTCCTTTTTATTAAAATATAATGCTTTTAGACTAACACTTTTTCTACAAACTGCGTGATATGACTGCAGATTGCAACAGTTGATGCAATGACACATACAAATCAAATAAATCAAACATAAAACGTTATGATGCTACGAAATTTCAAATAAGATGTTCATAATTTAGGATTTTTAATTATTTTAGTATTATTAGTTAAGCATTTTATCGAATTTCCTGGTATAGCATTTTTATAGTTACAGCTTTCAAGATATGATGAAATATTAATGGACTTGAATCTGCTAAAATGGGTTGAAGAATAAGATTTAAATTATTCAGTTATTTCAATATTCTTTTCTTAAAATTAGGTTAATTGATTGTATTTTTTAGATGATTCAGTAAAAAAATAAGATTTTCAAGCACAATTTCTGCGTTTGAAAAAGTTTGTCAAATAAAATAGTGGTAAGTAAACGCGAATTGTAACATGATGAGTAAAATTTAGTTACATGTTTAAGCAATATGCTCAGTTATGTTTACCATCTGATTATGATATCACATGAGATAATTCAGAAACGCTTTGAGTTAAAAAATGAAATTCGTTCTTTACATCAAATTTATAGATTTCTGTTTCGAACAAAATCTGCAATTAGGAAGTTAATATGTTCGTTCATCTACCAGCTAATACAATGATTGCAAAAGTGAAAGATTAAACGGAAAAAATTTCGTACGCAGTTTTGGCATCTGAAGTGATTATCCTTATCACATTTCGAACCAATAAGTTGAACCTCTGTCCACATATTTGCACCCATACAAATGTTATAATTTAAAAAAAAAAACGAAATTATTTAAATAAACGAAATTTATCATATAACCTTTTTATTAAAATTGCTGTACACGGACCAATTCTTGTGTTGATCGAATGTCAAAAATGCGTTCTTGGTTCCCTCAGACCTTATATGTGAGATTCTGAAAATAAAAATTTCAACATTCGAAATGCTGACTTCCTTGAGCCATGTTCTAAAGTTTTATAGCAACTACTCTCGTTTGTTTCACGTATCATTAAAAT
Source organism: Argiope aurantia (assembly GCA_026543865.1). NCBI lineage: Eukaryota > Metazoa > Arthropoda > Arachnida > Araneae > Araneidae > Argiope > Argiope aurantia. The sequence continues at coordinate 88,856 of JAPMOR010049509.1, read as the reverse complement.
ATAATTGTTATTATTTAGTATTTCTTTTCTATATTTTAAAGGCCTTTTTATATTTAATAATTATTTGGAATACCACTTTTCAACAATAATAGCGATTTTGGAAGTTAAGAGCCTTAGAGTTCAAGAACTCCGTAACTGCACATTGGCATTTAGAATGTTCTTAGCATCATGTAAAATGTATCATATTTATAAGAAGTCTTATCAGCTTATAGAGACTATTCCAGTCTAAAAAAAATGCTAGAAGAAAAGACATCGTATCCATGTAAACATTTTTAAATTGATAAATTAAGTTGAATTAAATTTTTTTTGGTAATTTCATCCGCTTTTCCTTTATGTTTTTAAAAATCCAATTTTCATTTTCTTTTTCACTCTCTTAGTTACCCGCAACAATGACGATTCGTAAAACTTCCTCCTGCGTGCTTTACCAACGATACTGATTTTACCCTGAATAAATGTAATCAATTTAATCTTTATAATCGTGACCGTATCTTCTCGCGTTATTATTCTGATAATGCCAGTTTAGAAAGAAGAAGAACCTTTAAGCTAAGACTCCAAAAAGCAATTAAGGCGAAGAAAAGATTGTAACAAGCAAAAAAGAAAGAAAAAAAGTTCAGCAAGAGTAATGAGACATCTCTTAATTGTGTTGGCTAATGAAAGGAAAGCGGATTATTTGAAGCTTTTCGCATGAAAAATGTCAGCAAGGTATCTTATACTAATATCAATATTTTTCATCATAAATTTCTTGTTTGCTTTTGGCAGCAGCGCAGGTGATCTCATCAGGAGGCCGGAAGTAACGCAGCGGATGTGGACGAAGGGACAGAGGAAGGTGGTTGCTGTCATTAAAGTGTCTGAAATATCAATTAAGTTAAAAAGTTGTTCTTACGGAAGTTTTTCTTTTCTTTTTTTCTGATTTTACTTATCATACGAAAATATTTTTTTTTCGTCTGGTGTTTCACATGCCGCAAGTGTTGGTCAATATTGGGATAAAAAGTTTTAATCGTTATCATAAGCAGCGTAGGTGAAATTCTAGAAAGCGAATAATTGCTTTTAGGATAATGAAAATGCTTAAGGAATTTTGTGATTTAATTAAATCTTTTTATTTTATTACAACTCTAAATGATATTGTTGGCTGCTGTAACTCGCAATCTTTTTGATTATTGTCTAATTGGGTGTCTTGAAACAGAGCTATTTCTAATCGAGCGTTGGGAGCAACAATAACAGGCCAAAATAATTTTAGGAATTATGAAAAGAAATATTAATCAAATGAACTAGGAAAAGTTACATATGTCAAAGAAATTCTGGGTATTTTTAAGAGAATCTAATCGTTGAAATTTACTTTAATATGCCCCAATATAATCAATATCGTAACTCAAACCATTAAGAGGAGTAATTGTTATAGCAGCCCTATTGTTTATTTACTAATATTTTACCTTCTTGAGATGTGTGTCTTCTACTTAATAACTTGCTGGCAATTTTGGTTATGTGAAGGGGCATGCTAAAGCAAATTCCATTTGGATTGGACAATTCTCACGCCATAAAAGTGAAAGAATAATAAAAATGGATATTAAAGTCAATGAGTTGTTATTATGAAACAATGTCTGAATGTATTGTCCAAGAGTACAGTCGCATTGCATAAAAAAACCTTCATACATCATTATTTAGCCTTTCTCCTTCTTACTAGGTGCTTACTTCCTCTTCCTCTTGCTTATCTGGGTGCCGTTTCTGGTCATACATTTTTAGGTAATTCCTTATTTTTATTTTTTCCCCTGGTCGAACAGTTTTATGTTGAATTTTGAATCTCCCTGTACATCTTACCAAGTTACTTTGACGATCAATGATTGATTTCCTGTTAATTAGTTGCTTAGGTATACCTGGGCAGAAGCAGAGTGTGAAAGTCGTTAAAATGGTTGCCAAATAAATAAATCTGTAAAATAGCAGATCCTATGAATTATAAAATTCTAAAAGAATATAAACGCTTTGTCAAATGTAATTGTTCAGATTCTTATTTTTTCCATTACAAAAAGTTTGTCTTGGTCATAAACACCAAGCATTAGCGTAAATAACAATATGCGCAATCACGATCCATACCAAATAAATAAATAATTTGCACATTTTCAAAAAAAATTAAAGAAACAATGAAAAATAAATTCTTAACATGTGAAGTCAAAAATATACTTAAGTATATTTTTAACTTCACATGTTAAAAATTTTCACATACTTTGGAATTATGTGATTATGAATTATTTACATAATTTAACACATTTCAATATTTTGAATTATGTAAACTTACAGTTTTATAAAGCGGCGTCCTGGCATAGAGGCAGCGTGTCTTTCCCGTGATCTGGACGTCCTGGTTCGTGTATGGTTGTTCCTCTTCTGTGTTCTATCTGTGAGATGCGTGAATATGCCCCCCTGTAAAAAGGGGTTGAGAGTGCATGTGACGAATGAAGACGCTGAGTCGTACTCTTGGTCCTCATTGGCACTACTGAAAAAACAAGAGACGCTCACTCGGCTTAAATCGCTGACAGATAAATGTCAGTGGGCTTGTAAAGTGCCATAAGTCGCAACACAACAACAACAATTTTATAAAAAGGGGCCTCTTAATGAATATTACCTTGAGCTACAAAATGAAATCTGTCATTAATAATGACCATCATGTTGGTTACTACATTATTTTTAGGAATAAAATATCACTTTGTTTAAATAAATTGATTAGAAAAGCATTACATAGATTCAGTGAACAGGAATCAAATATAAAAGGTTCTATAAAGGTAAAGGTGTATGTATAGATCCGTCAGGTCTATAAACCGTTTTTAGAAGAAGTAACGTGACAGATTCAATGATAGTAAGAAAGACGTAGTATCGAAAACAAAGTCTGAAATGTTTAAAGTATGGGATTGATTCATTTACTATCTAAAGCAATATATACTTCGCTGTTTATATTTCTACGCAATTGTATCAATGTGAATTTTTATTTCATTAAACCTGTGTTCTATATTTTATCTCATAGAGTAATTAGATTTATCATTGAAAAAGAGATCTCTTCCTCTCTATTGACTTCGAATTTCAGTGCGGGATGATTCTGTACCTGAAACATCAACTGTCTCATATTCATCAACCAAGAAAATAACATTATTGCAGATTTACTGCACACGCGCACACACGTTCAAACAGAGAGAGTTAGTTTAGTTTAGTTTAGTTATATTAACGTCCCTTTGTAAAGCAACACGAGGGCTATTTTGGGACGGACCTCGTCATTTTGAACCACGGTCAGATGACGAGGACGACACCTGAGCTGGCACCCCCCTCTCCACACCACACCACACCAGCAAACAGAGAGAGAGAGAGAGAGAGAGAAAGGAAGGGTAAGAGAGAGAAAGAGATTTTATATTCTTCGATCGAGTAACCCCTTTTAAATATCTGATTCTGATATTTTTTATGTATTTATCTAAGTTATGGTTGATGAGTTTGATTTGGCATTAAAACTTAAATATCTTTTGCTTTTATATTCTCGTGAAATTGTAATTTCGTTTATTGACATTTTAGTAGTTAAAAAGAGATATTTGCGGGGATTCTCAACGGATGCTAATAATGAAGGAATAGGAATCGTGTTTTTTCAGCAAGAGCTTGACTAAATCTGAAAGTTTTCTTCTTCTTTTTTTATTGTAAGGATCTCACAGCAATTGTAAAATATATAGAATATTTCTCCTCTTCTTATATGGACGAAAATTTCTTCTATGGACTGATCATGTTTCATTGAGATAGCTTCAAAATGTTATTTATCGTGACGTCCAGAGAGCTCATGGATCCAAAAAATTCAGGAATGTAATTTTCAAATCCAGTAGGGCAGGAGGGAACTTCCATGTAAGTGTAGATGCCTTCTTTCGAAGTAAGAAGGCATCTGATCGAAAGAAGACCTGTAAGAAGATCTGCAATAATTCCAAGAAAAAGTTTGGAATGGAAAAAAATTCATATCCGTAATACTTTTCCATTAAATCCACTGATTCCTATCAAAGCATCCAAGTTGGCATTTATTCGTGGAAGGGGGTGCTTATTTATTTTTGTAATTCCGTTTAATCTCTTGTGATCAACACATAATCATGTCGATCCATCTTTCTTATTAACAAGAACAATCGGCGAAACTCAAGATCATACAGAAGTTCTCTATTATTCTGGACATCACGTGATTTCCCAAATTTTCTCTTGATAGATTCCCATCTTTTTCTGTATTTGAAAGAGGTGAATGCCTTAGATGTTACAAGATTATTGGATAATAACAAGTTTTAATTTCATATTGGGAGACATTACAGTTATCGAAATCATAAATTCTGCAAATGATTTTCGTGTGGCTGTTCATTGAGTTTCATTAACTCCTTCAGGATTCTCGAAGACCGCTGGGAGATGGGCTTCAGATAACTTTTCATGACAAGTGACGATATCCATTGATGTTTCACAAGCCGCAATAAGACCTTCTTTATCCTCAGTCTTCTCTTTATTGAGTCATTCGAACCCGAGGGAGAGGGAATTTCAAATAAACGAATGTAGCAGCTACAAGGACATTTTTCTGGGAGACATAACTAGAAAAATCCGATTCAGCACACCTGAATTTTCTGAAACTTTCAGTAGTAATAAGACATTGTATAATAACATTCTTTGAGCAAGACATTCTGTTCTCGCTGATAAAATACTCACTTACTTTACGTAGCCTTCTTTTATTCTGAGAACTTAAAAGCTGAAAATAAAAAAAAGATCTTCTCGTCTTTTCTATAACTCATTCTTCTTCAGCTCTGCAGTAAAGTTAAATTTTTGGAGAAGTGTGGTGGTGTTTATGTAGAGTGTTGTATAAAGCACTTCATCGCTATTAGAAAAATAAACTCTTTATTTCACTAACAACTATCGTAACATCACCGCTTAGCGCACGTATACATAGAACGGGGATTCCCCGGGCGAAGTATTAACATAGATTGTATTAGAGAAAGTAGATATGTAGCGCTTTAGAATAACATGAATGCAAGATGGCGCTACGATCACTACAGAAGTTTCTGGCCAAGAATACATGATGATAGCAGCTATATTGACTTCTTTTTGGAATTTTCTGTCGTCACATTCGACTGACACTTCCAGTTTCCCTTATATAGTTAAAAAAATTCTAACACTCTTTATCGAAATGTTAAGAGCTGTGTAGACAAGTTATTCTTTCAATTGACTGGGAAAGCACAGCACCTATTCTTTCATTACTAGGCTTCCATTAATAATCCCTGTTTACGTCTGTAACACGAATCTGTAATGCTGTTTTCTTGCCACATTAGTTTCATCCCAGGAAAGTTAGATTTGCAGATTCGTAACAATAGACCAATATATGCATCAGTTTAAATACGTACATTCTATAGCTCTTACAAAATAAATTAGTACCGAATGAAAATATTATTCTAATGTTGATTAGATTCTTTTTACAGCTTTTCATTCTATTATTTTATAATAAAACGGACTATGGGTCTTAAGGTTTATTACATTTTTATTATAGTTGTATTTATTATTATTCAAAACATTTCATCTTTTCAAAATTATGTAAATCTGTTAAAGTTTTAATCATTTTTTTCTCTTTCCATATATTTGTATTTTCTGTAAATATATTTTTGTTATTATATTTAATTAATTATTTAATATAAATAAATTCCCGCCATGACCAACAAGCAGGTTTATGATCGGAATGATTATTAGAATGGGGGTATGAGACGGCGTTCTATTTAAGGAATTCTTCTGCAGCGTTATTTTATTTTATTGAGTTTATTCGTTCTTAATAAATATATTTATAAATTTTTCTTTGACGTCATTAATAAATTTACACAGACTAGTAAAGTGATTTCTGGAGCAGCTCCAACTAGAATTCTTATCTTATGTTCTACAATGGACACCGCTTGCAATGATTGCATCGGATTCAAGTCAAAATGATCATTAGATCCAAAATTCTTTAAAAATAATAAAATTCTGTAAGTATGCAAAGACAGCAGTAAAAATAGGTCATTAAATGTCATTCATATATTCATCAGTTTTAATTTGAAAAAATTCGTACAATGTACAGAATTGAAAAGTATCCAAGCGTATTTAACCGTTTAGTGTTTTTAGGCTCAGTTCACAATTAAGATACATCCAAAATTCTTTATTTTTCAGAACCTTCTTCATTTTTATCAAAGAATTAAACTCAAAAGTTTCGCCAAGTTTGTCGCCAAAACAGAATTACAATTTGGTATATATTAAAAATCGATTTAGAATCACTATAAATATCTTTTTTCCAACCATCACATAATTTGTCATTTCAGCTTCGCAATATTATTCTGCAAAATTATATATATTTTTTATAAGCGAATAGCAAGTTTACTACTAAGAATTTTAAATATTTGTTAAAACCATAAGCTTCAGTTATGTCATTTGAAAAAAATAATCTAGCTGATGTGTTTTGTAATATTACTACTTAGACGCTTTCATAACTTCTTTTGCTTTACATCTTGGAAAGAGATGGTATAAAGAAAAACAAGTTTTCAAATCTTGAAATTCTTCGCAATTAGACGGAAACGGCTAATAACAGTTCTTGAGAGTTTTACAGCGCTGTAAAAATACTTACACAAGTATTTCGACATGACTATAAAATCCAAAGTAGCTTTTTCTTTCGTGGGATTTAATACTGCCTTTATGATAAAATTTTATGATTGCTAATAAAATTCTGCGGCTGGAACTCATAAAAATTGCTAAGCTCGTTTCGAAATCTAACCTAGAAGGTAGAATTTTCTTACTCATCTCCCCCCATCAGCTTTCTTTTTAAAATGCAGAAAAATGAATGAAATGATTACAAAATAAGAAAATGTGCCAAAATTTTTTATGTTATTGTTGCAGAGTTAGGTTCTTTAAATTTTCTGTATAGTATTAGAAAGCATTTCGATTCCACTTATTTTGAATGTTCAAGAAACATTCAAGTTTATTGCTTCTTGAGCAGTGACTAATTACATCTGTTTACAGTTTTGTGGAGTATTTAATTGTTTTGCTGTCGGGGTTTGATGATTATGTGCTACAAATTTTACATTTCACGTGCAATAAATGCATACTGTAATGCATCTAAGTAGAGTACATAAAAATTTCTAAGGAAATAGGAAATTTAAAACTTTACTTTATGAAGTCCTGCTACACTTTAAGTCCTATATTTCCCAGTTTCTTCAAATGTGATTCAAAATTCGAATCACAATATTAGGGACATAAACAATAAATATTTTAACGATAAATTTAACATTTTGTTAATGAAAATTTTCCAATACTTTGCATTTTTATAGCAATGGTTTAGCTTTGCTCAGTAATGTTTTTAAAAAAATTTGTTATGTATTTATATTATATTTCTTTTTTTGTTGTTGTTAAGAAAACAATTTCAAATTTATTATTCCACAGTTAACAGTACAAATTATCAAAAAATATATATTTTAGGAATTAATCAAGTAATATTTGAAATAAATTTTAATTAATTTCAAATGAAACAATTACAACCAGAAACAATTACAACCAGAAATTAAGCATAGGGTTACCGCATGTATTCAAGGGAATCACACACCGTCTGAAGAAACCTTGCAAAATGTTCGCCAAGTTGCCAAATTCAGAATTCGACTATCCTATTTGGTGACGTATTGCAGTTCGGGCGATTGGAAAGAATTCTCACTTTAATAAACATTTCTTTATTTGTTGTCAATCAGCAAATTAAAATGAATTCAAAAAATATTCTAATACATTTTTTTGAGTCATAAAAAGCAAAAATTTTAAATTAATTATTTTCTAATTTTTACGTTTAGTTAATTATTATAAATAATATGGAATCCTAAAGATTAATTATTTCTATAATTCATTAGCAAATAGAGCCATAAGTAGGGCCAAAATACAATAAACAATAAATAAAGCAAAATAAATAAACAAAATACAATAAATAGAGCTAATCAAACTTTAATTAAATTAATCAAATAGCCGATAATTATTTTGAAAATAAAAAAAATTGTATCTTCATGCAGAACGTAAAATTAAAAAAAATTAAAAATTTTAGCATATCAGAATGTAGATGAAAAAAGGGGTTACATTTTTCTTCTGGAACAAAATATTCTTTCCCTTTAGAAATATATATTTATGAAGAAAAATGTTTTTGTGTCTATCTGTCGTGCCTAGAAAAAATTATTTCCATTTACAGCCATGAAATTTTGAACATAAGAAACGTAATGATATTTCAATGCATCTCGAAATCCAAAGCCTTGTGTCTGTTTGGATTATTATTCTTATGCATTTACTTGTAGTGTATCTACTGATGATTGTAGAAAATGGTCAGCGAATCATCAAAGAGAACAAACAATTTTCGTTATTAAGAGATTTATTTTGCATTTTAAACATCATTTATTAAAATCAGAAATTTTTAAGAATATTCGTCGCTCTTTTGAAAAAGTTTTTAGAATTTGAACTGAAAATAATTATGTTCTTTTTCGAAATTTTTGAGATCATTATTTCAATATTTCTTTTTAATTTAAAACAAGAAACATCAAAATTCTTTTTCAATAAATTTTTACTTAATTTTTTTTCTTGTTTAAATCAATATTTTCTCCGTTGGTCGTTAGGAAAAAAAAAGGTATGGAAAATTATTTTAAAATAATTTAAATTTTAATAAACAGCGATTGCAGCAAACTTTCTCATTTTTCTCTTTTTAGAACTTATTCTTTATCAGATATTTGTTCCATTTTTTTATCATCTGCAGTTCATCAAGCGATATCACTGTAGAAAAAAAATAAACAAAAGAAATTTCTTGTTATTTATTATTTCTTTTATATCGTTTTCATATTCATTACATCAGAGGCAAAGGCAAGAGGGTTCTTCAAGTGAAAATACGCAAAAACAATTTATTTGGAAATTTTATATCCATAAACAAAATACAATAAAAAATAAAATGCATTGCAGTTACTTAACTTTGTTCAGAAGAGAAGGCAAGGAACGTTATGTCACACTGTAATATAGTTAAGTTGGATTAATGTTCCATTTTGAGGCGACATGAGAACTATCCTAGAGCGTCTCTGTCTCTCTCTTTTCTGTATTCAGATAACAACACGTGTGGTGATACCCAATCTCCAAACTCTACTTCACTTCACTTCATTGGAAGGAATCTTGAGCTTCCATATCGGATCCGATATGGAATATGAATCCAGTGTGCATGCACTGGATTCATCCCGGTATATGAATCCAGTGTGCATACACTGGATTCATATACCGGGCGGATATTTAACGGAATAGAGATTCGAACCTGGTATCTACCCTACCCCTAGATCATTGCTATACAAACAGCGCACTTCAAGTGAAGAGGACGTACGATAGTTATGTTTATTTAGTTAATGAAGTTTGTTTTATGTTTCTTTAGTTAAATCGATGTAGTATGAATCGTTTTCACTGTCATGGAAATAAAATAAAAAACACACACGCTGATTTAAAAAAAAATGTTGTTGTTGTTTCTAATCCCAGGTGCTGCGCTATACCACCTCCATGAAACCAAAGATCTCTAAAAAGTTCAAAGACAATAGCGGATCCCTTAAAATCTCAAAAATCGTAACATTTAAACATCTAAGAATATGATTGGGGGGTGCTTGATCTGCCTTGCACCAAGGACATTCAGCAAAGATCCTCCATCTGTATTGGAAGGTGAGGGATTTGGTGTGTCCACTCAAAAAACGAGAGAGAGCCGTTTGCTGTTTTCTAGAGATATTCAGACGGTGACACCAACCGGGATTCTTACTAAAGTACCAAGGGTGAGCAGGTAGTCTTAGCTAAGTTATCCACTATCTCATTACCATTTAAACCAACATATGAGGGGACCCACTAAAAGTAGGTCACTGCTAATAAAAGTGCGGATTGACGCTTAATATGCTATAGAGTGTTTAATTAAATATAGGGCTACAGATAGGCAGAATGTCTTCAGATATACTTTAGAAGATGAAAATGTGCATCTAGGAGCAATTTTTTTTGAAATTTTAATTAAAAATAAAATGAGATTTTGACACTTTTCTACGATAGCTCCCAAAATTATTTCTATACAAAAAAGATTTTCACACCACTTTAAAGATAAAAAATGTGAATTTTTAATCATATTGATTTAATTGTCGTGCAAATTTTTCCTAAATTTCGGCAATTTTAAAAAAAATATATTTTAGCATAATTTTTACTGAGAGATTTCATTGTTATGATAAAATAAAATTAAGGCCTCCTTCATTGTTTCACATTTATATAATCACGTGGCTTTCTTCCATTCTTAAAAGCTATAGAGGAAAGATAATGCTTACTACAATCTGACGGAAAAAACTTTTTGTTTCTTCATATAAATTATTCAGGTAATCATTTGCGTTATAAAATCGAATGAGGAATCTAAAAGTGAAATTACATCATCGCAAAAGAAAACATGTCATTTGTATGTTATTTCTTAAATGTTTAAGCATTTAATGACATTCTGGATGAGGCCACAGAACCATTAAAATGAACATCAAAACGGATATCACAGATTGTTATGGGATTTGATTTCATTAGGAAGGCTCATTTACACAATTATTAAAACAGGAAAAAAAATAGTATTATTTAATACTAGCCGCCTTTGGCGACCAGCCGGTTCGCCAGTATTACCGCTCGCTACAATTTTCAATTAAATATTTTAAGTAACTGGTCTCTTAAAGGATTCTCAAACAAAACATTTTTAATCTTCAAATTTTGATAGTCATACCAAACTTATACTGTTTAGATCGTTTCGTTCAATTTACTATATATATTTTGCTAATTTGTTGTCATTTCCGGCAAAACTTCAACTTTAATTTAAAATGTAAATGATGAAATTGCAATTAATATTAAGATATTTTTTAATAAAACTAAGCGTTTTATTTTATTTATCATCTTTATTGTTATTTATTAATTATTATTATTATTGAATGTGAGTATTGCAAACAGAATCGCTCGGTATTTAAGTCTAATGTGAACTACAAATTATTTTTCATAATTTATGTAATATCTCAAAGAATAATTCAACAAAAATTTCCGAGATTCATCATAAAATTCAGTTTTTAGTTTTGCTTTCAAAAGGATTGAAATGAAATCAATAATAATATTTTGTTCCTGCCTATAAATATATTTCAAAAATTATAGAGTCTAAATTTAATGCAGTAAGGTATCATATTCTGAGAAATATTCTGGACACACCAAATTTGAAATAAATGAATGAATGTTTCTATTTTCCACGATCAACTAAGATTTATTTATGAAGTTTTAAATGTTAAAATTCTAGAAAAACTCATAATTTTCATAATCTTAGACCAATTAATCTTGAGAAACCTGCGCACTGATTGGCGTATTTTCTTTGAAGCGATCGATAGAAAATCTAAAATTATCCTTTTTTTTTATTGAATAGTGATTTTCAAATTTTCATAAATCAGTCAGTTTAAGTGATTGGAAATTATCTCTTAAAATTCAGTGATTTAGTTGATTGGAAATTAATTCTATGACCACCATAAAATCTGTGCTTTCTCTTGTGGTGTATGCATTCTCCTTAATATCCGCTCGAATAAAACATCACATACAAACGTACTATATAGAACAAACGCATCAAAAGTAAACATAACATTTCAATAGTTGCCAAAAACAAAAGAGAGAGAAATGCAATTAATAAGCAGACAATATTTAGAAAAGTACAGATATTTAGACTGGAAAATGAAATTATCTGAAATTAACCACACGCGCCGACGATATTTACAAAAGTAAAAATATTCAAACCTGAAAAGGAAAATATATGAGTTATTCCATCAATAAATGCCATAAGTTTATTTATATCTTCATTATTTTATGAGTTATTAAACATCAAAATGGGTCCGGGACTAAATAAACACCCTGTATAGAGAGTGTAAAAGATCATAAAATAATTTTTTTTTGAATTTATTTTTTAGAAAAAATATTTCATATTTGTTTCATTTACTACAGACACGTGCCGAAAATTATATTTTGGCAGATTTCATTTCCAAAAAGATTTAATTTATTTTTAATTGGAGCTTTAATAAATGTGATGGCAACACTTTGAAAAAAGCTAATTTTTTCCCGTAAATGCGAAAGGTGCTTAATTTTAATTTTAATTTTTTACGAAAAAAAATATTGAAAAATATATATTTAAAAATTCATTAAAAATAGAAATTTAATTTTAAGATTAAAACATTAGTATCATTTAAAAGATAAATTTATGATCTTTAACTTTATGTAAAATTCTTTTTTATGCGGTAATATTTTCGGAAGTTATAGCAGGAACACGTCAAAATTTCGCTTAATTTTTAAATAAATAAAATTTTATTTAAAAATTCGAAAAAATAATCCCCAGGTGCACATTCCCGGTCTCCAAGGTATACACGTGCCAAATGTGGTAGCTGTAGGCTGAATGGTTTGGCCTGTAGAGCGCCAACACACACACACACACACACACACACACACACACACACACACACACACATTGAGCTTTATTATAAGTATAGATATAGATTTATCAAGATTTGATGTTTATAAAGACTTTTTTGTGAGAAGCATGGACATCAAAGTTATACATTAACGATTTAATGGAAATTAAACTCAGCAAATAAGCCTTGCGCGCCGACTAAAAGTAGCTTACTTTGTGGTAAATAATGTTCTGTTGAATAAAACAATCCAAATGCATTTTAAATGCTATTTCAGTTTAATTCTGTTAGCTGCAAAATTTTTGTTCCGTTTTCCAAATACAGTCAATGTCCCGAAAATTTCCAGCAGACTCTCCAATTAAGATTTTATCTTCCAGCATAAAATTGCTGACTTAGGGTAAGGCCACAAATACTTTGCATGGCGCTTTCTTTCGCCACAGAATATTCTCGAATCTGGAATCTGTAAGATTTTCTGTCGGTTTAAAGGATATACGTGGAGATATTTATTATGAAAAAAAAATTTAGTTTATATACGGTACACAGAAAAAGTAACTATATATGAAATTATGATGATGAAGGGGATGTTTTGTGGGGAGTATGAGAAGATGAAATCTTCTGAAGTTAATAGATTTTCAATTAATTATTTAAGTTAATAATATATCAGTTAATATATTCTATAGAAGAGCTTGGTTGAGATACGAGACGAAAATTTATACAGGGCTTGGGTCTGGGGAGATGATCAGTTCCTCGTTTTCTCGTAGGAACCACACAAGATTTCTAATTTTGACATTGGACATCTTGCTTCCTATAACGTTGATCCACCAGATCCAAGAGATGGAAAGATGTGGTGAAATGGCAGCTAGCGGCATAATGAAGGGGATCGTCTGCTTCACCGCAGCCACATTGATCCGATCCTTTAATATTGAATGTAGGGAAAGGGCCATGGCCATTTATGAAGATAATGTTAGCAAACAACAGTTATAAAGTATAAAACTTTGGTAATTTTATTGAATATATCGTATGAATATAGAACGTTTTTTTCCCGATCAATGAAACCAAACACAGAACTACAATTGCAGACTCAAGATGGCATACTCAACTTCATTCATTAACTCATTCCGATCATGAATTATTGTGTTTACATGCATGCGAAAGTACAGACAGATAGACGTTTAAACTTTCAATAGACTTGATTTAAAAGTTGATACGAAATTATATTTTAGATGCTAAACTTGCGTACCAAATGTTATTTGCCGATCTCTCTGTGTTTTGGAGTTATCGAGTTCACTTTTAATACAACAACCAGACAGATAGACTTCCTTTGAATAAATTTCGTTCAACATTTGATAGAAGTCTACAAATTTGAGCATAAATTCATATACCGAATTTCATCTATCTAGAGTTAAACCTTTTTGTGTTATGAAAATGCAAAAAAAAAAAATAAAAAAAAAAAATCCTATTTTTGAATTCAGGAAGGTCTGAAGCATAGAAATGGTTCAAAATCTCAAGTTCGTTTTTTTTGTGTGACGATTACGATAATTTCTGAGAAAACAAGAAGCTAGAAAGCTTTCAAAAATAAGAAGAAAAATCTAATAAATTATTTCTGATGTGATCAAATTTAAGGATTATGCAAATATCATTATTTACATGATAAGCAGTATTTATAATTTATAATCAGCTTATAAGATATTGCATACTTATAGCTTCAGCTATTTTTTTCTTTTAAGATTACAAGGATAAAATCTTTTTTTGACGTCAGTAGCATTAAAAATTGAATTTTTTTCTTTGCACTAAAAAAATAGTACACCTTATATTTATAAAATGAATTCCTTGTGACTCACAAAATTTCTAAACAGACAGATACCATACATGAATTTCATTTCCTAAGCCTTAAAGATTCTTTGACAGCATCGTTTCTTTGAAAAAAAATATTTATATTTTTTACTTTTATGCACATTTATAACTCTGCTTTTGACGTCATTCACTTTATTTCAGATGAGTAGTTTCAACCTTTCTTATTTTGGGATGTTAAAAAGAAATATGTCTGTCAGAATTCTTTAAAAAAAAATCACAAGTTACGCAACTCCACGGAATGAATATTTTTTCCTCTTGCCTTCCTTTTATATTAGTCCTTTTTCAAAGACTTTTTTTAAAATAAGCTTTTTATAAAATCAAAAATGGGCTTAGGTTTGTTTATTTTAGTTTAGTTTCATCAACGTACTGTTTTGGAACAACGCGAAAGCTATTTTTGGGAAAGAAAATTTCATTTTTAATATTTGAGGCATAATAACAAAATGAATACCTAGAAATATAAAAGCCGGTTTAAAAGTAACACACAAACTTTGTAGCGCGGTTGAAATAAAGAATAGAGAAATGGAATTTTGTTGTTGGAAGAACTGGTTCTTTACCATCCCACATATACCAAAATTTCATTTTCTGCCGCTTTTGGCAAGTTATCATGGGCGGCCAGTGTGACTTCTTGGAACGTCAACGTGTATGGGTCAGTGTAACATCATAATACGCCAAAGTGTACGGGCCAGTGTAACGTCCTATTACAATGCACCTCAAAAATATAGGGACAGGCGATTTTTTTTCAAATAACAGTTCAAACCAGCGGGAGTTGTTTACCCCAAAACTTTTTCACATGCTCTCTAATAAACTGGTCATACCAGAGAACGCCTTACATGGCGCGCACTAGTTACGGAATATTAACTTTTGTCGTGAATTTAGCATTTTTATGGAATCTTTCGCGTCATCCTTGTTGAGTTATTTGACCATTGATTTCTGACATGCGTTAATAATATCCAAAAATCAAACTTGTGTTTTATATACGTTTTTCTCAATTCAAACAAAAATATGACACAAAATTATACTTGTTACAAAATGCCATACCAGATATATTATGTTTAAGCCATTGCGTTTTTGAGAAATTGCGTTTACATGTTTCTGAAAGTACAGACCTAGAGATAGTCAACCCGCAGTTGGATTTGGCTCACAATTTGGCTGGTCGGTGCACAAATTTACACTATAGATGCTAAATCTGTGCAGAGAATATGAACCATCTATCTGTCTTCTCTTCGCGTTAACTTATATTCTGCCAACCGGATAGACGGACTTCCTCTCAACAAATTTTACTCAAAATTTGACAGAAATATACTAACTTGTGTAAAACTCAAATTAAAGGTAATTTACCAAATTTCAATCGTTCAGCTCAAAGCGTTTTTGAGTTTTCTTTGTCATAGACAGACATTTTCTAAAGATGTATTTTTCGAACTCTGGATGTTTAAAATGTGGAGATTCATCAAAATTTTGACTCAAATTTGTTAACGGTCATTGTACTTTCTCTATACTACATATACGAGCAAGTAAAAATGAAGCAATAACCACGAAAAAAATAATAAGCATATAAAATCGTAACATAATACAGTATAACATTTACAGAATTTGTGTAAAAAAATGTCTGTTCTGCAAATATATGGACTTTTCGAATATTTCGTATTTAATTTGAAATTTTGAATCCATTGCTTTGGATTATCTTGAAAATCCTATCAGGTATGCTTTAAACTAGAGTTTGGAGAAAGTGCGGCTGTAAAGAGAACCAAATCTGCTCTACTTGTTGCTTTAATTCTTGAACAGTCGAAAATGGACGGCCATATGGGCATAGACAACTCGTACAAGTACTTCCAAAACGTTTTCCATGGGCTGACCAGTCTGTAAGAGTCACTTGACTTGGCGCAAACCAAGAGGTCTTTCAGTGGGAGACGTGAATCGACGCAGTTGAAATTTCCAGTTTCCCCCTCCTAAGATGTCGCCAATTGTAAGTAGATTATTTTTGAGGACATTTTGATAATATCCAGAGCACTGTCGACCATTAAGAAGAGCAACATCCGATGTTCTTCTTAATGGTAACAGAACATGCTCCACACCATGAGAGACCCCTCCTCTTTGTTGACTATTAAAGATTTCGCGAGGCTCTCATGTCAGTAGTATTCTCAGTCTCAGGGTATTCTAAATTTGAGTTTTTTTTTCGTTACTGAAGAAAACATTTAATCATTCATCTTTCAATACATGTAATTTTTAGCCCAAAAGATTATATGTCTTTTTATGGGGCAATTTCAGCATAGATGTCTAACGCATTCTGTAATATTTATGAAATTTGCTTGCCAGGATGTGATGATGAACAGTAGATCGTCAAGCAAGTCCTCGCCATTTCACGAACAGAGTTCTTTTGCGTTGAAACTGCTCGCAAAATCTCTCTTTCTTGCCGCTGATATGTTTTTTGGTTGAACAAAACATTTTTTTTAAAATCACAATGTAACCTTTCGATAAAATTTCATAAATTCCAGATCTGCTCCTCTTTTATCTTTTAGAAATGTCAAAAACTTTAACGTTTTGAGCTTTTAAGCTCCAAATCTTAGCTCTATCAGCAGCAGAGAATTGAAAGTTGTGAGACATTTTTCAACTACTCGAGAATTGAACAACGAGCAGTGATTTTATATTTCGGACTTATTACGCCAGAAAATGTGAAATAAAAGATATTATTTTCATTATCCATATATTTTTGGGACAGCTTATTTTGAATTGGTAATTTTTATAAATATTCTGTGATATAAACATAATATTTCTGTATTGTAATAAACTCATGTTATGATTCTATATGCTAATTACATTTTTGCGATTATTGCTTCGTTTCCTATTTGTTATTTAAAAAAAATCGCATATCTGTAAAATTTGAAACACATTGTATATCAACGTTTACGGACCAGTGTAACATCCTAATACGCCAACGTGTATGGGTCAGTGTAATATAATTCGTCATAATATATCAACATATACAGGCTGAATTCCTCCAGACTCAGGATCGGAACTAACCGTGTTTTATTAATTTATGCAACAAATAGATGGCTACAAATATTGGTATTACAGGTATAAGAGTTTTATAGACTTTTCGAATATGAAATATACACATCGAAGGCAGACGTTGGTCAATTCGCAGCATGTCTTTTGAGTAGAGAGACCACATTTAAGGTTGAGCAATACGATGCTACGAATGCGTTACATTTTGAATGCTTAATAGTTTGTAGAAACAACATGTGGTGGAATTTCGAAATTCGAGCTTCTAATGTCAAATATCGAGCATTAGTGATGAAAGCTCTTCCAGATGAATGTTGATCTTTCACACTCTAGTCAAAGTGAGGCTTAAGAATTCGTAGCAAACCATTAATCGGTGTAAATATAAGCAACATGAAGTGAGTCTTTTTACAGTCGTTTAACAAGGATTTGATAATTGTTAAATTTCCCGTTTTTTAATTGATAAATTGGAACAAGACAATATTATCATTACGACAGAAACAACTGCAACTTCTTATATCTAGAATCAAGAATTGGATCACACACTTACCGCTTCATATCACAGAAATATTTGTCTATTGACGTTGTTACAGAAAAATTTGTCTCTGCAACAAATGAATCGTTTTATTCAAACGCTAAATGAACCATTTTTAGTTCAGTTTCAATGCATTCTGTTAAGCTGACTATGGGCACAATGGATATCAGATTGTTACCTTGAAAGATATCCTTTGCATATCAAGCCAAATGAGTGATAACACTATAAAGAACAGAACGCCGTCTCATACCCCCGTATCCGTAACCATTCTGGTCACTGAACGGTTTGATGGGCATGCTACGGGAATTTCATTAAATGCCAGAAGATAAAACAAAAATAAATATCTACAGAATTTACAAACATAATGATATTAAACCGTTTACTACGATGTTCTACTTTGAAACATTATAGAAAAATTATCTGCAGTATTCAGAAAGACATTTTGTATAAAAAAACACATGAGTTCTGTGATTATTGCACTTGTTATAACATAATAGATGGAGATGCAGTTGAGAAAACGTCCTCCATAATGAATATTAACGTCCCATTTTTAGGGCTATTTGGAAATTGATCTCAATTTAAAACTACATTCCAATGAGAAGGACGACACATAAGTTCCTTTCCCAGACTTCTGCACTACTGACGGCAGGAAATTTGGCTTCAGCTTAGTTTGTTTGCAGAAAGTCAGCTTTTACTTTCAGTTCTTCTGAGGAATCGGGCTTTGACTCCGGAATCCTCCACCATCAATGCCGAGATTTAACCGCTAGTCACGGCGATCAAAGGAAGAGTATAAGGATCAAGTTCAAAACTTTTGAGAACATACATTCGAATCACAGAAACAGATATATAGCAGTTCAGTTTAACGAATGGATAATATTGAATGGTATTTTCAAAGAACAAATATTTCTGCAACAAAATTTCATTTCTCTAGTGCTTATTGAAGTTCAGCTTATATTGTGTTACTTATTGATAGATAAATAATTTAAAGAATTCTTTTGAAAACGTGATAGAAACGGAAAAATAATTCTGAAAAGAGACCGAACAGCATCTGACAGCCTCGCCAATAGAATTAAATAAATTCCTGGGCATCCAATTTAATGAAGAACTTCAACAAGTTGCAATCCTTTGTCAATGACACTGAAAGAATATGTGAGTTTTTCAAATCGTTACAAAATGCTTAACTCTAATAGCTGTTATCTTCTCGACATGTTAACAATAACAACCAGCTTAGGGAACTCTGTGTTTATAAACCGATTTGGAGTGCTTTGCGCTTGTATTGTAAAACAGCCCTAATGGGCAATCATAGCTAAGTATATTGAAAATGCAGATCGTCATTAAGAAGTTATTGGAACTTGCGCCATTTTCCTAATTGCTCTGTCAAAAGTGTACTTATAATATGCTCCCACTAGAATTATTCAACGTATAAACTGTCAAAATATATTTGATGGTTCATATTTTTAAAGCCTATAATTAAAAGTAACGTATTATTTGATTTCGAAAGGTCTTTTTAATTTATGTGAATTATATTTAGTAAATTGTTGTATAGAAATTAATTTTAATATTTTTTTTCGAAAATTTTGGAAATAATTTTTAAAAAATATTTTCATCTCATAATTTAAGTGTGGCTTAAGGCTTTCCGCACGTATCATTTATTTATTCAAAAATATAAGACAATACTTTTAAGAATATTTTTTCATTAGTTTAACAGAAAAATAATAAAATTATTGTTGTATTTATGTGCTAGATAGAGAAATCAATTTTGAATAGGAATTTTTTATACGTTATTAAGGTACATGAAGATAATACTCTCATTCTAATTAAAAATTTGTTTTATATAATTAAGTTGCATAAAGGTAATAATACTCTTGCCATTCTTATTTATTTAAAATTGTGATTTTGTGACAATCTTAAATCGGCAGGAGAACCGCGGTTGCTTGGTCATAAGATCTCGGTTTCAGAACGGGATTTTTTCTCGTTCAATGGCCGATTCCACCGAAGAAATGTCGTGTAAGTTGGTCAGGTGCATGTTAAATCCGTCGGGGACAAAAGTCCCCCCCCCCCCACCGCTGGTGTGGTGTGGAAGCTTGGAGAAGGGGCTCAGGTGTCTTTCTTGTCATTTAATCGTGGTTCAAAATTATTAGGCCAGTGTTGCTTAAAAAACCTTATCCTTAGTGTTGCTTTAAAAAAACGGAGCGGTAATATAACTACACTAAACTTAAACCTGCGGGTGTGGTTTTTCCTAATCGGTTTTACATTCCCTCTAATAAAGGTGCTGACCCTCCCCCTGGAAAAAATTGTGAACTATAAGTAAGGACGAGAACACTTGTTATACTACAGGCGTACAAAAGTTAAGAAATATTAACCTTTGTCGTGCATTTTTAATGAATCCACCGTGTGATCCTGAGTACAGAGATTTAGTTCTATTAATCAAAAAAAACCCCATAATTTATTTCTATTTGATATAGAAATAAGTTATTGATATAATTCAAATATAAAAAAATAAACACTTATCAAAATTTCCAACCATTAAAAAATTTAAAAATAGCATACGTGAGATAAGTAGAATAAATATTCAAATAAAATTCTTGAGTATTGAAGGGATAATTGGTTGCAGGTATTATAGCTATTAATGGTTTTATTTCTTTACACCATAAATTTATGTAATATCTTATGATTCGATAAGAGATATAAATGTTTTCAGAATTTCATCATATATTTTGAAATGAGTCTTTGATCATTTGTACATTATCTTTCTTCATCCCAATAACGCCACGAAAGTATAGTAAACTCATTAGATCAAAGAAAAATGACCGCCCCGGAAGATATGCATCATCTGAGCTTTCATTTTAAAATAAGAGTGTTCCATATCGGTAAAAATTTAAAATCAAACGAAGAACAAGAGCTATGAAACTACTAACTTGCCGTATTTTTCTCAAAAATCCTGTATGAATTATTTTCATTACAATTAAGTCCTCAAAGAACAAAGATCAGATTTTATTAATGACTAGAAACCAAAATATTGACTTTCCTCCAAATGTTCCTCTGTATTTACTAATAAAAGGGATATTGTTTCTCCAATTGTTCTTAGTAATTTCCAATAGAAGGAATATTGAGCATCCTAATTATTCTCGATGATTACCATTGAAAGAACTATTGAGCTTTCCAATCACGTGACTGACAATAATATAAATAGTGAGTTTCGCCTATTATTATCAATGATTGTCAATTATGGGTGTATTGAACTTTCCCAATTATTTACCAATAATTATTTCCTTAATGACTTGCATAACTTGAATTCGTTTAAACAAAGGGAGAGTAATTTTTTTAAAGGTATTGTTGTTATACTTGAACGAAAGAAAAATAGTGACATGTCAAGCGTAACTATATTTGCCATTTAGAAAGGAAATGAATGAAATGTCACATTATTGGATAAAGAGCGCATGCACGCCTGTCATTCAAAATTTTCCGCTTTGTTTACAATTTGTTCACACTTTTTCAATAGACAGAAGGCATTATTATGTCCTTCGGCAGTTATAATACGAAAGAGAAATGCAGCTATTCTTGGAAAATGTTTTCAAGTTCTTTTAATAGCTCAGAATTATTAAAATCATGGAATATGAAAACTTGAAAGGAAATTTTAAAGTCTACATAATGTCGTATTTGATTTCTTTGGTAAGTGTTTGATAAATAAGTGTTTTGGGAAGCACTTATCCAACATTATCCAAACTGCGTAAGCTAGAAATAAGAATTATACCAATATTTTATATTTTGACCCTGGCATAATTGAAAGATTAAAATCGTATTTGATACGAAACACAGAACGAGTGTAAAATTTGAAGCTTAAATCAATAATCAAACGATCTTAGCTATTGCACCAAAAGTTAGGCTTCAAGAAATTTGAAACTTAAGTAGCTCGCGATGGTCGGGAAACTTGGTTCCAGACAAATATTGAATCGTTAAAAATTGAAAACGACTTAATGTTCTCTATGTAAACTATAAATATTTGAATAAACATTTATAAAGTTTTAGCATATAAATGCCGTTAGTAAACTTTTAAGGAACAACGAAAGGTCTGTCACTCGCAATATTATTCTGTTTTGTTTAATCTGCACTTAAACTATGGTGAATACCAATCACAAGTCTCATAGAAATTAAAAAAAAAATTTAACTTCAAACTGTGCTATGGCTGAGTGTAACCTAATCAGAATGGCTGCTATCTATCCCGGGTACTAAGTACGGTTTTTTTTTTCTTAACATCCTATCTCCTTTCGTTTGCATCTTGAACATGTTTTCGAAATCGTTTTGCGTCTTCAACTTACGAATTCCGTTTTAAGCCCGGTATTGCAGCTGTGTTGGATTGGTTTGGTGTTTTGGCGCAAGGGCCATAGATTTGGCCATGCTGCGCCAGACTAGGTAAAATTCTTTCAAGTTAAAATTTCTAAATTCCTTGGTATAGGAAACAATGTGGAATAAAAATTAATAGTAGATAACATTCAAAAAGGAAAGGACGGTAGATTAAATATGTGAATAAAAACCAATTGATTTTAGAAATTGTAAGAGGTTATCATATGGAGCTTTTCCAAGTAAAGTAGATAAAACAATATTATTATATTTAGAAAATATATATAAAAGCTGTGTATAAAAATTTGGGCATTCAAAAAGTATATGTTGGACGGGCATAGTGCAGTTGCACCGAGAACACATTGTATGTTCTCCTAAAAGTAGGCAGATGACGGTGTGTATATCGACCCACTCGTAATCTACTGAGAACTGTTTTCACTTTTCTGTTCATTTGAGAAGGCCAAAGTTCGACAGTAAGTTTAACTCCAAGAAGCTTGTTTTCGCTTTCAATATCCCACTCTCTTTGCCATTTGTTTAAAAGAAAAATTTTTATGTGCTTTTTCAAATCTGTCAGAGGTATAGTAGTATTCATTGTGGCAGTCGCCAATTTGGCAGCCTTGTCTGCTCTTTCGTTGCCCACAATCCCAACATGGGTAGCTGTATTGGAAATGAGAATAAAATTATTAATATATCTTAAACTTGCCTAATCATTGTAGTCTATAACAGAGCAGCCTTCATCACAAATGCCTTAACAAATTTGCCACGATTAAAGTCTGGGATTCGGAGCATCTATCTAATTAGGTATCCCTTCACTTTGCCAGCTTTTAATAGTAATAAAGGAGTCATTTAATTAGAAGCTAATTGTGAAACATCGGTGATTCATGCGGCAGTCCTCCTGTTAATGCTAGCATCGCTTAATAACAACATTACCCTAATTGTTTTGTTGGTTATCATACTCAAATTGCTTACAATGGGAACTTCAACAACGCCTCACGAATTTCAAGGCACTGAAGTTATTCACTAAAGGTCATCCAAGAGAATCAAAGTGGTACAAGAAAATGCTTCTAGTCCTTTTTATATCAGATTTCCTGTTTTCAATCTTTCCAGAAGAGCTTGCAAAAAATATTAATCTGATATGAAAGAGGGTCTGAAATGCTTCTCATTGAGAAGTCACAAACACATAAACACTAAAAAATTTATTTGACACGTATTTCTCATATCCAGCTGAAGGGAAGTCTATTATCTCTCATTTTCTCAACTGATGTAAAAGCATTTGCTTATGAATACTACCGAATGCAGAGAAGAAAAAGCATTGATAGCAAAAACATCTGGCACCGAAATTAAACGGCTTTTAAGGTCGAAAATTTCCAATCACTGCTCCTCTTTGTTCTCCAGCAGAGCATTCTTTAGTGGGCAAATAGCCATTACTAATTCAGCTCAGTTCAACTGTAATTCGACTCTTCTTCTTTTCAATTACGCTCTGATTTATTTTTTTCTTCTTCTATTTTTTGCCATTCTTGGTCTCTTTTTAAGTAATTAAGAGTTCTTTTGTGTGTTTTTGGTGGAAGAAGTATATCAAAAACCTGAATGTTAATTAAGATTTAAAACCAATCTCGTGTTCGGGAGCGTTCTCGCATAGTTTTCTTTTGTGAGATGAATCGAAGATTAACAATAGGACAACAGAGGGAAGAGGGACGACCTGGCAACTGAAGGAATGCTTCCACAATGGGGTGGAAGAGGAGTATAATGAATGCAAGAAAGAAGGATGCGCGTGTCTTTGATGTCAAAAGGGGAACCTCAGGATGTACTCAGAGAAAGAGTGAAGAAAAAAAAGAGAAAATAAAAGGAAAAAAGAAGCAGGTGGTCATCTGAAATATTCGGTTATATTCATCCCGGTGGGGTGGGGGTGGGGGACGAGGGGATCTATTGTATGCTTTGGCATCTTTGGATAGAATCGCATATGGAAGATTTCGATGAAAGAAAATCAACAACAGAAATTGTTCTTTTAATTTTTACTGATTTCTTTTTTAAGTGGTTTGTATTTTAAGATGAAAAGAATTCGATATTTCTAGTTCTATTTCTTTCAATAACCTAGTGAGTAATATGAAGCTGTGCATGTGATAAAATTAAAGTATTCTTTATTAATATCATTTTATTAGTGAAAAATTACCTAAATTCAATTAAAATAATTACATGAGTCTGAATGTACAACGGCTTTTTGTATTTGACTAAACATTTGATAAATCTACACTATATATGTTAAAACTGTGTGCCAATTTTATCCATTTAGCTCTCTTCGTTTTGTTGTTATCGAGTTAGTTTATAATGGAACAACCGGACAGACACACTTCCTCTGACTATATTTTGCTGAAAATTTGATAAAAATTTATAAATTTCGTGTAAAGAGCATATATCAAATTTCATCCGTCTAGTTGAACGCCTTTTTTTAGCTATCTTATTTACAGACAGACAGACATAGTGCCAAGATTGTATTTTTAATGTGATCGGAGAGATCTGAAAAGTGGATATTCTTCAAACTCTCGAGTTCAAATTTTATGATGGTTACAATACCTTCTGTATACTTCGTATTCAAAGACAGTCTAAGGATATTAAAGGCTTTTCAAAAATTCAACCCAAAGAATAATGATAATATCTCGTTGCATTGGGTTAAAGCCCATGTTGACTTAAAAGGCAATGAATTGGCTGATAGGGCTGCTAAAGCCGCTTCAATTAAATATGCAATAGACTATCAACTTATAGAATCTGAAAAACAATCATAACTGGTCTTCGCAAACTTATCATCCATGAATGGAATCAAGATGGGAAAATGATAATATAAAAAGCCGCTTTACCTTTAGTACTCATTCTCAAGTAAAAAAAATCAGATGTATTGATAATAAATACTTATCCCAATTAACTGCAAACCATGGACTTTGACAGAAGATTCAATCTGAGAAACGGTAGTTGTGGATGCAGAAGAAGTTGTAATTTTCTTATGACGTTCTATACTGCATTTTTCATTGACCTATTCTTCCTCATTTCAGATAATTTATTAAGCCTCAACAAAGTACTCCGTAAATCTTCGGTAAATTTCATTTTTTGATAATTATTTAAAATGATACCGCTATTGTGTAATATTATGTAGACTATAATAGGCTTGAATGACTGCTCGAATCATTCAGGCTTCTTCTATGCGTGTGCTATTTATAACGGCCCTTTATTTTATTGCTTTGGCTTTTAACTTTACTTAGTTTATTGTTTCTGTTTTAACTTTACTTACTTTATTGTTTTGGCTCTTAACTTTACTGTATGTAGCTTCCGTTGCGCCTAGTGCGCATGCCTAAGAAAGTTTCATTTGAATGACAGCCCTTTGACAGCTATTTAAATGCTATTTTTAAAACTTTCATTATGAGTGCTTTACCATTGTAACGCCACTTTTGGCATGTATCTAATCATCATTATTAGAGTACAACAGAGCGTACAGGAGAAAGTAAAAATGTAAAATTATTGCTAGATGATAGTTATTTTCCACGAATTCATTCTTCGCATAACAAGTTGTTTTAGCTGGCAGCCTATACAGAACAAACATTATTGATTCAATGAATCAATAGTTTAAAGCAGAGTTATTCTTCTCATGAATTATGACAAAAAATGTATTCCATGAGGAAAATCACTTCGTTAAATTTGAAGGAATTCATTGAGGGGGAAAACCTATAAAATATCTGTTTCTCAGAAAGTTTTAATGAGTTTTTGATATAGAAATAGAATTAGAAATTTTCTTGATCATTATGTGACGAATAAACTTTTTGCAGAAGAACATCCATCTTTATCACACTTTTCTACAAGAGTTTTTTTTTTTTTAAATATACTTACTGTTTTGGATATGATGAATAGAAAGAAAAAAAATTGCAATTATCAAAAAGTTGAAGACTCGAGAATTCTATTTGTCTTTGTGAACAATAACTCAAAGATGCTTTGAATTGGCAATTGTTGTATATAGCCTTTACACAAACTTTGTAGATTTCTAAGCAGTTTTGAAATAAATCAATTAACAAAACGATTTCCTGTCTGGTTGTCGGAGTACAAATGAATATAAAACAACAAAACGAAAAGCTAGATAAATAAAATTTTGTACACATATTTAATATCTAAATTGCAGATTCTTATCAAATTTTGAATCAAATCCGTCAAGGAGTTGTTCGTCCATGAATTTGCATGCGCGTAAACTCAACAGCTAAACCAGTGGCAGTGGTCTGCCCTCAAATTTCTCATATACATTCTAATAAGGATGTTATTCCCAATCTTAGAAAACTTTGGACCTTTGTTAAAGCAGAGAATGCCTTTTTTTGGCACTGGTGTAGAATATTTACGAAATATTAACCTTTGGTGTGAATTTAGCGTGCTTATGGAAAATACGTGTAATCCTTGGCGAGTTTTTTGCATATTAATTCACAGCATGCATTAAATAGCACCAGAAAATCGAATTTGCATTTTAGCTCTTTTTTCTCAACTGATTTAAATGAAAATAAGGCGCAGAATTGCAATTATGGTCACAATATCATATGTAAATTTTGATATATTTAAGTCATTGCATTTTTGTGTTATCGCGTGTACATGTATCTGAAAGTAAAGACTGACAGATATTCAATTACTTGCTGGATTTTGCTCAAAAGTTCATAAATATCTACAAAATGGTAAATCTGGGTACCAAATTTTATTTATCTAGCTTTTATCATTTTGTAATTTTCATTTTAATTTAAATTTGAACAACCCGACAGACCGACTTCTTTACAAAGGTTTTTGTTTAAAATATGATATAAATTTACAAATTTGTTGTGAAAACGTCATACCAAATTTCATACTTCTATCTCAGGGTGTTTTTGACTTATCTTTTTCTCAGATAGACAGGCATAATTCCGAAAATGTGTTTTCGATTCAAGGTAGATCTAAATCTTCAAAATCTCAAATTGGAATTTTTCTACGTTAACAGTATTTTCTCTATACACCGCGTGCTAGAAAGTAAAAGCACTTTGGCGTGTGATATCAATTTTGTTATATGATAGCGTTATTACAATTGTAGTTTTCGGACAGATTTTAGTTTCCATCGTCTCAGAAAAAGACTTCCGAATTGTATATTCGTTTTTCTTTACAATACTACGAAGCATAGAATACTCGTTTGTGGAAAACTGAAAATTCAAAACTCTTGTCGTCGTCACGTTTTTGTTGAAAGCACATTATTTTATGCGTGGGAGAGGGAAAATGACATCTTTATTCGAGAGTATACGAGAAAGTTTCGGGGAAACCATTCCCGCTGGCTTATTTTAATTTTGATTTTGAAATTTGAATTTCAAATTGCCAAATGTGTCATCACTTTGAATTCTTTGATGCACGCATAATTAATTCTGAATAAGTTTATTCTAAAAATATTTGGTTTGGTTCTGTGTGGTAGGTAACAAAGATAAATTTTAAAATAAATGCACTTGTGTTTAGTTCTAAACTATTTTATAATATTAGGATACTAAGTTCTATACGCATGGAAAAAAAATATTGCTATTATCATTTTATATACTTATTAAATATATTATTTAAGATATTAAAATAATATTTTATTATTGCTTAAAGATGCAGGAATTAAATTATTGAGACATTCAAATAGGAGAACAACTACAATTTTTCTTTAACTGACCTAGGCAATGCATGTTATGAACATTCAAAAAGGATCATTTGCCAAGTTTTCTTTTTAACACTGAGAAGAGAAAACTGCTTAGGTTGACTTTAGAGTTGAAATAATCCACGCCTTTCTTTTCAGAATGCTCAGCTGCTTAGTGCTCAGAATGCTCAGCTGCTTACTCTTTAGCAGCCAAATGGTTTTTCAGCTATTAATGTAAGATAGGAATAGGGTCAAATTAATAAGAAAATAGATATGGTTAAATTAAATCGATGATTGCTCTACTCTTGTATTTAATTGAAGCATTTTACGTAACTGAATTCTGAAAACTTGAAAGGTTTAGTTTCAGTTAAGTGAAGTTTCAGGAAGTTTATTTTAAAAGGGAAATATTTCTGACAAAATATATGTGACAAAAAAAA
>JAPMOR010049509.1:28555-60559 GCA_026543865.1 Argiope aurantia | reverse complement strand
AAAAAAATCTTTTAAAAAAGTCGAAAACTTCGTCACCATTCTCTTTCGAAAAGAAGTGATGAGCATTTACTGCAGGATAACATTTGTTTGGTTCATTTATTGTTATTTAAGCCCCTTGAACAACAAGCCCTTTATCCTTCCTTCCTGACGCCATTCTTCAATAATTCATTATCCTTAATTCAACTCCGGATACTTTTATCGAGTTGTCTGCAACCAGTGGGCAATTAATTAATTAATCTAATGCCCGACAATTTGTAATCTGTGGTTGAAATAGCTTTCTCTCCAGAGAAAAGTAAAGAAAAGAATGGGATCTTGGTTGCTAATTGCATGAAATGGATTTTTTTAGAAACATGCCCTGTGTCCGACTGAAAAAGGTTCTTTCTTTTAATAAAGTTTCAAACAACAAATCTGACGCATTTGTTGTTTGATGATATGATTCAAAGCGGATTTAAGCAAGTAATGTATTTAAAAAGCATTTCAACATGTATATAGTTTGGACTTGTATTAGATTAGAATGTTAGAGATTAAAATGATACACTCATTCTAGAAAATTATTAAATGACTTTTTTATGTATTAAAATGGATAGCCGGAGAGTTCACCTTTCACTTTTATGTATTATTAAACAATAAATATTTCACCCTTTTTACTTTCTCTTACACGTAGTATAGTAATCATCAACAAATTCAAACTCGAGATTTTGCCGAATCCGCACATTTTAGACGTCTCCGAGTTTGTAAAACATTTTTTTGAAAAGTATCCTCAGTTCTATCTGTCTGCATGTGAAACTCAAAAGCGCTTTGATCTAAGCCTTTATACCAAATTTGTAGATTTCTGCCACATTTTGAGCAAAATCGCTCAGGGAAAGTTTGTATGTCCGGCTGTTCGATTATATTTAGCACTATGAATACAAAAATAAAAGAGCTTGATAGATAAAATTCGATACCTAGAATTAACCCCTATAGTCTAGGCACCTGCCAAATTTTGAGCTAAACCCAAAAAGAGATTGATCATCGGTCTGTCTATACTTTCAGACACAATGACTTAAATATATCAAATTTGGTATATGATTTTGTGACTACAAGTATAGTTTTATGCCAAGATTTTAGTTTCTATCGATTGGGAAAAACGCATCTAAAAAGAAATTTCGGTTTCACCGTATGCCAGGGTATAATCGGCAAATAACTAGCCGAGAATAACACAATAGGTTCTGTAAAAAGGCTATATTCACTATAGAAGTTAATATTTCATAACTATTGTACGCCAATACCATGCAAGCCGTTCTCTGGGATAAGTATTTATTAGATAGTATGCTTTACAGTAAAGTTTGGGAGAAACCACTCCTGCTAGTTTTTTTGTGGTATAGTATGGTAAAGAAAATTAAGTATGAGTTTTATCTTTTCTTTGCAGTTTTGTATAAATTTTTTATTGAGATATACACTTATTATGTCAAAATCATTCATTAGATCGCATCCATTTCGCTTCTTCCATTTTTTTTTACTTTGGCGTTTCCTCAATCGTTTCTTTGTTTTCCAATAAAACAGAAGTTAATCCCTATCACATAATTGCTCCATAATTTGTCATGAATCTGCAAATTTCATACTAAAAACGTGTGTCAAAATTTTATCTGTTTTGATTCCAGCGTTTTTAAGCCATTTTGTTCTCAGACAAGTGAAGGACAAATTTACTTCTGGTGAATTTGTTCTAAAATTAGGTATACGTCTGTTATTTGAATGCGAAAATGACACACAAATTTCCATTTGCCTATCTTATTCTATTTTTCCTTATTATATTTACATATTCACTAACAGATAGATAGATATCATTGTGAAAATGAATTTATCAGTCGCATCAAAATCTAAAAACACGGAAATTCATTGAAAACTTAAAGTGAAAATTTTTTGAATATATTAAAAACATTATTTTTTATATATGTGAAAAAAAAACTAAAAGTATTAATTCAAGGATGAGAATGTAGTAATGTAATGCAAGGAATAGTAATGTAATAACTATAATATAAAGAATAGTAATGTAATAACTATAATATAAAGAAAAGTAATGCGGTACTATAATATAAAGAAAAGTAATGCGGTACTATAATGTAAGGAAATAATTTAGTACTATAATGTAGTTACTATAGTGCAAGAAAACATAAAATAATATAGTTCACGTAAAGAAAAGTAATAAAGTGCTGGAAAGTAGTCTTCACTTTGCAATGAAGAAAAGAATGTTTGATTTTTCATTGTGAAATATTAATTATAATTTATTGTTTTCTCAAATTAATTATTTAAACTGGGTTTTTTTCATATAATCAACTTTAAAATTAAAAATATTTAATGCTAAAAATTCAAAATAGTATTTTATTTGTGTACTATATATATATTTTTTAATTTTGACAAGATTTTTGTTTTATTGAATACAATAAAAAATACTATTTCAGATTGTTTCATTACTTTCCTGAAGCGATGATTTAAATTATTTAATTATTTATTTAGCTTATTAATTAATAATGAATAAATTACTTTCAATACGTTGTAATAACTATACGTTGACTGCCGTCTCACTCACATTCGGTGATATCAAAAGTTCCCCATCAATGTGCAATTTGATGCGAGCAAAACATGCCTATGTTTAGTTCATATCTCCATGTTTTAAAACGTTGCTCAGTGCGATTCATACATAACATCTAATTAGCTATTTTCTTCTCTACTGCAATTAAAAGAAAACAAATATGCAAATATCACAGGCATCAACCATGGCAGCAACGTGTTAATGTACTGTAATGCAAGTAAAGTAATTTAGTATTATATTGCAAAGAAAATTAATGTAGTAATCTAGTGGAAAATAGAGTAGTACTATAATCTAAAAAAAAATAAAAGGATTAAATTTTAAGAAAAAATTGAAGCAGTACTGTAGAGTAAAGAGAAATATAATGTACTCTAATTTAAGAATAGTACATTTTAAAGGTATAAGATGTTCTCAGTTCAGTTCATAAAAAAGATAAGGAGGTGATTTTTTTTCGTTTAATAGTGACTTGATAGATATCGATACATAGTTGTAAAATGGCGAAATATTTCATTTATATCATTTTCACTCATCTGTGATATACATTTAGGATAAATATTAATTTTGGTTAAATGAAAAAAGAAATAAAACTGATATCAAGCAGAAAATAGAATTTGAAATGTGACGAAATAAAAGGTAAAAATACAACTGTTTGTCAGAGGCATCGATTCTTACTGTTCTTCTTCGAAGACAATTCGAGGAAGGGCACTCAAAGGCTCGTGAATTCCCAATTACTCCACTTCAACAACATTCCATCTCCAGACACCCCACCCCCGCTTTCTGAAGCGAATCCCAAATAGTTCGTTATCCTTAATTCAGAGGCTGATACATTATCGAGGTGTCTTCGACTGGGAGGCTGTTAATTGATGTGGGAAATATCCGGCGATGGGCAATCTGTGTAATTGAAATAGCTTTCACTCCAGAGACAAGGCCAGAAAATAACGGGGTTTCAGCCGCTAATTATTTGGAAAGGATTTGCTAGGAGAAAGACTTTATCCTCTTTAACTTGTGTGTTTCTTGAAAAAGGAGTTTTTTCGCCAAGCCCACTAGTTGAGCCTGTTGCAGATGTGCATGCTTGACGAAGGATTTAGATATAGGCTACTTTTTTTAGGAAAAACAGATACAGTGGAATTTGGTTCATTCGAAGCTGATGGAAGTTCAGGAGATTCAATTTATATGAAAATTCTAACGAAAGAAAAAAAAATCTAAAAATGAGTTGAATGAATTTTAATGCCAAGAATTAGATTTTCAAATAGGCTGTGATAATTATAGGCTAAGAAACAAGAGTTTTTTTTTTAAAACCCTGCGTTATTAACTGGAAGTTCCTGAAAAAGGAAACAAAGGCGCATAACTCCTTTACCGAGTATTTCGCAAACAGCGGCAAGTTGGGCAAATATTGTTAGCGAAAATATGTGTAAATACTTTGAAAAGACAAATAGGAAACTATGTAACTGGTTCTTATGGCAATATATTAAAAAAAACATTTAATCTGCTATCGCAAATTTCAAGTTATCATATGAGAACATTATTATTTTTTAAGTCTTTGTCTTAATTTAAGTCATTAACAAGTTTAAACCGGTTTGAAAAAATCACATGACTATCAGATTACGCATGCTTCGATATTTAGAAAAAACGATAATTTTTTTTTTCCCATCTTAAAATCGGTTCGTCTCTAAGTCTTTTTCTCGACGCCACAATTTTTTTTGTGGAAATCAGGTTTAAACTAGTTTGGAATGATCACATGTAATCGTTAATTTTTAATTTTTAGGAAAGCAATGTTTTTTTTTTTTTCCATCTCAAAATCTTTTGAGCTTCAAAACTTTTTTTGCCAGCTTGAAAAATTAAAAATCTAAATAAAAAAAATATTTATATACATACACACACACCATTTGATACTTCACCGCGCTGTTTCGTGTTGATTCCTGTTTTCTTCTAT
Organism: Argiope aurantia; assembly: GCA_026543865.1. NCBI lineage: Eukaryota > Metazoa > Arthropoda > Arachnida > Araneae > Araneidae > Argiope > Argiope aurantia. The sequence goes on along the minus strand of JAPMOR010049509.1, from coordinate 56,060 downwards.
GTGCTTCCTTGGGCGACCACTTCGTGCGACACATGTCCTTTATTTTCTGCCCGTGTATTTTGAGGCTTCAAAAACTCGAAATCAAAAACCATCATGTTCTCACATAATAATTACAGTTTAGAAAGTCTCTAATAATCTGCTAATGAATACAGCAATAAACCACCAAAAACCTCCTCAAAATTCTCTTCCTTACTCTTTAATAAAGGCCCTCGTCTCGGGTCAAATGAAAGTCAAGAATACTCAAATTTTTATATAAAGAATCCAATACAGAAGCGTTATGTGCTTCATTGTATAGTAAAGAAAACAGAGATTGCATCATGCACTCTTTTCTGTGGCCCGATTGAAACCATAATTTGTCGCAGAATTATAATCTTAGAAACAAAAGGAAATACGAAATTTCATTTATTTAAATATTGCGTTTTTGTGCTATTTCTTTTACATGCATGAAAATGTAATACTAACTGATGGGGGTCAAGTTCTTTACGGTTATTTTTCAAAATTTTATACGTATATGTACTAGAGATATTAAAATTGGCCATTCATGCCATTTGATACCTATAACTCTTTAATCTGTGATTAAATTTGATCGAAATCTACGATGAGGTGTTCAGACTACATACGAAATTTCATCCATCTAACTCAAGATATTCACAAATTTCAGAAATGTGCTTTTCGAACTGCCAGAGGTCTGAGACGCTGATTTTCAATTTTTGTGATCGAATTTTTTTGACAGTTACAATGTTTTTTTGTTTTTGTTTTGTTTTTCTTATACGGATAAATAAAAAAAGTCTCATTTTAAACTTACAATGGTAACTAAAATTTATTTTTTAATTTAACAGCTTTCATGCATAATTAATAAATAAATAAGTCAATAATAATAAAAAAGTTTTAGTAGTTTAATAGATAAATAAGTGATTTTATGAAAAAATAAATAAGATACAACATTATGAATAAAAAAGTTGTACATTAAATCTTAAATAATAAGACTCAAATCTAACCTTTTTAAAGAGTTTAAAAAAGAGCGTGTTTTAGTAAATGTTTCTTTTATTGAATCTGTTGTAAATCAGAACTCGAGTGAATTAAATACCTTAAAGGTTACCCTTATGTTCACTGAGAACATAAAGTATCTACGTATTTAATTAATAGAAATAATTTAGAAATATTTTGAATCGCTTGCAGTCTTTCGTGTGGAATTCGAATTAACCAAAAATAAATTATTTTACGTATGATATTTCAACTTTTGACTCAAGGGACAGTCAAGAAAATGTTTGGATTAGCAAGATTTCACTGGATTTGAATTCGTCAGATTCGACGAAATCTTTATTCCAAAACAGTTATTTTCAAAAGATATGGTTAAAAAATTTAATTAGCCATCTCATTGCCATTTTTTGAAGTAATAAAAAAATTTAATTTTTATTTGCATATTCTATTTTTAAATCTGGTAAACTGAAAGAAGAAATAATTTGTCCCGCTGAATTTTTCTCTCTTAGGATTTAGGAATTTTTTGTAAAAATAATTTTAATTTAATGAAAAATAAGCTTACCGCTGTGTATTAATATCTTTTAAGAAGTTAAAAGAATTTGCTTTATTTGTTTACTTTTTTTCCTTGAAATAAATAATTATGCGCTGATCTAGAATTCATTATTATTTAGTTTAAATTCACTCGCTTCAGGTTTAAAAAGATGTAACTTTGTAATTATTTTTCATTCAGTTATTAATGTTTGTCCTGAGCTTCATCTACCTGAGTTCCGAACTTGCTCCATTTATGTATTTTGGGGGATAATTTTAATAAAACCAAAATGTATTTAGATTTAATTTTCGTATAATTTCATTTAATTTTTATTCCCTATTTGTGGTACTACCTGAAAGTGAATTTTAGAAAAATTGATTAAAAATTATGTTCATATTATTTATAAAATTATTTGTTAATTAAAGTTTTAGAAAGCAGAAAATAATGTAATAAAAAATGTAATTTTTAATATACTAATAAATGTGCGGTTTTAAAAAGTGCTTTTATTAAATTTATATTTTAAGACTAATTCTAGGAATTTACTCAAAAACAGAGTTGTGACACCAAAATATAAAAATCAAAGTTTGTGAACAAAAATTTAAGAATTAGAAATAAGAGGGAAGCAATAAGATTCTTTCAATCACAATATTATTCTTCAATAATCGTGTCAAGTCACAGCAAAAAGTTTAAGAAGCTCTTCTTTCAATGATAAAATTCTGGCAAATATTTGATCTCGGGATCAAAAAGATAGTTGACTTAGAGCAAAACCGAAACAAAAATCTTTTGTGACATCATAAAGCCTTGGTTAGTCAGATTTCCGCAATAGATTATAAAAAAAAATTAATTCCTAGAGAAAGTGGGATGAAATTTTTTTTTTCGTAACAAGGTAAATGTCTGTTGATATCGTACTTCTGGCCTACACATAAACATAAATCGTAATTGTCAGTCATCAGCAAAAGCTGAATAAAGTCATGCATTAGAAATGTGTAATAAAAGGTGTCCCAAAATTAACGCAAGCTTTGAATTTGCCACTATTCGAGCAATAAAGTGTTGGCAACCCTATTAAAAAACCATTTGACAACTGATAATTTAGGTTTAGTAAAAATAGAGCGCTACACGAGTGAATAACGTGTTTTCATTGTTGAACAATATTTAAAAAAAATGAAAATCTGGTGGCTATAGTCCGAAAATTTGTGATCTCTAGATCGTGTGATTTAACACAATTGCATTTATTTTCATGGTGTTATTTGAAGACAAAAGTGTATGCCAACAAGCTCACAAGCATGCGTGTATCGAAGAAGGAAATTCAAAGCTGCATCAACGAAATTTAGCCACATTTATGCAAAATGGTCATTGAAAATTTCGATAAAAGAGTGCGTATGTGCCAGCAAAGGCGTGGAGACCATTTGCCCTATGTGTTATTCCATATATACCCGTATCTTGTGTACTTTGTTATTCAATAAAAATATAAGAATTTAAAGGGAAAACTGTGTTTTTTATTTAAGTCAAATCCTACGTTGACACGTAATTAATAAATAACAATAAAGATGATTAATAAAATAAAACGCTTGGTTTTATTAAAAAATATCCTAATATTAATTGCAATTTCGTCATTTACATTTTTAATTAAAGTTGAAGTTTTACCGGAAATGGCCACAAATTAGCAATATATATATAGTAAATTGAATGAAACGATCTAAACAACAGTATAAGTTTGGTATGACTATCAAAATTTGAAGATTAAAAATGTTTTGTTTGAGAATCCTTTAAGAGACCAGTTACTTAAAATATTTAATTGAAAATTGTAGCGAGCGGTAATACTGGCGAACCGGCTGGTCGCCAAAGGCGGCTAGTCTTAAATAATCAAATGTCAAATGGTTTTTTTTAATAGAGTTGTAAACACGAATGGTAGCAAACTGAAATCTTGAGTTAATTTTTTAACACCCTTTACATGCTAAAGGTGGGAAATATATCTTTCATTTCTGTGCAACTCACAGCAGTTGGTAAATAATGTGACCCCGTCGATTATAAAATTTTTAATTCAGATGGCAAAAAAGTTTGACAAGCATTCATTTCGATGGGAAGAAATGCGCACCTTCTCATTACAACAAAAAAATCTGAAATTTTATGTTGAGCTTCTATCGCAAATATAGCATCCGAATTTTATCCAGAAATCGAACTCCAGATTTCAGGCACTTCAATAGGGCATTTTAATTATCTAATTTACTGTGCGGAGCATCAAACAGACTTACAAACACATTTGAGCGAAATATACCGGGAAAAGCAATTCTGTAGGATAAACATGTTGTTATTTTAGAATATTTTTTTAGAAGATCCTTTCCTAATTGAGCTTGTGCGATTCCTGTACCCTCAATTAAGCCACTTCAATGAATGGATCTACACCCTTTCTTTCTGAAGCAAATCCAAAATAGTTAATTATCCTTAATTCATCGGCTGAAACTTTATAGAGTTGTTCGCAACTTTAAGGCCGTTTATTGATGGAGGAAATATCCAACAGTTGGCAATCTGTGTAATTGAAAAAGCCTTTACTCTGGAGAAAAGACAAGACAAGAATAGGATATTGGTTGCTAATTGCTTGAAACCAATTCGCTGGCAACAAGTATTCGTTCCCTTTTGTTTGTGCATTTTGTGAAAAGGCTGTTTATTCTCTTAGAAAAGCGACCTAGTGATAAAATTGCTTCGGGCGGATGGAACAGAGTTAGGATTTAGACAAAAGACTTTGCGTAAAATAACCCATTAAGTTCAAACAATTATTGAAAGTAGATTTTAAAGATAAATGCGCTCGATCTTTTTAAGCAAGAATATTTTTTTCTTCTTTACAGCAAAAAATACATTCTTTTTATTAGTCGCTCGAAAAATTGAAATATATACAAAAAAAAAAAAGGAGATTTTCAACTATATGCAAGCAAAAACTTTCACAAAGCTAGATAGGTGACAAGTTATTAAAAATATTTTTGAACTGATCAGGATTCAATATACATTATTCAACCTGACTACCAAAAGATAAACTCTCAGAGCCAATTCTCTGATATAATGGATGTTGCTAGTTAGATGAAAATGACGATTAGGCTTATGTTATTTATGTTTGCATCACTTAAAATAAAGGCCCATAAATTAAAAATAATTTTAAATTTGTTTAATAATTAATTGATTATTAAATTTAAAGGTGAGATCACAGATTAGTAAATAAAGAAAAACAAGGGCAGAGTAATAAAAAATTGTAAAAAGAATTCTTTTTCAATATTCATTACACTTTTTAATTTAATACGTTAAAAAAATCTGTTTTAACGCCATTTTCATTTAAACTGCGATATTCGATTTCAGGAATCAGTACCCAATAGAGTTAGCATACAAAGAGAGAGATGATAAAATTCAGTGCCCTTGCTGACAGACATGGGATAGTAAAATGTGATTATTAATTGTGATTTAAAATGTGATTGCTGCAATATAATGTTAAAAATTTGTAATATTATTTCCTTGCACTCTAATCTCTAGACAAAGAAAATTTTATAGACATTATATTTGCTGCTGAATGATATCCCATATCTTGGTGACAATTTGATGAAGAATCTCGGTGGAAAACGAAGGATATTGAATATTTGAGAATCTTGATATGGGTGTTACTTGCTAATCTTAGTACTAAATGGAATATATATGTCAGTGTGAAGATTTGACAACCAAAATGGGGATTCCAAATACTTGAGAATCTTTGCGATATCTCTATTAGAACACGAATTCTAGCATTTGTTCTACAATATTCAACACCCATTCAAAAGGGCTATAAAAGAAGAGCCACACAGACGAGAGGAATAGGCGAATCAAGTTCATACGACTATTGGAGTGTTGATCTTCAGCGAGATCTCTCTGCACGCTTTTTTGCTGCTGCAGTTGTTTAATAGCGGTTTTTCTGTTAGTGTGGTATTGATTTTTACAAATGCTATTTTGTGTACACATCATCTATGTTTTGTAACCTGTGTTCCGTGTAAAGTGAGGATCGTTATTTATTACGGAGGTTTTTAGACTTTTCATTAAAACCTACCCGACGGATTTTTCCATAATAATATACAGGGTGATTATAATTAAAGTGAAAGTTTCAAAACGCTATAAAAAAAGAACCACTGATGAGAATGACGTCAAATTTGAAAAGCATGTTATTGAAGAAGGCGGGAAGCGTATGGCAGAAGAAAAAATTAGTTTCAAATTTTTGCAAAAGATGGCGCTGTAAGCGGCAGAAGATGTAAATTAAAATACTTGTCATGCGCACTATGCATTTCAGTGTTATAAAATCGCCAGGTACACGGCTGTTCCTCATTTCGTGTCTCAGACATTCGCCATGGATGTCTCGCTGCAGGACCGCGCTCTGCTGGTAAAGCTGTATTACAAGAAGTTCTGCAAAAGTTCTGGACACTGAAGGGTATAAAAGAAAGCGTTGGTCCAATGAGTGTCGCGGGTCTGAAGAAAATGATGCAAAAATTCGAATCGACAGATTCGTTTGATCTGCAATCTGGTAGAGGGAGGAAACGAGTGGCCACAGCATTACAGGAGGGGTCGGCCGGTGGTGTGCAACCATCAGTGCACGAGGAATTGACCGAACATTGGACAGGCCTACGAGCATAGTGCTGAAAATTGTACGAAACATTCTGCAATGCTATCCATACAAAATTGGCCATGTGCAGGAGTTGCTTCCGTCTGGCCTGCCAGAAAGGGAGACGTTTGCGTTAGAATTTCTTACTCGAATGGAAGTGGATAATGAATGACCTTGGAAAATTTTGTGGACAGATGAAGTCCATTTCCATCTCGCAGAGTACGTCAATACCCAAAATTCTCTAATATGAGCAACAGAAAATCCACTGGCAACGCAACCCGTACCACTTCATCCTGAAAAGGTCACGGTGCGGTGAGGCTTTACGGCATCATTCATCCTACAGCCATATTTTTTCAAGCAGACGGGTGCTTCCGGTCTGTTACCGCTACCGTCACTGGTCATCGCTATGCTCATCTTTTGCGCAACCACGTCATTCCAGCTCTGCAACAGCGTGGATGTGTGGATGGAATCATTTTTATTCAAGATGGCGCTCCCGTGCACATCCGTGAAGCAACTGCTGAAACGTCATTTCGGAAATGTTCGAATTATCAGTTGTCATTTTCCTACAACCTGGCCGCCCCGATCACCTGATTTTATTCCGTGTGACTTCTGGATGTGGGGTTATCTGAAAGATGTTGTGTTCCGTGCTTCAATTGCAAATTTAGCGGTATTAAAGGCATGAATTTCGCAGCACATTCTGAACATCATCCCGGAGATACTGCGATCCATTGTGGAACATGCTGTTTGTCCCTTTCAACTTGTTGCACACAACAGTGGACACCATATTGAACATGTTTTGCGCCAGTCTCGCGATATTTCCGAACTTCTTTGATGAATGGTTCTTATGCGGTATGTCGCCGCAAAACTCTTGAAACCGATTTGTCCCTTTCGATGTGATATGTACAGTCATGCAAATAAAACTACTTAACAATTCTAATTTGTCAATGCGCTTTAATGTGTAACTTGCATCTTAGCCGTTGTTTTACGAATCATTTCTCATTTCTCGTCGTGATTCTGCCGCTTACAACGCTATCTGTTGCTAAAATTTAAAACTAATAAATTTTTTATGTCATTCGTTTTCCGCTTTCTTCAATAACATGCCGTTCACATTTGACATCATTCTCATCGGTGGTTCTTTTTTATAGCGTTTTGAAACTTAAACTTTAATTATAATCACCCTGTATATGAATCGAAATTCAAATCTGACTGTAGATTTGATAAATACAATCAATATTAAAGAGAAGGGTGGGTATCGATGAAGATCGCCGTAATTTCACGTCATCTGGCGCAATGAATGAAATACACCAAATCATGGATATTGCAAGATTAAGCATAAATTTAAACCTTCCAACGGTCTCCATTTCTAAATGATGCATTCAATTCCAGAAAAAAAAAACTGTTAAAAGTCATTTTCAGATTTGCTTGTGTAAGACAATAGTTTTTGTTGGTGCATAAATAAATAAATTTCTTTCCCGATTTCAAGGATCCCGAAATGAATTACGTTTTTAGAATTCGAGCTGTAAAATGATTCTTTATTCTATTTTGTAATAAAAAATAAATTAATATTTCAAAATGTAAATTAACTGGAATGTAAATTTAAAAGCGATCCTAATATTTGCATGATGATATATTATAATATATCATTTAATATTAATAATAATTATTATCATATTAATATAATAATAATTATTATTATTATATAATATAACAATTATTATTATAATCATAATATACCCTGTATATTATGATAATAATAATCATAATATACAGGATGCCCCACAAATACCCCCCCCGAACTCTGCACATCCAGTTTCCTCGTGCGGAATACGTAAAATATGCCCAAAGAACTGTACCTGTACGACGCATAGTTTTCGAGAAAAATACGAAAACAAAATATGACGGTGCAAGGAAAAACACTTTGTTTGACACATCAACAGCATTATTTTCAAACTGAAAATCAGATGCCCACCGTGTATATCGAGGCAGGATTGAATGCGCCTTGAAATGGGTTTAGCCTCGCTGACTGTAAGAGCCTGTGCACAGTACTTATAGGGGAATTAAACTCGCTGGCCAAAGCGCGCCTGCTTACTTCGTGTGTTTCATCTACCTGATGCAGTGACACCGTCTGGGCATTATGCGGTCTTCCAACATCATGGCGACTGACTGTCAGGAAGATGCTTCCTGTATTTTACAGTTTCTTGTCTAGACTTCGGATGACTTTGGCAGAGGGAGGACGGCATGATGGATATCGATGAGTATACTCCATAGCAGTTCGTAAGGCATTTCCATTACATTGGCCGTAGATCAAATACATTCTGTAATAATCACTAACAGAATATATGATCACCATGCGAAGAATACCACTAGTTGCAAGATGCAGCCTTTTAAATACAAGTTAAACGATGGCTTCACGTCATTACATGGGGCTCACATGCATGACTCGATATACGCGTCGAACATTTTGAACATCATCGTCCGGAAAAATATGCAAACAGTGTTGTTGATGTGCACAGTGTTTTTCTTTTACACCGGATGTGACGTTATACTTTGTTTTTCGTATTTTTCTTGAAATGTGTCATTCAGGTTCAGTTCTTTTGGACTTTTTTATATACTTCCCGCGAGGAATCTGGCTGAGCAGAGTTTGGGCAGTATTTATGGGACACCCTGTATAATGTCAATTTAATAATCAGAAAAAACAGAATAGCTACTAGTTTGTTATTGATGGCAATTGTAGTAAAAATATATATAGTGAAACATTACAAATATCTAGACTACCAGTAATCCAGAAAGATGAAGCGTTCGAGAAAGAAGAAAACGATGAGATCTATCTTCTGAATGTGCCAGTAATTAGCATATCAAAATCCAAAACAATTATTTAAAAATGATTTGTTTGATGTTTGCCTCACCAACAAATTTCTCCTTTCTGTCTAATTAACAGCTCGGGATTTTTCTAAATTTCCTTCAAGCAAAAAGCAAATGCGAGCTAGTTTCCCTTGAAAATCCTACAGGAATACAACCTATCCCAATATTTATTAGAACTAAGGCTTCTGCTTAAGATGACTTTGCATATTCCCTTTATCAGTCAGTTTTGCTTTTATAAACCTAATTTTATTTATCTTACGCATTATTATTTTTTATTTATCTTGTCCACATCTACATATACAAACAACAAATAAAAAATTTTGAATTTCGGAATCTGTTACAAAACAAAACATATGCTTACAACTTTAACAATACGAAATAAACAAATGCCATATTTTATTGATATAAACTGTTATGTTTCCGAGTCTTCGGATTTTCATATAAATTAGATATTCAAATAAATGGATGGACTTGTCCTAAAATTTGAGTTAAAACTACTAGTAATAGTTTTAAAGTAGTGCCCTAAATTTAAAACATTTAGCTAGTTGCGTTCGAAAGCTGTCTTTTTCGTATTTACGTGGACAAATAACTAATCTTCCATTAATAAATTTGACTCAAAATTTACTGCAGATTTATAAATTTGGTGTTATGAATAAGTGCCAATTTTCATCCATTTATTTCTTTCCATACATTAACTAACTTTTCTGTTACATGAGCAGATGCAATTCCAAAAATAGACCATTTTTAAGTTCAGTGACAAATAAAGCCAGGAGATTTAATCATCCAGGTCTCTTGGTTGAATACTATGTCAATTAAAATAATTTATCTTCGTGCATTTCACGTACAAGATCCGAAAAAAAATATTTCTTTATCATGTTTGTAACTTATTTTCGATTAAAACAAATTATCCTATTAAATGTTCATTATCAATTGTCACTGTATCGTAACTAATGACATTGTTCATTGTCAAAGTAATGTCATACCAACTATGTTCTATTTACTAGATGTTGCATGTGGTAATCAAATGAAACCCCTGTCGGATAACTAAAACACAAACTCTTGTGAGAGCTCTTAGCTGCAACCAAGTGCAGGTGTCCTCGGAATTCCCTTTTCCTGTAACCATATGTGACAGAAATTTCTCACTTTATTAGCGGAAGCATGGGGGTGGGCCAACCCTCTCACGGGCCGATCGATCTCGGAAGGATCCGAAGAGTGTCCACCCACGCACATCTGTCGTCCCCTCACACAGGTGGTAGGCAACCAATGAGAGCGCGGTTACCTGGGAGACCCCTCTTTTTCCCAGGGTCTGCCATGAGCTGATTCTTTATCGCCCTTCGAAATGCCACTCAGGTTTGTTTCGGACAACAGGAAGATAGATAGAGGGATTCTTGGAGTCAGCTAAAGAGCCTGGGAATAATAAAAATAAAGAATAAGAGATGGGGCAGGAAAATTTAAAGATTTTAAAGTACAGATAACTCACTTCCTATGAAATACAATTCATTCTGGAAAAGTATAAACGTACATTGAAAGAACCTAACTTGAGTGCTTCCTTCCGAATTCTCTAAGAAAGGCTTTATACTCCTCCTCCCCGTTCTGCAAAGAAATTGGGAACATTGGACAAAGCCATAATGCTGCGAATCTCATATTTTTTAACTTCCAAATTTCATACAAAAACGTTTTGTGATTTATAGTATGGGAAAGAAAATTAAATAAGCATTTTGGACGCTTTTCTGCACCAACTCAAAAAAAAAATTTGGTACATTGATGCAATTTTAGTAACAACATAGTATACCAAATTTTCCTTGCCTTAGACATTACATATTTGAGTTAATTCATTTATATATATACGAATATAAGATAGACAGGTGGTCAACTCCATAAGAGAGGGATTTCAAAGTCTGATACAGATCTGTACGTTAAATCTACGTATACCAATTTTGATAAATCTATTTCTTTGTGTTTTGTGAACATCATTTTCTCTGGCGTTATAGTAGACATCACAGGAAATTTCTTGTAAATAAATTTCGATCAAGATTTGATGGTAATCTTAAATTTTTTTAAAAAAATTAGTTGTTGTATTAGTAATTAAAGTTGATTAGAACACACAAAATTTCCCCTGTCTAACTCTAAGCGTCTTTTGATTATTTATCCACAGACAGAGCAGTTGTAATTCCCCAAACTCGGGAAAAGTATGAAAAGTCGAAACTCTTCGAAATGACATATTTTGATATTTACAATATGATTTCTTAGCACGAGAGATAAAAATGTGCGACTCACGAAACATTTTTATAAATAAGAGCCATTCTTATATACGAACAGAAGACGACGTAATAATCGAGATCTCATTTTCGATTGCATCATTCATTTAGCCATCGAGTCTACTCAGTCGAAAGGTTTAACAGCTGCGGTCTTTAATCCAAAGCTATGAAACAGTATCAGAATTTCAACTAAATCTGTTTATCCCTCCGTGTGTACGTGGCTCACAAACGCAGCGAGTAAGATATGTGAAATCTTTAGTCCATGAAATATTAAAGTGCATCACAATACATTTTTTCCGCACCACCACATTAATACAGTCATTTTTTTTAACTTTCTACTTTACGTTGTATTAAAATGTTTTGCCTTGCTCAGATAATTCGAACTGCAGACTGATGAGTCTGGGAGTTTCAAACCTCCATGCGTCTGAAAAACACTTATTTTTAGAATTATTTCTCTCTCTATAAACGTGGTCATTCAAAGAAACTCTGTGATAAACGAATAAGATTTGGTATATGTTCTTCATATAAAATGTGTAGAGTTTTATTGGATTTTGAATCAAATCATTTATCTGCCTAGTTGTCGAAGTACAAGTGAGCGTGGCAACTACGAAATGTCAAGAGCTAGATCAATAAATGGAGATTCAATACTCCTAAAATGGAGATTTAAACCCATTCCTCCAAAGTCTTCGATCTGCACTTCAGTATGCATGTCAATGAATAATGATTGGATAAATGAAATTTATCGCATGGTTTTTTCTAAATTGTAACTAAATGAGTCAGCATCTTAAACACCTGTTGATTCGCATACATTCGCTTGCATGTCAACATGACAAATAAAAGACGTAACAATATGTGAACTTGTTTTTAAAGTTACAGTTTTCTGCTAAATTTTCATTTTAACTTGTGTAGAAAAGGCATTGACGCCATGCTGTGCTTTTTTGCGCTATGCTGTGAAGCACAAAACTGATGTGCGCATCAAATTTTGAACAAATCAGTCAATGGCAAATTGCCGCTTGGTTTTTAAGTTCTCATGTATATGCACAAGATTATTCAATAACGGAACGGCATGACATTTGATGAGGATCTTGTTACTAAAGTTTATGTTTTAGTGTTTGACGAAAACACTAAATACAGACACCGTTTTTTCATTATACTATGAAGTATAAGACTCTGCTGTGCAGAATTCTGAGCAAAATTATTATTAATAATAATAAATAAAATCTGAGCACTGTGACATTTAGTCTTGCTCAAGGTTTCCAATTTTTATGTAGGAAGGAGGGGATAGAACACCGATATTACAATTTATATACGAACGCTTGCGAAACCACAATTCCTGCATTCTTTTTTCATATGCAATGTTTACCTTTCATTTCGTACTATTGTCTTTAATAATTTTTAATTCCTTAATTTATTTCTCGCTTTTACCTAAAATATTCTAATGTCACTTGCAGACTTGCTAATTGCTGTAAGAATCTCTGAAACATTTATGGCGAGACCACAAACACAAACTTTTTCCCTTAGATGACATGGAAAGAACTTTCAAACTGAGAGAGTAAAATTGATTAGTTATGAGGTATTTCCAAACATCATTCTTAGACCACTTCATTCAAATCATCCATAGAACTGATTTTTCTAATAACATTTACCTACTACCACATCACTCAAAATTGTTAGTGCACAGTGTTGGTTACATAAAAGCAACAAAAAGATTTCTATTATCTACATATGTTGCATATTACTGCAAGCAATATGCTTGTCGATACCTGTGCTATTAAGCCCTGTTTATACGGATTCAATGATATAATAAAGGGGCGACCGGTTGTGACAAAATTGTGATCGGCAAAGTGCCAATGTTGTGTAATACGATTTCTGAACTTGATTGTCAGAAGTCGGATTCGCAGTGAGTGGTGTTGACAAGATCTCAAGCAATCTTCATTTGAGATCTCATCACAATTACATGTTACAAAACCACTTTTGGCATCAATATAACGTAAATCGTTTGTTTGTTAGGTACAGGGTAAAAGAAGCTCAAAACTTTGTATGAATGAAGATGATGTTTTATTTTAAGATAACACTAAACATAGATAGATCGGTCAGGGTAGGTAAGTCAGAGGCTAGTTGGTAGATCATAGGTAGGTCGCGGTCAAGATGTAAACAAAGACAGCATTTGTAGAAGTCAATAACAAATCATTATTAAACTACAGTAACAAAACAGTAACAGTTAGATTGCAGCTAGGAAGCTTGTTCCATAATCAAGACTTTAAAGAGAAAATTGATACTTGTATGACCGCCTCTGCTTTTATAGTTTCTTTGGCATTGTATGGCAGTTTCTAAAATGGTTGTCAGAGCTTGGGTTCTACTAGTGATATCGCCATAATTTTTGCATATTCTAGAACTTTCATTTTTGCCGGCAAATGGTTGCCAAGGTTCTAGCAATGATAGAAAGAGGTGTCATTGATCTGCTATCCATTAAAACTATCTGCAAATCTTTTCCTTGCAATAAAAATAACTGTGCAGGATAATAATATTGCTGATTTGCAAAAATGTGCTCTAATTAGGGCTGTCACTATCATATTTCAAATTCTAGAAATAAATGTGGGCATAAAAAATAACATCCCCGCATACTCAGAGTAATGGAGTTTATTCCGTTTAACGGCCAAAATCAGAGTTTATTTTTTAGAGAAATTAAAAAAATAAAAATAAAAAAATATGAAGAGCAAAAGCTGTATAAAAAACTATTCTTATTGCGAGTTACAAAGATAAATACGAATTAAATAGAATTGAATTACTGAAGAAAAAGCAAAGACAAGAAGCTATCATGGAAACTGGATTCGTATCAACTTCCCTTTCTCCAACCGTAAACCTTTTTATTGCTCGAGTATTTTCGCTTTGTGGTCTTCGAACTTCCTTATCGTATCCTAGGAGTGTCGAAATAGATACATTTTTTTTCCTTTTTATCTTGTAGAAAGTTTATCCTTTAAACAGGGTAAAGTGGTGGAACAGCATTTTAGAAAAGTTTGTTGAACTAAGCTTGTTGTTTTCTAGCGTTTATAAGATTGCTCTGCTCTTCTTTATTCGATACAAAGATTTTTAGGCAATAGTGTTATTTATTTATGATAAGGTTTGGAAAATGTGTTGAAGTGCTACGGTCTTAAGCCATATATTTAAACTTTATTCCTTTCATAGGATACGCCATTTCTTTATAACGTTAATGTATATATCAATTGCAATGACAAAAAATTCTAATCATTAATATTTATTAATATTTTATCCATTTATTATTTTATTATTAATTTATTATTTATTATTGATAATTAATTAATTTATTTATAATTACTTATTTATTATAAATTTATTATTAATAATTAATTTTTAATTATTTTAAATTTAATATTAATATTTATAATATTCATTAATATTTCTGCCACCTCTGCGCGCTTTTTTGCGTGAGCTTCAAATTCTTCATTAATAATTAATTCTTATTTTTCAATAACTGTATTACTAAGAATTCGTTTATAATAACTTTGTTTATTATTGTTTGACTTTTTAACGTATTTCGTAATTTATTATTATAAATATTGAGGAATTATGTACTTTTTTTTTTTACCTCAAATTCATTTGCAGACAGTATGAAACTCTTTCATTTTATATTACGATTTTCATATGATTAATATTAAAAGTGAGATCTGAAAATTAATTTTCAATTCATATTGTGATGAGAACTGAAAACTTGAATTTCATGAATCAAATAACTGATGATTGATTTATGAAAACATTAAAACATTGTTTCGCCACCAAGAGTAACAACTGTGCAAATTTTCAGAATACAAGTCCACCAGAAAATGAATAAGAACCGATTTAAAAATTCGATCTTTACCAAATTAAAACTAATTAAGCTATATTACATTATTTTAAAAAATAAAGTGCCATTTCCGAAATGGCACTATTCCGTGGCAATTACTGTGCCCTTTTTCGGCAAAACTAAAAATTCTTTTCTTCAGATATTGCATTAAGTAGGACGCAAGCCTTACAAAACATTATTGTGTTCAATTACCACTTCTATTATAAAATACCAATTCGAATTTCAGTGAATAGGAAAGTCATTAAATAGAAATTCCATCGCATTCCTGGCCGAACATCCTTAAAACTTAAGTAGCTTACCTTTTGGGAGTTCCCCAGAGTAAAGATTATGAAATTAAGACCAGAATTAAGGTATCCAACTTCAATAACTTCAGTAATTATTCCTTAAGTCGGCTTTCAAGAGATATTGTGTAGCCTCCAGAAAATATATTTGTTAACTCCGCCTACAATAGGTTCTCTGTTTTCTCAATATGGCCGAGAACTCATCAAAATTCGAAAATTTATTTTCCAGTTTGGCAACAATTTGACTGATGTCTAATTATGTGATGCCAAAATGAAGGATTAAATTATTGCTGTTAATTTCAAGTTAAATCTCGGACAATGACCTAAGTTAAAGACACGACCTATGATTAAGGATGTAGATATATATAAAGGTAGGATATCCATTCTTATTATGACACAATAGTCAATTTAATTTTTGAACTTTTTGTTATAGAGATATATGTCAAGTTGGGAAAATTGCTCAAAATTAAAGAAATAATTACATTTTATGTTGTTTCAATGTGCTGCCAATGTATAACCAAAAAAATATATAATTTGAATTTTTATACAATGCTAATAATGACGGAGTTATGAAGTTTTGGATTTCAATGTTTTAAACCAGTCAAAGGTCACCTTGAAAGATAATTATTCAATATTGCTTTAACTCATAGCTCGGTCATTTTCAGAAAGATGGAGCACCATCTCACTTCAGTTTGCGTGTACGGGAAGCATTGGATACTCGATTCGGTAACAAATGGATTGGAAGGGCGGAGCCTATTTCTTGGCCTCTAAGAAGCCCGGATCTGATTCCATTCAACTTTTTCTTCTGGGAACAAAGCAAGGATCTTGTTTACGCTGGAAACATTCAGGATGTCAACCATCTCAGGCAAAGTATTATCACTTATGGCGCAGATATCACACCAGGCATGCTGGCCAGGACATGGGAAGAGATTGAACACCATTTTGAGGCGTGCCGTACCACAAACGGAGAACATATTAAAATCTATAACATTGTAAAAATCTTGATAATTTAATCTTTAAGTACATAGTTTTAACCTAATTTTATGATTGAATAAAAAAAAAAACTCAAAATCACGGAGTTCTTTTATGGATATCCTATATAAAGCATTTAGAAAATTTTTTGTCCATTTCGATATATATTATTTTCTCTAATGGTAGGGAAATCAGCTATTGAACTGCGGTCTCAGTAGTACTCTGTATTGTATATTGATGCATTACATTAACATTTATTTATTATTTTCTCGAATCTACACGTTTCAAACTTCGCAAGCACGATTTCTTGACTTCAGGATCAGAATTTTGGAATTATGCTTATTTGTGCATACAGAAACTCAGACATATTGACCTAGACTAATTATATTACATATATGTTTTTTGAATTGAATTTGTAAGCTATAAAACCTTGAATGAAATCCAGTCAGGGGAAGGATTTCTGTGTACTTCTCCAACATGATAATCACAAACGTAAAGAAATAGGCGAATAAATTTCTGTATACAGTTTTAGAATATACAATGTAGATTTGCTTCAAAGTTTGAACCAAATCCATCATAGGCTTGATTGTCTGCCGATCTGTTTATTTGCATGAGTGCAAATGTGGTATCTCACGAATGTGATGATTTCGATAAATGAAATTTAAAATACCATCCTGTTATTATATGTTAAATTTTGATCTAATAAGTTAAAAAAATATCCAAAATGTGCTCTGGCTTTTTTTCAGTATAATACGAAGCACAAAACGCTCATTTGGTGTATTCTGGAAATAAAAATCTAGCTTCACAGCCTTTCTGAGTTCACAATTTTTATGGTGGAGGGAGAGTGGGTAATCTTTATTATAGAAGAAGCACGGAAGACCCCTCTTATTGTTTTGGGAAAAAAAGTCTTCCTTTTTTCTTTATTCGCAAACGATGTAAGAAAAGAAAAAGAAGGCAAAAAAACTTTGCAATCGTTTGTTAATTTGATCTCCAAATTTCGATAAATCGTTACATTCTGAATCCTAAAATACATTTGAATTATTGTGACTATTTTTATGTCTATCAGTCTTTACGAACAAGGTTTAAGAAAAGAAAAATTGACATGGGATCCTTATATCCCAGCTGCAGATTTCCATCTTAATACGTTCTCAAGAATTCTATATGCTCACTTACATTTGAACATAATGACTCCGACAGCATGATAAACTTGATAAGTGAAATTTGAAATTTGTGTTTGATGCTTTAATTGTCAGTTTCAAATTCAAAAACGTCTACGGTTTGACTATTGGTTTGAAATGCCAGGTATATGTTACACCTAGCAATTTCTGAAATAATCTCATCACAATAAATTAGGATTATAGAATAATTCGATGTATTATAACTATTTTAATAAAGCATGGTTGACTGACTTCCCTGTTCACTCGATTGCTCTTATGTTCATAGTAGCATTATTGTGAATAATCCATTGTTATTGTTACTAACAATAGGACTGAAATTATAACTTTTGTAAATTATATGATTATTTGCCCTGTTTTGACAACAATGTGTTTGTCACGACCTGTTCTAGTTTAAACTAATGCAATGGATCAAATTCATTTACATGTGCTCTCAGGATGGATTGTCTCCATTATGGTAATAATAATAATAAATAATGTTTTAAAATGCAGGTTATGATTATCGTTCTGAAATGTAGCGAATAACTTTTTGAATAAAGAGTCTGGAGTTAAAAACCAAAATCATGAATGAGTGAGGGGCTGTTGTGAATACTTTAAAAAATGGAAAGTTTAATTTCCTTCCCAATATACTCTATATTTCAATGATTATTTAAGAATTTCTTGTCTTTTGATATGTGTTTTCGATTAGTTTTCTTATGTTTTTTTTAGAGTTTCACGAGATTTTTTTTCTTTGCTCTCTAGAGGTTTGATAAAAAAATATTTTTTACATTTTAATGTATTATTAAAAATGTGTTATTCAGACTTTAAGACATTTCATAGTAAAATATTATAATTACTATGCAATTTTGCAATTTATTCTTAAGGCAGTTTACCTGTTGAATCCGAATTAAATAAAAAAAAACGATTATTTGATGATGGAAAACTAAAAATATTAAAATTTTGTTTTGTCATAAGGAGCGAATAAGTGTTTAGAATACTAGAACTCTAGTACTCTAAAATTCGATTGAAAATTTAATGTTCTCAATGCTGAAACAAGAAACAAATCAAATTAGATAAAAAGAGAGGGGATAGAATATATATATATATATACATAATCGCCTCATAAAAATTAAAAATGGATTAGGGCATAGCAATTTTCAAAATTCGTTAAGATTTTGAAATATTTATGAAAATCGAAATTGATGCTATTTATTGGAATTTTTAAGAATGTTAGTGAAATTTTATTTATATTAGGTCCATAAGTTTAAAATACTTTTTGAAATGAAGGAAATTATAAATGTATCTGATGATCCAGATGAAATATTTTCTAACCTTAATATAAATTCTATTTAACTGTAATTGATATGCTCCTGAAAATGTGAAAATGTACAAAGAAAAAGTAAATTCTGATTAGTAAATTATACCATTAAACGTTTTGAGAAAAAAATGAATATACTCCATTTAGAAAATT
The DNA here is from genome assembly GCA_026543865.1 of Argiope aurantia. Taxonomy (NCBI): domain Eukaryota; kingdom Metazoa; phylum Arthropoda; class Arachnida; order Araneae; family Araneidae; genus Argiope; species Argiope aurantia. The sequence continues at coordinate 37,084 of JAPMOR010049509.1, read as the reverse complement.
GCCTTTCAGTATAAAATGGAATTTGTTCTCTGAAGTAGTTTATGATGGAGGATGTTACACAAAAAGAAGAAAAATGGGGACAAATATTTTATATGAAGTACTTTCAAATTAAAAAATAAATAAATGAAAATTTTTTACGAATGCTTTACTTTCTAGGTTTGAAATTGATTAAATGTCGCCGATCAAAATTTAAAAGCCTAATGAAATCTAATTAAATAAAATAATGACTGAATATAAAGATTTATTGACAAAATTATGCAAAAATGATTAGGTTTACAAAATTCTTTGTCCTATAGCTCCCATAGCTGTATGTACCATAGCTCCACATCTCATAGCTGTATGTCCCATATCTCTTTTGAATGTAATTTTATTATAATCTTTATCCGAAGTTTTTGTTTCCATTTCCTGTATCTTTTAAAATAAACCAAATTATTTTCTAAAATTAAAATTAATTTTTGGTCTTTATTACTTGGTCTTGGTCAAGAATTTTAAATTTAATTCTTGGTTTAGTATAAAGAATGGCTATCGATAATAACTGTGAAAGAACATCTGGCGTTCTTCATTGGTTGACAGAGTTACAATTTGCACTATGTGGTGTGGTTGAATAGTTCCGTTTCATTTTATTGAGTACCTTAGACGTATGTGCAAAGATACAATTTCTTTATAATTTTAAATTCATACCATCACGGATCTAATTCCAGAGCCATTAAAAATTGCGTGTTTGTGGAGTCATTCTCATCAACGATATCTAAAACAGTCTCATTAGATATTTTAAATTTTAAATTTCTAATTGACCTATGTTAACTATTCCTCCGTAAGAATATCGCTGCTTTAGTAGTTTTTGTAAAGGCCATTTCTTGATGCACCTTTAGTCATTTGACCAAATTCCGAGAAAATGTTTAGTATTTGATATTGGAATTGGAAAAGAATATTCAGTAATTGCTCTAAGATTCGGCTGCACTCTGCCATTACTATAAAGATGATTCATAAATCTCAACTCTCTTGATTCAAACTGGTGTTTTTTGTACTAAGCTGTAGTCCTTCTTTACACGGATTCTCTAGTACAGATTTAGGATGCTTACGTTTTTATCAAAATTTGAAGAAATTACAGGTAGACAAAATAACATAGATTTCAAGACAACGCGAACAAACCTTCCACCTTCGTAGGTTCTCCGTTATTCTCTCGAATGTTGTAAGAGCATTGCAAAGGCCAAACGAAATGTCTTTACATTCATACAGATCGTCAGGAGTGACGATTTTCTCTTACATTCAACTAGCCAGAAGAAAGATCCATGCAAAAAACAGTCCAGTATATTGTCAAATGTGAGAAATCTATGGGAAGTAAAGTTATTTTTGCTAGTTTATATAATTGGGCAGAAAATGACCCGTCAACTTCTAGTTTTTTTCCTTCATGAGTACATTTGATGAAGACCGTGGGTTTGCAGAGTCTTGAATAATTTGCTAAGAAACCCTTTTCTATATTCCCGGCTGTATGATTTTTCTTTCAAATACAGAAACCCTTTATGGTCTTTGATTTATTGGAGAGATTTGTTCCACATTTATACAATATTTTATCGTGTTGGAAACTTGTTTCTTTCTGTGTTTAAAAGTTTTTCATATTGAAGCAGCATAGACAACTAATAAAGTGTGTTCTCAAATTAACGCCATCTTTTGTGCAGTAAAGTGCTGGCAGCCGAATTAAAAACAGAAAAAAAAACTCTTTGACAGTTGATAGCTTAGGGTTAGTAAAAAGGGAGTATTACCCGACAGAACAACATGTTTTCGTTGTTGAACAGCATTTCAAAAATAATGAAAATCTGGCGGCAACAGTTCGAAAATTTGAGAATTGGCCTCCTAGATCGTATAATTTAATATCATTAGATTTCTTTTTATGGGGTTATTTGAAATCAAAGGTCTACGCGAACAAGCCCACAAACACGCGTGCATTGAAGAAAGAAATTAAACATTGCATAAACGAATTCAACCACATTTATGTAAAATGGTAATGGAAAATTTCGACAAAAGAATGCCATATGTGCCAGTAAAGCCATGGAGGCCATTTGCTTAATATGTTACTACATACATAACTCTATCCTGTGTGCTTTACAATTCTATAAAAATATAGCAAATTAAAGAAAAAACCCCTGCGTTTTTTTTTTTATTTAATTCAAATCTTGTGTTAACACGTTGTTCTATTGTGTAAAGCGTCATATTTACTAATTCTAAACTATCAGCTGTCAAATGATTTTTTTAATAGGTTGCAAACACTTTACCGCAAGAAGGGGAGCAAATTCAAGTCGTGTTTTGATTTCGGGGCTCCCTTTATTTCTCCCCGATTCTTAGATCTTGTGCAATCATATTTCATCGCAACCTTCTCGCCCTGTGGTTGAGTAGGTTTTTTCTGCTTTGTCAAGTACTCTAAACTTGCAGATAATGACGATTTCCTTACTATTTTATTTGTAGAGAAGAAGAAATTAAGAAAGTTGCTCAGTTACAAGAGAACATGAGATATGGTGCAAAACATGTGAATGTCTTGTGCAAGTTTTCACAAGAGAATAAAGGTAGATGATAAATCTATCTCTAAAAAATAATGCTATTAAATTCGAGAAAACTATCAGATGTAATATAACAAGTTGAAGACGTCGAGGTTATCCGTCGGAAAACAAAAGGTGTAATTCATGTTCTACGAATGAGGCTTTATCGCAATTCTTGAATTCATCTAGAAGATATTAAAACTGAAGACACTAGTGGCAATAAAAAAAAGACAAGCAAATCTGAAAATAGATCGTTCAAGCAACAAATTTTTGAGATATTCAAGCTGAAGAAATTTGATTTTTCTTAGGTCCGTGCTTTTAAATCCCCATTACATTATCTTGAAATCAATATATATTTCTAATAGCTTCCTTTTCTAAACAAGTAAAGGCACATGAAAAAGTAAAACACTTGATTCCTATTCTTCCTTTGAAATTTATCAATTCACCTAAAAAAAATAATAGGCCGTAGAAAAATAATTTAATGAAACTATGGTGAATAAATATTTTTGATAACCTTATGGGAAATGAACAGCTTTCAAAACTGTCCGTGCTTTGATTTTTTTAATGTATTTTTATACTAATATAATTAATTGTACAGAGAAAAAGTATTAAAACAGTAAAAAAAATTAAAACTCGAGAGTTTAAGGAATCTGTACATTTCAAACCACCATGATTCTAAAAAACATATTTTAAGAATTATGCTTATCTATTTGTCAATCTACCTATGAATATGTTGATTGAAAGACGTCTTGAGTTAGATAGATGAAATTTTGGTATTGACTTTTATACAGAATGTGTAGATTTTTATCAAATTTTGATCGAAATCCATCAACAGGAAATATATCTGCCTTGTTGTATAAGCGCAAGCAAATACGATAACTGGGAAACAGAACTAAATGGTTAAACTTTGCTACACGGGTTAACATCTACAATGTAGCTTTGCATCATATTTTATGCCAAACCAGGCAAGAGGTTGAAATCTGTCTATAATTTGCATACACGGAACGATTACGATCTGAAAAATTCACCGATTTAAACAAGCGATTTTTATTATGTAAACTTATTGCTAAAATTGTAGTTCTTTATCGAAACATCAAACGATAAATAAAAAAAGATGACCAAAGTGATTATTTGGGTTTATTTATTTTATTACGAAGCAAAAGATATCATGCGAGGAACTTTAAAAATAAATCCTGTGCAATCGCGGCGTACACGGCCAAGTCCAATGTCCATAATTTTATGTTGGAAGCGGAGGGGATTACATTTCTCAGATGACGCAAAGAAGTTTTGGAAAGTGCACACCTGCTGATTATAATCTTTACCTTTGAAGTTAGAATTTAAACATTTTTATATTGTGACAAACCTACAATTCTGCTTCCCAGCATAGTTGGTTCCATCATCGGAAAGAATGCTTTACAGTTACTGTATTAGATGGAGTCCGGGTGTCGCGTCGGAGGTCCCAGAGCTTGGCAACAAACTTGGCGACGAATTTTGCGATTTCGACGCCAAAATAGATTATACCCGAAACATCGAGAATTTTCCCAATCCGTCCAGTAGGAACCGAGATACGCCTCGAACGTTCCTGATTGGTTGAGAGGCTTCTAGCCCCGCCTCCTGATACCTATAAAAGGGTCTGCAGCTGCCAGACAGAGTCGTCGGAGTCTGAGTCAGTAATCAGAGTGGAAGTAGTAGTCGGAATCGACGAAGCGGAGTAGTCAGAAGCGACAGAGAAGAGTAGTCGGAATCGACGGTGAAGACGGTATTCCAGGGATTAGCGGAGCAGCGACGGAGTCAAGCTAGTGCTGAACTAAGCTGTACGTTACAGTCTGCAGTAGAGTCTGGTTGTGTGCTGCACGTCTCGGCTGAAGATAATCGTCTTCTATGCTGTATATATTGGTCGATTTTGTGCTGTCCTGTGTGTCTTCGTGTAAATAAACGTCGTTGTTTCTTTTTCAACTGCCGCCTGCTGATTGAGCGTTCTCCACACCATATAACTTCCACTATCCAAACGAACCTCGGTAAAATTCGTAACAATATTGTATATTGTTTTTACTCCATGGTTTGACGTAAACTAAATTATTTTAAAAACTGTATTTTATTTATGGTTATATTTTGTACCAAACATTCAATTTAATAATTATCATATTTTATATATTTAATTCAAAAAGGGGATGCGTAATCAAGAAATTAATAATTTATAACATAAAAGTGTTTCCATAAATTTTGGTTCTAGCATGATAATGCTTTCAAGATGACTGGTTTGGATTAGCTAACGGTTGTTGTTAAAACATTACTTATAGAATGTTTGTAGCCCATTCTATGAGGAACGTTTTTTTACATTATGAAATTCTTACAAAGAATGTTATCCTAAAATATTATCATCCTAATAAAAGCAAAAGTAAAAATTCTGTTTTGGAATGGACGCCCAAAGAAAACATTTTTTTAAAATATTAACTTTGGCAAAAGCAGACGAGTTAAAATTTGATGAAATAATGAAATGTGATTGATATTCCATTTCAACAATAAAGCGCATTTTTCAAATTTGCAATAGTATACTCCGAAGTTTTTCAGAAGAAACATTAAAGTTTCAATTCATTTTTATTTAATTAAACGTCTAATGAATAGTGCGAAACACCCGTTCTTACTTCGCCTTTACTACATGAGAATTAACTATATACCAATTTCGGTAATTCTAAGCTAATTGAACTATCCTGTTTAACATCGCATTTGGTATGTTAAGTATCATGTTGCTTTCTGTAATGTTCTTCGCACCGTGGAATTAACAGAAAGTATGCCAACATACAAAAATTATCATGTTATAAACGAATACAAGAAAGGCTCATCATAAAGCAAACAATCTACAGATGATCTATTCTTCTATAATTTCTCGACTGGGTATCATTTGTTACACATTAAAAGAACTATTATTTTAATTTTAGTCATTGTAAAAACCATGTCGGAGTTACCCCGACTAAGCCTCCGGGGAAAGCTGAACGACCTTTATCGCGGTAGCACGAAAATTAGTTGTAAGGTTGAGTCTTAATGATCATCACCGGCAGCGGTGTATCCGCTTTCTTTAGAGGTACAAGAGATATAACTATACCCCATAACCTTAATATATCCATGCAAGAAATTAAAACCAATCGGCATTGTCATCTCCATGTGGAAGCACAATTCTGTAAGATAGTTCGCTTTATAAAACAATTGTAAAGAAAATTACAAACGAAGCCATTAAGATACAAATTGGCTAGTTTGTCACCACAATAAATAACCGAGTCAATCACCACCAATATGAAATTTTTATTGATTCATTTCAGTCTTTAAATCTTCAAATTTGTTATTAATATTTAAAAGCTAATCAGTAGCTATAGTAAGAGATAACCTACAGTTCAATGAAATAAAAATGTATGCATCGGTCTTTACTTGATTACAATACTCATTTTGATTTCTCGATAAAAGAGCGATTCAAAAAGTTGAAGGAATCCATTAAAATGTATCTTGACATACTAAAATATTTTAATTTTAGAGAGTGGAAAACATGATACGGATTTAAGCAATTCTATTCTTCATAGACAATGGAATATTGCATAATTTAAGAAAAGAAGATGTTATACCTAGGTCAAAAATGAAAACAAAGTAAGAATCGCATTTATTTCTTGAAAATTCAAATTTTCAAGAACGAAAGTCAAAAATGTTTTTGGAAACACACAAAGTTTCGAGCAATGAGATGCGGAAAATTCAGTTATCTTTGACGATTCCACATTAATAAATAATGAGAAAGACACGCTCTATTTGTATGCCGACAGTTTTACTGTAGCCTCTGTCACTTTTCGAATTTTATAAATATTGCTTTTTCAGAATCTCCTGGTTATCCAGACTAGACAGTTTTGCTCTTATCATATTGTTGGACCCGGAGAATGGTCACGCAAGAAAAAAAAATCAGTGGGAACGATCTTCTTACGACTTTATAGAGAACTTTCACAAAATATGGCGCATTATTATTCCCCTTATACGAAGTATATAGAAAGAAAGTTTTGAAAAATAGAACTCGATATTTTGACGAACCGCCATATTTGAGATGTCTCTGAGTCCGAACAACCAATTTTTATTATTTTGTCTGTCTGTCTGCGAACTCGATAACTCAAGAATGCTTTCAGCCAGACAGATAAAATTTGGTTTTGAAGAAGACTACATATTTGGTCTTTTAACCCAATTTTAAGATTTGCATCAAATCTTGGACAAATCTGTTTACAGGAAGTTTATTTATCTGAGGGCAAATGAATATTACAGTTACAAAATACGAAAAGCTAAATAGATAAAATTTGGCACGCAGTTTTAACGCCATATAAAGTTAGGATTAGTATAAAAATTTCCGCCAGCAGATTGGCAGTCTATCTGTCAATGTGTATATTTGCTTGCATATAAATTTGAAAACTCGAAAATGTTATCAATTCCAGTTTCAATAAACGACATTTGATATGTTATTTTATTACTGAAATTATAATTGTGCGTCAAATTTCAGTTTTAATCAGTTGGCAAAAAATGTCCAAAATGCATATTAGTATTTCTTCACTTTACTAAGAACCACAAAACGTTCATTTACGAGACTTCGAATATAAAAAAAAATCCTTCCTCTCATGACATTCATAATCTTGCCTAAAATAAAATCAATTTTATGCAAAAAGAACGGAGGGGGGGGGGGTAACACTTTTACTTAGAAGTATACGAGAACATTTCGGCGAGATCACTCCCGCTCATTTGTTTAATTCCTTAGTAAAGAATCTGAAAGGTTTTGTGGACGCCGTCTCTCGAATTGCCTCCAAAATTTGACCATATATGAAATAAAACAGTGAGCACATAGAAGGATGGATGTCCACATGTCGGATGCATTTCTAACCATTAAACAAACAGACATCAACTATGTAATGAATTTGACGTAAATGTTGCCTCTATCTATAAATATTTAGGCAAAAACATCGGATAAATATGTCTCTTTACCAGTAATGTGATTAATGGCTTATTATTAACAACAACACTAATTAGTATTAATAATAAACATATCGACACATCAATATTGCATTCAATCACCTATATTTTGACAAATTCTTCTGACCTTAAATGTTTTTACTTTTGTGCATCTAGAAAATGCTTCGTTGGAATTTATATCTGCTTTCGTTTCAACTGCACATAAATCTCAAACTTCTTTTAGAATTGTGTGATCTTATTCAGTTGATTATGAACTTTGCTAACAATATAACAACTCATCTTTGTAGTTTAATATATATATAACTCATTTTCTACTTTTCAACGCTGTTGCGTTTATTATCCGAATGCTGGAACCACAACAGATTTGTTTAGCAGATTTGTAGAAGTTCTGCTGAGGCCAAGGGCAGGGGATTAGACGAAGCTTGCAACCTGATTTATTTTCCCGGGGTTAACTAAATTGTGCCGCCGACAGAATTTGTGCCACATGGCCGAACCGTTTGATTGTACTCCAAGGGCTTGGCGCCACATAATCCCATCCGTCCAATGGGATAATGGAGTTCGACGATTCAGAAACCAGATTTAATCGAGCAGTGGAAGCTTCTATAAGTAAACTGGTGCCCAGAATCTGACGAAATGGGTTGGTGGAGTTGTTTCGATCTAAAACTGATTAAAATGAGGCTCTTGCTAAAAACGAAGCCTGGCATAGTGTTCAAATGTTTATTGCCCTGACAAAATGAGTAAAATTTCCCTTGAAATAACTTTAGCTAGATTTCCGAGATAAGGAATTCCATTTTGGTTAAGGATATAAATTAATTTTCTGCTCTTAAATTGAAGTGGAATTTTCTTAGTTTTATTTTTCCCGATGAAACAATCTGCTTACTTTGCAATGACTATTGTTATGTTAAAATCGAGAGTATAAAGCTTGAATAAAATGGATTTGCAAACTTTTCCTTTGTCGTCTTCGATTTCTCTTAAAAGAAATTCGACTTCTCTACGAGTAAAAGAAGAC
>JAPMOR010049509.1:10471-28545 GCA_026543865.1 Argiope aurantia | reverse complement strand
GACCCAACCTTCATATAGGCCTGGTGAACACAAATCTGACTTTGCTGAGTCTTACTGAAAAATGTTTGGCCAGATTAGTATCATTCTCATCATATGAAACGGTAAGAGAAAATAGCCTTTGTTTTACTTTCAAAGGGACTTGAATATAACTAAACAAATGAAACTTAAGTAAAAATGGCGCAGTGAAATGTTAAAGCATACAGAAGGCATTATAACGAATCAAAATCAAAAAAGAATGTTTAGCTGGAGAGCCAGACGACACGTGACGATGCAAAATGGCAGATTTAAAACTTTTTGTTTTGCTGCTATTGTACATTTGGATTGTACAGGCTATATTTCACAACAAAATTCTCAAAATAATGTCTCAGAAAGCGGGCAAATATTTGATCAGGAAGTTGTCGGATGAATGAAAATGCCGATTAGTCGAGGCTCATTTAAAAATGCATTTTTAAGCAAAAATATATATTCATTGAGCAAGTTTAAGTTTAAGTTCTAAAATCCAATTGTTAAAAAAGCACTAAGCCGAATGACTTTTTTAAAATGCTCTATTTGATTATTATCATTTTTATTATTTCGAAATCGAAAAATTATTTATTATTTCGATTGATTATGAATTTAATTTAAATAACAACAATTGCAAATGAGTTGTTTATAAGGAATTGATTTAAGCAAATTATGACACACAATAGAATAATAAATATATTACTGTGAGTCAATTGAAATTACTATTCATAAAATACAAAATTATTCTTCTAAGAAGTGCATAACACGAATCTTTAAAAATTAAAATATCATAGAATTTATATAAATTATTTATTAACATGAAAAATGTATCATATGACAAATATTACTATCAAAGCTAAATTATCATATGCTCATAATAACAAACACAAAAAAATTAGAGGATATCTGAGGGGTGGATTAAGACTGCTGCGGTCCCGGATACTTCTGTTCTTACAAGAGTTATAAAATCATTATAAAAACGTAAATTTTGATGTAAAACATTACAATTTAATATAATTTAAGAATAATTTAACATATTACAACTGCATTTTTATTGATAATTTGATAATTGTTATAATATTTATTTTTTAAAATTAATTAATTTGTTTGTATAGTTAACATGCATTGAATACAGTAATTTAAAATATATATATATGCAATTTGTTTTTATGATTCCATTAATATATTGTTCGCTGCTTCGAAGCATGATTAGTTAAATCACTGATTCGGTATCCAATCCAACAAAGCTGATCGTAAAATGGTATTTCTAGTAATTTAACTAACCATGCTATGAAGCAACATTATAGATTTCTAACATAATATTAGCTTACAGCATAAAAATTGAGTTTTATTTACAATAAAAGAATATAGCTGCTATATTTATTACATTATTTATGTATGAAAATCCTAGAGTCCTATATAATAATTACGATATCTGTATGTGATTTATGTACGAAAATCTAAAAGTCACATCAAAAAAATAATGTTAGAAACTGAAATTTAAAAAACGAGATATTTCTTATAAATCAAATTAAAAAAAAATTCAGTAAAGCACAAAATATAGCACTTTCATTTTAGTTTTCAAAGTAGAAATTTACAGTATTAAAACAAGAAGAAATTTAGTCAAAAACATATGTAAAATAATAATTAAAACGAATTTCTTTAATTTAATTGCAACGGATAGTTCTCTGTATGAAATTCGAACTGACAATTGATTTTGAATTCTTCCTACTTTAAAAATATGTTCCTTGAAATATGATGAAATATGAAACGCAAGCATTTGATGAGCTCTTGAGGTGCTTCGTTATAAGATAAAATATATTCCAAAGATTTCGGTGTTTTTTATATTCAACTATATCTATAGAAATATTCAATATTGAATGCTACAATCATTGTAAAGTTAAAAATGTAGAATTGAATTTTGATTCAAATCTTTATTCTTTGCGTCAAATAATGAAGAAATATATTGAACTTAAATTATTTTTTAAAATTTAAAAATAACATTTGAAAATTAGATTAGGATGCTGAATTTTCTGAAATAAAATTAAATAATAATACAATTTAATACTAGCGGATATGAAAATATTAAAATTTTTTGTGAAATTACTATATTTTTATTTCTTTTTCATGTTTATGGAATTGCAAAAAGCTCGATAGAAATACCGAGGCAATGAATGTTTACTTTCAAGCATACGAAGTATTGAAAAAATTTTATAATCATCAAACAATTCCAAATTTTGACGAATCTCTTAGTTTTAGACTTTCCTGAGTTCCAAACAACCATTTTTGGCATTAACTAATACTGAGAACATGATAATTCAAATTTTAAGCTAGAAGAATGAAATTTGTATATGGACTAAATTTGTAGATTTCTGACACATTTTGAACAAAATCTTTTCTGAGGAAGTATCTCTGACCGACTGTACAAATATAAGTTAACACGATAGTTACAAAACAAGGAGAATTATATTGGTAAAAGGTGGTACACATCTTTACCATCTATATTGTAAACACCCACCAAATTTTGAGTCAAATCCAACAATTCTCAGTCTGTATTTTCGTTTATAAAATCGATGACTCTAAAACGGGATGATTTAAATATATCAAATTCGGTATCTGTTTTTGTGATGGCAATTGTAATTCTGTGTCAAATGTTGATTTGGGAAAACGTATTTAAAACACAAATTCTCTTTTATTAGAGAGTATGTGAGAAAATTTTGGAGAAATTACTCCCACTTGTGTTTTAAAAGTAAATAAAAAACTGTCAAGGTTTCTTGCTTCATTTTTCTGTGAGATGAACATGAAACGAAATATGGTAGTTCCGGCCGAAAAAATATGTAAAAATGTCTTATTTTTACAATTTCCACATTCCCTTTCTTCATATTTCAATTTTTGTTATTTCGAATTTCTGAATTAAAAACCAAAACGAAATTTCTTCCGTGCTTTTCTCATTTAACATGCAATAAAGCAACTTTAATAATTTTCTCATAACGCTGCGAAATATTATGAATTAGTTTTGAATAAATCAAGTCTAGTATCGCGTTCCTTCCCCTTCAACTTTTAAATACAAACTAATGTAATTGAAAACAATTTACAAAATTCGTTCATGTTGCAGCAATAAATCTGTTTTCACTTATTAATCAAAAATATATTCAAACGTCCTCTGCGTGGTTGTCAACACCGGAGACGAAGTCCTTGTAACGAACTTAAATAGGGATTTGGAATGGGGAAATTTGAAGATTTGCGAATTATTTCGTGGTAATAAAATGAGAGAAGTAGAATTCTTCGAATAGGGGAGGGCGCTTTCAGACCGGAACCTTTGACATGAAAGTTATCCATTAATCGTAAAATGTCTGAAACTATTATTCTCTTTTTTTTCATCACCTATAGCTTAAAATCATACATAGAGAAAGAAAATATAATAATTGTGCTCTCTGAAATCGCTTATTATGTTTTCATATTGCAGCCGAAAATTGTTCCTTTCAACCGAGCACAGATGTCTCAGTCGGCTGAACGAAGCATCTCATAGCTGAGCGGAAGGTTGCGGGATCGAATACAAGCGAGGCGAATTGTCAAAAATTATTTTTAATTTCAGTTTGCTTTATGTCAAAGTTATGTTAATTATGCAAAGTTATGTTAATTATTCTAATCTTATTTATGCAAATTCCCATTTTCTGCGAGCCTTCAAATTCTAGAAGGTTCTTCAACTGTATATAAGTAGTTTCTCAATCAGTTAGATGGGTAATAAAATCTTCAATTGATCTTAAGTGGGTTCATTTCTATTGTACTTACTACATTCACTTCATCTACACAACAATATATTAAAAGTACCGGCGTCCTGGCATAGAGGTAGCGTGTCTTCACCTTGATCTGGGAGTCCTGGGTTCGAGTCTCGGCTCGGGCGTGGTTGTCTTCCTCTGCTCTAACTGTGAATTGTGTGAATATGCCCTACTGTAAAAAAGGGGCTGTGCAAGCAAATAAGTGATGCGTGAGTGGTTAAGTCGTACACTTGGCCATAGTTGGCGCTAATAAAACAGGACACGCACTCTTTCGGTGTAAATCGCTGACTTCGTAGCAGCGGTCTTGTCCATGGCAAGTGTCATAAGAAGCCATAACATATATAAAAAGTGAAGTGATTAAAAGTGCTATTTCAAATTTTGTTATCTTTCTTTAAAAAAAAAGAAAGCAAGTGATGTAAAGATTTTAATAAATAATGAAATAGTCTTGAGAGTTAATATTCAATCACGAAGACTATTGTTGAAAACCATATTATAAAGTGTTGTTAAAAATTAAGGAAATTTTGTGAAATAACTAATTTATTTCATTGAAAGATCTTTGGTATTCCAGGATGCTATAAACATTAAAATAATGATACCATATTTTCTAAGATTATTACCAAAAACATTAAATTTCATATTTCTTACAGAAAAAAATATTTAAAAGTTTAAAAGAAAGTCTCCTGGAAGTGCGCTTTACTACCAGTCTAAATATATTTGAATCAAATTCAATAACTTTCGTCAGATGATCACTCCTGTATTGAGGCAATGACAGATGTATACCAGGCATACACATTCGCTTTTGTTGCAGGGCGGTTATAATTGAAGTGCAAACGTTTGAAGGACTGTAAAAGAAAAACTACTTGGAGTAGGTTGAAGATATTTGGTATATGTTATATTTACAACATGGGAAAATGAATTTCACAATAAAACAGGAATTTGGTTCATTTTTCGCAATAGATTGCGCTGTAGATTGTTAAAACGTTGTTTTCGCTCTGTACTACGTCAAAATGAAAATCACTTCCATTTTAAAATCATTATGATGATAAAATTCACGTGTCTTTCAGCTATAGCATGACTTGGTCAAACGTAGAACGAGCTCTGTTAGTAAAATGTTATTACCAAAAGAATAGCAATTATAGTGCTGCTTTGAAAGAATATCGCCGTCTTAAAGATTTGAGAAAAGGATTGATGTCTGTGAATGGCTTAATGAAAATGATTAATAAATTTGAAGCTGCAGGATAACTTGGTGTGTTCCCTGGAACTAGAGGAAAATGATCTTTGAATCAGGAAGTTGTGGAGAAGATTAGGGAAGCAATTGATTCATGGTTAGTGGATCAGCGACCTTTAAGCGCTAGAAGTGTAGCAAGGACTTTATTAAAATCATGGGAGACTGTACTCAAAATCTTGCGCTACATTTTAAGACGCTATCCGTATAAAATTAAAATTTGCAGCTCTTTCAACCAGGCGATCCACAACAAAGAATTGTTTTGCCAACTTCATTCTAACCAAAATTGATGAAGACGAATCATGGATTCGAAAGATTTTGTAGAAGCGCTTTTTACTTTATCCGGACAAGTCAACACCCATAACTGTAGGATATAGGACTCATCCAACCCGCATAATGTTCTTGAAAAATCCTTGCCTTCAACGTTTGTTACAGGTTGGTTACAAATGTGTGGTATGACAGCTGACATTATTATTGGACCATTTTTTTCGAAAATCTTACACCAACATGGCTAGTTCGCTGCACCGTAACAGGCACTAGTTACACACAAATTTTAGAAAGTAATGCGATCTCCCAGTGGTACGAATTTACCATATGTTTAACCTGGTTCATTTCAATTTTTTAATAAGTGGACTGTAATCTTATTTAAAATAAAACGACAATTCGAAAGACAACTTTTTATTGCATCGAGGTTCACCGACCCCGCAACGACACTAGACCTTAAAGATAGCAAATGGATGAAAATGATCCTTGATACGAGCCAATGAAATTCGCGCGAAATCGCGCGTCATCATGACGTCAGAAAGAAAAAAAATACGAGAAAAACAAACAGAAGACTTGGTTGTGAACATTACTAAGTCGTAATGGGAATGAGTATACTGCATTATTGAACTGATTAAATAATAATTTTATTTTATATTAAATTTATGCATTATTTACATGAAAAATATGGTACTGAAAAAATTCTGGCCCAGCAAAAAAATAAGCTTTAGATTTATCCCCCATGTCAACCAAATCATCAATTCATTTTGGCATAGCTGAAATTTTTAGTGTATATAACTGAAAATGTGGATAATTTTTGGCTCCAATCGTGAAGTTTATAATAAATTTTTTAAAGTTTATAAGTTTTAACGTAAAATGTTAGACTACTTTTAAAAGAAATGCTGTCATACTTTGAGAAAATGAGTTTAGGAAAGAATGGCAGTAGAAGTAATGAACCATTAATATATTAAAAAGGATTCCCAAGTTATTAACAATTAATGAAATCGAAAAGAATAATATTTAATTTCAATTTTGTGAACTTACTATAAAAAGAGGGCTGTAAAAATTTAATACTTTTAAGTATCGTGGCCACAAAAATGAAGCATCTTTGTGTTTTTTGGCATATACTTTTGTCTGTCTTGTAATTAGGCACCGTTTTTATTGAAAGATAAGCACATCTTAGTTTTAAATCTGCATTTTTTAAATATTTAGTTCTATTGTAATAATTTAGTTCTCCTGTTAAATAAAAGTTCTGTTAAAAAATAAAAAATATTTTAATTGGTAAAAAAATATGGTGTAAATTGCTTTACTGAAAAATTAAGTCAAACTTTATAAGATTAGTCATAAAAATAATCTCTGAACTTCTCCAACCTTCCTTAAAATTAACAAAACACCATGATAATTGGATTGTGTTGACATCATTATAGGAACTTAACATTAATAAAAAAATAATCATGCTCCTATCAAAATCAGAAAATAAATTTTTAGAAAGATTAATATTTTATCTTGTATTTAAAGTGCATCGAGAAACTTAATATATATATATATATATATATATATATATATATGTTGTGTGTGCATGCGTGTGTAATGATATTTTAAAACCAAATTTAAACTTAATTAATTTCCTAATTTTTAGCTTAATTTAGCCCATATCAATTTCATTCTAAAATGTTCTCTTATTTCCTAATCCAATTCCACCTTTTTTATATAATTAATGGAACAGCATCTCTGTAAAATTGTTCACATCAACAAGTTTCCACACTCAGAGTGAAGGGATAAGAAATTGGATAGCTAAGCAAATTCTTATTAAAAGATATCTTGATTCCTCTACCTAAATCGACACTTGTAAAGAAATCCCTATCAAAATCTCTCAGTATATAATCACAGGGATAAATATTTCTTTAGCTTTTCCTCTTTTCACTTGTTACTTCTGCTTGTACATAAATTATGCCTCCCAGGATGGAATAAAAGCAAAGTTTAAAAATCACAAATGGATTAAAATAATTTTTTTTATAAAAACAATAAAAAAATCTTTACCAAAAAAAACCATTTTTCATATTTTAATTGTAATATTCTAATATGATATGAAATTTTTTAAAAATATTAGATTCTAATTTTATTCACAATATTAAATGTATGAATTACTTCTAAAATCATTTTTTTAGATCATAAGAGGGTTTATTAGATTGCTAAAGGATTAAAAACCATTTTGGCTAAAGAAAAATTTATTTTATCACTTGTTAAGTTATCTTTAACAGCTTGTAATACTATATTGTAAACTTCCTTCATTCAACACTTTGAGCATGATTTTTGATATTATCCTAAATTTCTAATGATGCTCCAACAAATAACTTTTTTGCATTTTTTAAGAACCTTTTTTTATAAAATTAAACATTTTTGAAATTTATGCACTTATTATAACAGTATGCACATTGATTGAGATATAAAAAATTATTAATTGAATAAATATTATTAATTTAATATAATATTATTTCATATATGTTTACAAAATTCATTTAGTAACAAAGAAAATGTGGAATCTTATTGCATAGTTTCTATTTGCCAAATTTAGTGCATTTCTTACTATTTAGAACTATTCGCTCTTTCATGACAGTACCAATATAAAATTTTTATACTCCAAGACAGATAAACTTGATAGCACTGTAAAAGTAATAAGTACTATAACTATTTACATTCAGTCAAAAAAGTCTTTATCTGAAAGAAAAAAAAATGATAAGAATTTTACACATTTGAAATTCTTTGTAATAAAAGTTCATTTTTAAAGCAATTTGTTTGTTCAAAGTGTTACTTAATTTCACCGGGGGGGGGCAGTTATTTCATCATCTCAGAAGGCACTATTAGCAGATCATCTCTGTATGCTGTTATTATAATTTATTTTTTTAAAAGAGGTTTTGATTTATTCTTTTTTTTGTATTATCCTACCAACATCTTGAATATAACAACTTTAAAATACGAAATTTTTTTTCTGCAATTGCATTGCAGTTTTTGTATATATATATCACTTAACATTACAATAAGATAGGAAAAATCGATTATAAAACAAATATAAGAAACTGGAAAAAAATAAAATATTTTAATAATATTATGAATGCGACAAAATGTAAAATATTAAAAGGATAAAAACCTGTAATATTTCTTTTCTACAATTTTAAATTATTTCTGAAGCCTTAAAATAGGCATAACAAATTTTCTGTAATGATACTTATTGGAAAAATAAATAAAATTAATTTGTTCTTGGCCCATTGAATAAAATTAAATATGATTGTAAATTTCTTTTTTTGTTCAACATGTTTAAAGCTCTTTAGCATCTGACAATAAATTCTTCTAGTAAAAAAACCATGCATTAGTGAATAAACTCAGAAAGTCTTTTACTTAGAAAACTTTTTCATCAAAATTTTGTACTTCATACAAAGCAACTACACAGAAAACTAAGAATGCTTGTGGAATGATTTATATACACACTGATGAAGATAAAAGGCTTAACACATAATATAGCCAAAAGCATCTGCTACTTAGAAATTCGAATTAAATATTTAGCATAATAGAAACATTCAAGCAATGATACAGATAACAATTTATTTACATCAAGATAAAAAGAAAGTCAGATAGTAAACATATATATTTTACCCTTGACTTTAAACTTGAAAGTTTACAGCCTTAAAATCAGATTCTCATACAAAAACTAGAAATATACATGTTAAATTACAAAAGCTTGAATCAGTATTCAAGGAACCGAAGCTAGAAGTGCGTACATTAAAATTCAGAAACCTTGAAGCAGTGTTCACAATGCAATTTTAGAAACTACAAGTATACACACGAAATTGTGAAGATTTGAATAAAAAATATACAATAACCCTTAATATAATATATAAAAATCAACTTTTCTTTTTGACTTGGAAGGCAAATCATTACAATTTTTTAAAATATGCGTGATCTGAGGCTGTATTAGCTCTTGGTGCTTCATATGTCTCGGATTTTGACAAAATGATATTACTTAAAGTATCAGCTTGCTTGTAGTTTGGTTGCAATTTCTTTATAGGTTTTTTCTTTTTCAAAGGAAATGTTCTTTGGGGAGTAATTTTTTTCAAATTGCTACAAGTAGAAGCCACTGGGGAAGGCGTTTTTGAGAATTTTCTGCAGCTTTTATGGCTTCGCATTTATGTTTTAGTATTGACAAACCTTTAATGAATTCTTTACACTATTCTTCAGAATATTCCTGAATTTCGGGTATAAAGCTCATTATTAAAGATGTTGCACTGGATTTTAAATTTTCTAGTGTTTCATGTTGAGGCTTTTCCTTAATGATTGCTTGCTTTTCTTTAATTCCCTTTTCAATAGTGGGAGAATTAGAAATTCCCTTTTGTTGCAGATTAGAAAAAGGCCTTTCTTTTAAGCAAAATGCATGAATATGTTTACACATGTTGTATTTGATAGTATAATTTGGGCATGTGCATGTAATTTTATGCAGACATATATTGCAGATGTTGCAAGCCAAATTGCAATTATGTTCTGAATCAAGATTTTTTGATGTAATTTTGTAGGTTTCTCCCACTTCAGACGATGATGTGATTATCCAAATATTTTCTGACTGAATAAATGATTGAAAATGTTCTTTCAGTTTATCAGCAATTTTATGTTTTTTTCTAATTACACACGTTTTTTTTTGTTAGTTTTCCTCTTTGTATAGAAGGCCTTTAACCTTAAAATTTTCAGTAAGCTGTGTATGGCTTTGTCCAATCGTCCCCCACATTTTCCTTGCAGATCACTATTGTATTTTAAGTCTTTGTGCCATCTTTCCACAGTCATATTGGTATTGATTTTGGCATCAATGCGATTACAAGCTTTCCACTGCTCTGTTAGGTTACAGTAATTTTTGATAAAATAACAACCAAAATTATATGTGGCGGCATTTGAAAGGATTTTAGATGCAAATATATTTAATAAAGTTTTGAATGTGCCTTCATCAGTTTCCTTAATTAGCTCATATAATCTATTTAAAATTTCAGGGATTTTTTCATTTACTATTTTAGTTGCTCCAGATGTTAAACTTTTTTTTAGTGCTCTTTTTACATGCCAGTCACATAAAACATAGAAGTTTGGTTTACTAAAAACAGCACACCAAGCATTATAGAAGGCTTTATAGTCATCAGACATAAAAGCATTAACTTTTATATCTCCAACCCGAGCTTTTATTTTTTGAAAAAAATATTTAAAAACTTTTCATGTTGCCTGTTACTCCATAAAAAAGCAACAGGAAAGCCTTCCCAATTATCATCTTTAATTAACAGGCTGGTCAGTTGAATGTTGTATTTATTTGTGCCATGAGTAAATGCACAACACTTCATTTCCATATATTTTAAACAATTCCTCCTGGACTTCATTCATAAATCCCAAGACAAAATCCTCTTTATCTAAATCAGGAAATTCAGAGCTGCCTTTCCCTGGTAATTTATACATTAATATTGGATTCTGATCCAATGTCAACATTTCATGTATCCATGCCTCAACAGAGAGAACATCATTTTCATTTCTAATGATGCCTCCATTTATTTTATACTTTTTTGCAATGTTTCTAATATCCTGAACAGTTGTTACTGCCAAACTCTTAGGTGGAGAAGATGTGCCTGCAATATTATTTAAAATATTTGAAATTTGGGCACCTGTAATCAATTGACCAGCTATCTGCTTCTTTTCTACGTCACACAGCCAAAGATGTTTTACTTCAAAGACGTGGCCTACATGCGTAGGAAAATATTTCACATGCAACTGGCCTATCTTTTTATAACTTTTAACAGATATGAAAGCTGGGCAATATGAATTTATTTTACATGATCCAGCCAACTTTATATGACGAAGACCTTTGCTCTTAGAGCTGAAATATCGACTACGGTGACATGTATACATAGTAGTGTAAGAAGAATATTGCTTTCGAGTTCTTATATAAGATGTTGAAGTCGTTAGTTCAGTTTTTGTCTTCCAGTTTTTGAAATCACTCCAAGAGTTGAAAATTAAGCTTTCATTCGTTTTAAATAAATTAAGGTGATTTTTTTTAATATGCATATATAGTTTACATTTAATAAAAAACACATTTTTGAATTCAGCACAGGGAAATTTTTCTTTGAAATTTGCATGGAAAATTTTCTCGTGCCTCCTGCAACATTGAATGGAGGAAAAGGATTTTCTGCAGATGGAACAGAGGATTGAAATTCTGGATGTAGCATGGATCCTCTTATGCTTTATAAGTGCAACAAATTCATTAAATATTTCTTCACAATGTGGACATGAATATATTGATGAGGACTGGACTAGCAAGGGATTAGGTTCTTCAGTATGATTGACTTCAATATATTCATCATTCACTGAACTTGAGAATTCACAACTTGAACATTTATATTTACAATGCAAAAATATGTGAAAATTTCTTTCATGTCTTTTGCATTTACTTTTTGTCGAAAACCTCTTTTTGCAGATTTGAAAGAGATATATGGGTGGTAATTGAACTGCCATTTGTTTAGATATTTCTACTTGGTTTTCTGATGGAGAAAAAATTGACACTGGTCTAGATGCTTCTGCATTGTTTGCTGATGGAGAAACAATTGGCACTGGAGTAGATGCTTCGGTATGGTTTGCAACATTATGCTCAATTAATTCATATTTTTTTGAGCATGAAAATTCACAAACAGTACATTTGTATTTCATGTATATTTTACCATGAAAATTTTTCTCATGCCTTCGACAATTGCTAATTGTTTGAAATGTCTTAGAACAAAACTGACACACAATTTTTTCATTCAAAGACATAATCATTAAATATTTTTTATTATCGTTCTAAATTAAATTTGAAACAATAATTTTGGGATGTGGAGCAACAAAGTCGTTTCCAAATGAAAATTCATTAACTTATATAGAAAAAATACAACATAATTAAAATGCTTCAGAAAAATAAGGCAGCAAAGAGAGAACTCGCAGTTTAAAAAGCTTACTGAAATCTTTCCTCACATGTATGCCACATATTATGCCAATGATTTGGCTGACAAATCTATAATGTATTCCTTGGCTGGACCAGAATTTTTTCAGAATTTCACATAAAATGCTAGTACTATTATTATTTGATATTAAGTTCAGTTTAATAATACAATATACACATGTTTACCGCCAAATCTGTTGGTTTTATTTTTCTTTCTGACGTCATGATGGCGCGCGATTTTGCGTGAATTTCATTGGCTCGGATCAACGATCATTTTCATCCATTTGCTATCTTAAAGGTCTAGTCGCAATGACTCAGTACGAAACTGTTTTGAAAACTGACCCCATGTCAGCAGGGTTACAATTAATTTTATCGCTGAAGCCAAGTCAGCGCATGGTTGCAAGATTCTTTCACAAAAAGCGCCAACGAAGCGGTAACATTCCGCCCAGCGTTGCGTGTTTATGCAACACAAGTTACAATTCAAGATTCAAAGTTACAATCAAGAATATATAACAAAATATTTTTTTTCGAGTTCAAACATGAAAATATATATAAAAAAAGACATAGAAATATAAATAAGTATGAACCATAAATGTACAATTAAATATGTAAAAATAGAAAATAAACATCTTAATATGCACAGAACAATATACAGTTTTTTATGTACAAATTAGAAAATCAAGTCTGAATGGGTAGGAGGCTAATTTTAGAGATTGGTCTTTTAAAATGACCATTTTTAGTTTTGACAATTACAACACGAATTTTGCCATCCTGTCCGGGAATAACTTGGCTTATTCTTCCAAGACACCATTTAAAAGGTGGAAGGTTATCCTCCTTTAGTATAACCATATCATTTTCCTTGATATTATTTTTTGAAAACCGCCATTTTTTTCGGTCTTGCAAATGATTTAGATAGTCAATTGACCAGCGTTTCCAGATTTGTTCTATTATTTTTGTCAGTCTTCGCAAACGGGTTAATTTACTGTCTAGTTCATTTGTTACTGAAGGCTCTGGGATAGAATTTATGGGCCTGTCTATTAAAAAATGGCCTGGAGTTAATGGTTCTAAATCCGAAGCATCGGAAGATAAAGGTGAAATAGGTCTTGAGTTTAGGATGCCTTCTATTTGAGTAACAATAGTTAAAAATTCCTCATAAAATAATTTTGCATCAGCAACAGTTCTTTTTAGATGATGCTTGAAGGACTTAACTCCAGACTCCCAGAGTCCTCCGAAATTAGGGGCCCGAGGGGGAAGAAATTTCCAGGAAATATTTTCCATTGCTAAAAACTTGGATAAAATTTCATCAGGAAAATTAACAAGTGAAGCGAGTTTTTTCAATTCTTTGTTGGTTCCTATAAAGGTCTTACTATTATCACTAAATAAGGTTGAGCATTTCCCTCGGCGGGAGAAGAATCTTTTCAGGCAAGCAATAAATGCTTGTGATGTCAGGTTAAAAACTATTTTCAGATGTATAGCCTCAGTAACTAAACAAACGAAAATAGCTACATATATCTTATGTAAATTACCCTTTCTTTGATTTTTGTACCTTATGAAAAATGGACCGCAAAAGTCTACACCTGTGTTAGAAAATACAGGGTAGGGATTTACTCGCTCTGGAGGTAAATTCCCCATTAGTTGGTCTAAGGGAGTAGGTTTGCACCTAAAACAAGTTATACAATTGTGCACAACCTTTCTTGCGATATTTTTGCCTCCAATGGGCCAAAATTCTTGCCGAACAAAATTTAATAATGATTGAGGTCCTGCATGCAAGTTCTTTAGGTGATAAAACTGGAAAATTAGAGTGGTAATTTTGTGCTTTTTAGGCAGTATTATCTGATGTTTATGATTATAACTAACATCTGCATGAACCAATCTACCACCTACTCTTAACAAATTATCTGCATCTAAAAAGGCATTTAAGTGACTTATAGGACCTTTCTTCAAAGTTTCTCCGTTTTTTAAGGCCTTTATCTCTTTATAAAATTCACTTACCTGAATAATCTCGATTAATTTCCTTTTTGCTCTTTCCAATTCACTATTTGTGATTGGACCGGTAATTTTTGTTTTATTCTTAATATTGATTAAAAACCTACAAAGAAAACTAAATACACGAATTAATTTTTCATAGTCATTACTTATGGTTAAAAAATCCTCAAGAAATGAAATATTGTTTACAGAAGATAAAATAATGTTTGACTGTGATGTGATTTAAGTTCAGTCAGATATTGTTCATCTGAAATTACAGACTCATCAAGTTCAACACTAGAATGTTTTTTAGAGTCCGGCAAACAGTCAGGACCCCACCACCATAAGTCATTGGTTAAGAGTTCATGAGGGTTCAAACCTCTTGATATTATATCTGCAGGATTAAGTTGGGAAGAAATATGTTTCCACTGGAACTTTTCTGTTAGAGTTTGTATCTTTGATACCCGAGTAGCAACAAAAGTTTTTAGTTTATATGGAGGTGTCTTTATCCAGGCAAGTGCAATTGTTGAATCTGTGTAACAGATTGTTTTACTGATTAGCATCTGAAAAGAAGGACGAATTCTTTCTATCAACTGCGAAAGAAGGAGACATGCTGACAACTCCAAACGAGGGATCGAAATTACTTTAATGGGAGTGACTCTTGATTTGCTGGCAATAAGTTTATTGACAGCTGTGCGTTCTTCCATAATAGACTTCATATAAACTACCGCTCCGAAAGCAGCTTCAGAAGTATCAGCATAACCTACTATAAAAGTTCTTTCATAAGATTCTGTCAAGATATGCCTAGAAATTTTGAGATTTTCGATGAATTTCAAAGATGTCACAAAATTCGACCATTCTGGCTGAATTGATTGAGGGAGAGTATCTTCCCAGTTCAATTGTTGGATCCATAAATTTTGCATAAAAATTTTGGCCTTTGTGATAACAGGACCAACCTAATGGATCATACAAACGAGCGATAACTGATAACACGTCTCTTTTAGTGTAGAAAGGCTTGATCTTTAAGTCCAACTTAAAGAGAAAATAATCTTCTTTTGGTTGCCAATTCAGACCCAAGGCTTTTACTGAAGAATGTCGATCAACGAGAAAATATTGTTGGTTAGTTTCCTCAGAGCTATTATTTATGAGTTCAGATGAATTTGAAGTCCATTTATGAAGCTCCCTGCCACAAGTTTGCAGCATTTGTATCAACTGCCTTTGTAATCCCTGGTCTGCTTCTAAAGCAGCAGCACCCGAGAGAAAATCGTCCATATACACATCTGTTAGTGTAACTTGCGAAGCTAACGGAAATTTTATCGCTTCATCCAAAGCGAGTTGCTTCAATCAACGAATGGCCAAGAATGGAGCCGATTTTGTGCCATAAGTGACAGTGTTAAGACGATAAGTAGTTGAAAACTCATTTATATTTTCCTTCCGTAATATTTTTAGCAGATTTCTTTGCGATTCATCCATTAATATTTGACGGTACATCTTCTTAATATCTGCCGTAAATGCGTATTAATAAGTCCTAAATCTAGTCATTATTTCAGAAATATTTTCTTTCACTACACCGGCAAGAAGCAAATCATTTAAACTTTGTCCCGATGTACTAGAGGCCCTGGCATTAAATACAACCCTTAATTTTGTGATTGAGTTTTCAGGTTTGTAAACTCCATGATGCGGCAAATAATACGATCCTTCACAAAGGGCATTATTCACTTTTTCCATATGACCCAAACTTTCATATTCTGCAATAAATTCTATTGTAGTTGGAAGTAGAACGTTTTTATTTTATATAAGTAAGCAGGCAGAGGAAGTATGCTGTGAAGCGGCCAAAGTGACATCTGTTGGGCATAAATCAGTTCTCGGCTCCGAAGGAATTGCTTCGGAATGAGTAACATTTTCTCCTCCGATCGAAGGTTTGCTATGTCTGTGCAAGAGATAATTATGATTACCATTGCAGATGTTACACAAATATTTAAATTGGCGACAAAAAGCTAATTTGTGCCCTGGTTTTAAGCACAACACACAGAGGGAGAGTTTTTTTACCATATTAAAACGTTCCACAGCATTTAAATCAAGAAAACTTTTGCATTTATAGATAGGATGATTTGCTGATAGACGACAAAGGAAATTAGTCCAAATTTTACCTCTGATTATCTCCAATATATAAGAAATTAAACTCAAAACGTACAATATTGTAGAAAAAGGAGTGAAATAGGAAGGAGAACAGATTCTGAATTTTTATAAAAAAAGTGCAGATATTATTTAATAAAACAGCATTTAATAACAAGAAGCTAGGCATAAATAATGAGTTCATGCTCTTGGATCTACAGAGAAGCTCCGACTATCCCAGAAGAGTAGAAACGAATAAGCGAATTCCGAAGATCGGATTTTACTGTGGATCCCAAATCAAGGTATTTTGGATTTTTAGTGAATCCTGATTTCTTGGGGATTGAAAAAAAACGATGAATAATCGAATTCTTTGGATCAAGATTTTTCTGGGGATCTAAGTACGAGGAATTTACGATGAAATCCTGATTATCTGGAAACTAAGAACATTGGTGATAGTGAATAAAGAATTTTGACTGTAATTCGGAAAATGTTTGTGAAAAATTCACATCACAATAAATGGCCATCACACCCTTTTTTGAATTAATAAATATAAGGTGTATATTCACAAGTTATTACTTTATTTCTCTGTAAAAAGTATTTTTAAAAAATCGCTTCTTTTATTTGTGATTGAAATTTTTCAATATAGTTTGTGAATTAATAACGTTGATGCTCGAAAATTAAATTATTAAAATGTATTCATAAATAGAATGCATGCATAGAATGATTCTTCTTACATTTTTATTGCGATAAACAACAATGCCCTTTTCAATAAATGAAATTATTTACTTCAAATAATTACGGTTGAACCAATTTATATTAAAGTGAACTCAAATAATGCTGGCTTATCTGTAGATAACGAATGAAAATACTTGAGGAAATCTCTTAAAATTCTAACTGAAGAACGTTCGATATCACAGCGAACTTGTTTAAAATGAGGAAGATGCTCCCGTTTCTTTTTCCTCATTCTCTAAAAAATTTCTATCTTAGGCTGGATAAGAAAAAGACATTTCCTCCTTCAGATTGGACGTCAGATACGATAAGTCGATACATATCTGGATACGAAAAGGAAACTAATGTCGATTTTGAAGGAAGTCGGAGGTTTGGTAAAAAAAGAAGAGGGAAAGATGTTTCGTGCATCATTCTAAAACAGTTTTATTTTTTACTAAGATTCAATTTTGGGAAGTAAGAAATGATGTAGTTATTCTCCTAGTGAACACCGTCTTAACTATAAAGATAGGGAAAAATATCTTTATTTTTGGTACATAAAATAAGCTTTGGTTTGTTAAATGATCGGAGTATATCAACATAAGGATAACACATAAGATATTTGTCTAATTATCATAGCAGAGCTATTTAGAATTTTTAACTTTCATCTTAATTTCTTTCCTCAATAGCCTCAAAGTTTAATTATTTTTTTAAGTTCATATATTTTTGCTATAGTTTTAGTGATAGTTTTCTAATTACGATGATTTTTTTTGCTGACATATTAAACAAAAGTGGTAAAGTTTCTCTGATTATTAGCTACTAAGCTTATGTAGATGTAGCTTAAGATTATGTAGCTTAAGATTATTAGCTCTGATTATTAGCTACTAAGCTTAAGCTAAGCTAAGCTTTGGTTCGATAAGTACATTAATTATACCTTCTTCAATACTGTTTATGCATAACTTAAGACTGGTAAAAACAAAGTTCACACACACACACACACACACACACACACACACACACACACACACAC
>JAPMOR010049509.1:0-10461 GCA_026543865.1 Argiope aurantia | reverse complement strand
ACACACACACACACACACACACACACACACACACACACACACACACATATTAGCTTTATCCTCGTTTTTTTCCATCGTATATAAGAGCAATTTTAATAGAATCAAGCTTCATGACGTCATAGCGCTCTTAAAAGCAAATGTTTGCTTTATTTATCTTCTAACTTTCAGAATATTGTAATTTTACTTTTTACATATAAGCTAGATAGATTTTAAATAGTATTCTTCTTTTTCTTTTTTCTAGATTTCACCAATGGTAGAAAATCACGCGATTAAATATTTGAAAAAGTAATGAAAGCAATTTCGATTTTAGTCACAACAACGGAAATATATTTTGAAAAATATGCATACAAATTTATTTAAAAGTTAATTAAATCTGGACTAAAACATTTTATAGCAGCAAAATTGGCATCATTTTTGGTCTTTGAAATGGTGTAAAGTCATTTTTGTGAGAGAATATTTTCAGAAATTACAGCGAAAAGGCATCGAAATCTGTTATTTTTAATTAATTAAAATTCTATTTAAAATTTGAAAGGAAATCATTGGAGATGCATGTCCACACTTTTCATAACATATTTCAGCTAATTTTAGTAGCTTTAGATAAAACAGTTTGCCCTGTACAGTGGCAACACAATAGTTACTAAGAAAATGAATTTTTATAAGAAATATAATTTTCAACAATTTGAGGGCAGTTAAAATGATACATAAAGGTTCAGAAAAAATGCAAAACTGTGGAAATCTAGTCACCTAATGCGATTTAATAGGATAAATTTAATTTTTCAATCCCTACTAAAGTACATCAGAAGTAATCAGAATAAGAAGAATTATAGGTAATAAGAATCAGAGTAAATCAGATGTTAACAGAAGAAAAGGGTGATAAACATTATGAATACCAATGACAAAGTCTTGGGGGAATCTCATCAGCGACCTCTTTATCCATACTTTTGAACTATTTAAAAGATTAATAGACGCTTTCTAATTTTACCATTTTATTAAGCATTTTTCATTTGGCATTACAAAGCAAAACAAGCGTTTGAATTCTTTTTTTTTATTTTTGGCAATGACACTTTCAGTCTTCGATTCTCGAAGGATTCAAGCTAAAAAGATTTCTTTTTGCACTGAAAGAATGTGAAGAAAGCCAGATAATTTTTCCATCACACCAGAATTACATGTGGCATATTTTACAATTTATACCATCAGCCAACTCTGCTGTTGTTGGAGCTATAAATTCCATAGAGACCATTCGAATTTTCATGGAAAATATCAAAATGCGGGGAGAAGGCATAACAGCCATTTTATTTATTATTCATTTATTTTTTTGTACAGTTTATAAATTCTGTACAGTTTTCTCTTACAGTAAATGTGGTAATTAAAGTAATTTTATAAAAAGACTAAAATATTTATTTGTTTTTGTGAATCAGACTAGCATCCCATTTTGAATTATGTGATGATTAATATGGAAAGCTACCAGATTAAGTACGGAAACATATAATATTCTAATCGCCGAAATATGAGTCTGAAGGGTTACTCGAACCACTCTCATTCCGAGAAAATGAGGGAGGGACTTATATCCTTATTGGTCTATCCGTCTGTCTACGTAAGTTTTGAACCACTACCAGTTGAAGCGATTCATAAAAATGCCGGTGCAATCTCCACTTCTTAGATACGACATTAAATACTAATCGCACACTAGACAAACGAATGTGATAAATTAGGCCTTCACTGAATTATTCTATGACGCCAAAATTCCCATTCAAATGTGTGAAGCGATAGACAAGGCTTTTATTCATTAAATTTGTTTAAACGTTGATAGACATTCGCAACTTTGTTAATGAGAGGACACAACATTTAATCCACCTAGCTTTTCTCGTTTAACCCTTCTTTGCATGATTTTTTTTGTGTGAAATAAATCAGGGTGATATAATTCATGTTCTAGATTAAAGGAAAAATGTTTTAAAAAATCCTAGTATAAATTTATAATATAAAATAATTTAATATAAAATGATTAAAAAAAGTATGATGGAAATGTCCATCATGATGTAAAGAAAGGTTAAAGAATGTCGTATTTAGAGACACACGGACTAACAAACAAATAAACATTATTCCAGAAAGTTTTTTTAAAAATAAAGGTAGTTGAAGGTTTATGAAAAACTTAAATTCCGATTTCTGCAAGATTAGAATAATATCTACTTCCATACTTGGTGTAATAGCTGAAGAATGCCGATTCCCTACGTTAAACAGATCTCAAAGCCCCAGCAGCTTCTCAGAAAGTCTGGGAAAACTTCATCCAGCTCCCGCTTCAAGGTTTCCATCCGGCACCGCCCTTTCCTGCCCGATACGAACTTTCTCCCGTTTCTTTGGCGAACTCCCCAGTCCGGCAACCCTTCTGCACACGGCCGTCCCGGAACCCGCCAGATGGCGCTTGGTAGTCACAGCTACCGGATATTTCTCTTCTCTACTTGTTGAATAGAAGGTCCGGGATCTAACCAGCATGTGAGGTAGCGAGGCCCCCCATACTCACCGTCCTGTAGTATGTAGTGAAAAGGGACTCTTTTTTTAAGTAGCCGACCCCCATAGACGATACCGGGGAAGTCGTAGCACTTAGAAAACTCAGTGGTAGCATCTTGTAGGAACAGGAGAAAAAGTTCTTAAATGTGTTGTGCCACTTTTCCAAGACGCACCGCCACTTTTTGTGATTGATCGCGTAACGTCGTCATTGCCACTCATATCTGGCATTAAAGTGTTGTTTCTTTTCCCCCCACAGCACGAGCTTCTTCCATATGCGAGTTTAAAGTCACAGTGAATAATTATCGTAGTTCTTTGTCTGTATATCAGAAACATTGGCTGTTTAGACTCGTAGCGATTTTTCTCCCTGGATGTGGTGAAAAGTTTAGTTTTTAGTCTTTGCAAACTTTGGCGAATATTAATTCCAAGTGACATAAAGAAGTCTACCGAAGAGTCGGTAAGTTGGAAGTTTCTTCTTTTTTTATTATGAATTTGCATGAAGCATTTGGCAACTCTACATGAATGCGAACTTTTGTGCGAAAGATTTTGAGTGGATGAGATGTTTAAGGTAAAAAATTATATTGAAATTACGTTTAAGCTATGTCTGCTATAAAAGCGTATAAAAGAATATTTTTTTTAAAAAAATTCAGAGCAGATATTAAAGAAATGTATTGTTTCTTAATTTTTTATTACAATTATGTTTATTGAGAATATAGTATTTATCTTCTTTTTGGTGCCTCAATTGAGGCTAAAAGACTTTTTATACCAATTTTTTTTCCAGATTCGCTCATTTTTATAAGTAAAATTATTTTGAACAAGATTGTACTGAGTTACTATTTTAAATAGGATATTTCCTCACTTGAAATTTAAAAAAAATTGCTTTTATATACTTTAATTTCGGTACCAAAGAAATTTTTTCAACCTGAGATCTGTATCAGAATTGAAAGAAAAAAGTTTTTAAAAGGCTATAAATTAGGAAATTCTTTAGAAATGAATGAAATATTGTTCCTGAATTCTGAATATTATAGAAATGAATGAGACATTGTTTCTGTTTCTATTACAATTATGTTTATTTAGAATATAGTCTGAACTTGTTTTTGGTGCTTCAATTGGGGCTAAAAAAAATTTATACTTTTTTTTTTTCAGATTCGCCAATTTTTTTAAGCGCAATAATTTTGATTAAAATTGTATTGAGTTATTATTTTAAATCTAATATTTCCTCATGCGAGATTTAAAAAAACGTTTTTATATATTTTAATTTTAGAATCAAATAATTTCTTTCCCACTTGAAATTTCTATATAGAATTGAAAGAAAAAAAAGTTCCTGAAAGGCTATAATTTAGAAAATTCCTAATTAAATAATAAAATGTTAGAAATGGAGAAGATAATAGATAAATTTTAATCGACCCAAAATAAATAAATTAATAAATTTTAATTTATAATTGCTCTAAAAATGTTTAAGAAACTTTAATTTTGAGAATTCGACAGTTTAGACCTACTTTTTATATTAATATGTATTCAAATGTTGTACAGTAAATAGTTTTTTTTTTTTTTTTTTTTGCTTTGGAAAAATAGATATTTTGGAAACTAATTCATTTATAAATGTAAAATGTCTAGTAATCAAGATTATGATAATATTGTTTAATTAAGATAGTTAGATCACCGTTTCTGACGTATTTTCTTGAAAAAGATGCAAACTATTTAGCATAATTTTATACATTTGTTTGAAACCAAGAAATAAGTTCACGATGAAAGAAAGTACTTATTTTTAAACCTATAATGTTGTGATTCATATTTAATTCTTTATTTATTTTGCAGTTTTAGAATTATTTTGAATAGTTCGAAAAAACTAATAAATTAAATTAATTATTTTACAAATTCTTGATTCGGTAATTGAGATTCTTATGATCAATTTTGATCAAATTTTTAATGCATCTGTTTTAATTGATTATTTCAATCATGAAATAAGTCTTTTTAATTGATTTTTTTTTAGATTTAGTCTGGGCATCTTTAAAAAATATTAAGTGTTAAGTGAAAGAAAATAAATGAAGTAAAAATTTGCCTCAATCGATTCTTTACTTTAAAATAAGTTAGTTAAATAATAAGATCACTTGAATAAAACGAATAAATTTAACGTTGCTTCCCAAAATTGAGACAATTTCCCGAAAAACAGAGAAAAAAAAATATTTAAAAAAATCTGCAAATCTGTTTTAATTTTAAAATTGAATTAAAGGAAAAAAATAGTGTTCATGTTAGAAATATTTCATATGGAGAACATATATTCTGATGGCTTAAATAATTTTAAAAGAAAAGAGAAAAAACTAAATAACTGTTTTAAGAATAAAAACCAAGAAATGTTTAACAATAATATGTTGCAGAACAAAAACAACATTTCAAACTGCCAAAGTTAGCTTCTCATTTAAACCTTATCTTATAGATTTTATTCTTCATTTTGTTTAAAACTGAATAAATATATAAAGACTATAGGAAAACTTACTAAAATTTTTAGTATTAATTTAGCATTTTTAAAAAGTAAAATTGAATAAAATTATTAATTTCTAAAAACTGTTCTACTTGAATTCAAAATGTAGTTAATACATTATTTTATTTTTAAGTCATTAAATTTGTTAAATTAATATAAAAGAAGAAAAACAGCAAGGCTCCAAGTATGAGCTACTATGCAGCAAAAGTTTTGTTTTAAAATATTTTTTTTCATGTTTGATGTTGCTAATAAACAATGAAACCTAAATGAATGATGCTGTTGCTAATAAACAATATTTCACTGAAAAGTTTAAAGGTATTGATCATTTTAAATTTTAATGCTTCTGTGTTTTTATAATTTACCTTTGAGAAATATTTCTTAGCAATGTCTGTAATTTGTAAATTAATTTCGAAACAGAAAGTTTCTCCTCGTAACAACTATTCCACTTAACATTTTTGTCACAGTAATAATCTTTCGAAAATGGTAGTTTGCGATTGAAGAATAAAAACAAATTACATTTTTTTCATAACTTCTTTCGGAATTTCGACATAGGAATTTCTTAAATGCAGAACAATTTTGATTAAAGAATTTTGAATCGAGAAAAGTTTCATATGCTGCAAGGCAAGCATGGGAAATAAGGCAATGCATGTTAAAGCTTCATGTCAAACTGCCTTAAATGTTATTCGTTTAGTTTTATACAATTAATTTCGTACTTTTCAAATGAATATGAAAGAATCCCTTTTATTAAATTTGTCATTGTTTTTATTTGCTTTGTCAAATCACAATCCCTAATCATTAAATTAAAGGTTAAATATTTTGCTCTTTTTTGCTGTTTTTTTTGGGTTTTAGAAATCTTTTTCGATCTGGGACTACGCAATCGAAATACTCTAAAGATATCTTTCTGAAGCATATATTTTATTTAAGAAATGGTCCATATGTAAGAAGAGATTATTTTGCATTTGACACATAAATTAAAAACTTACATAAAGTATGCTTAAAAATCAGAAATAGTTTTTCTGTTTTCTTCAAAATAATTCTATAAAAATAAAGTAATTGGCAAAATAACCATCATGCTTTGCTTTTAAAAATAAGTTGATAATTATTTAAATTTCTTAGAAACTTTTTTTCTTCTTTTTTTCCTTTTCACACAATCACACTGCTTTCAGTTTTGATTCTTGCTGACAAAGTTTTCATGGTATAACGTCATGCAAATGCTTATCACATGGTTATATATGATTTAAAACCTTATTCATTGCCAAGATATATGCATGATATTCATACAATTTATGCAATGAGAGGAATTTTCTTTCTATTTTTATTTTCTCTTTTACGGAATATGAAGATAGTATTGTAATCGCAAAAAAATTCGAGTTCGAGAGTTTGTCGAATCCCTACGTTTTAGATCTCCCTGAGTTCGAAAAACATGCTTTCTTGGAAAATGTTTCTCGATCTGTGACGTTGAAAAATCAATACTGCTTTAAGCTAAACAGATGAAATTTGGTAAATGAACTTTTGTTGATTTCTAGCAAATTTTGAGCAAAAAAAAAAAAAGTCTATTTATACGGCTATCCGAAAATAAATTACATGATAAGTATAAAACTAAAAAATGGAGAGATTTAGATGAATAAAATTTGGTATACAGATTTATCATATATATTGTCAACACTTATCAAATTTTGAGCCAAACTTCAATTAGAGATTGACCATCTGTCGGTCTGTACTTTCAGAAACGTAAACGCAATAACTCCAAAACGAAATGACTTAAATATATCGAAGTTTATACGTGATTTTGAGACTGATGCTGAATTTTTTTTGTTTAATTCTAGTATCAATCTCGCTCTGAATCGAAATTTCAGAAACTCGCTCTGAATCGAAAGTTCATCTGAGAATGCGAGGAAATTTAAATTGTAATATTGAGTGGAAACGCTTTATTAGCTTGTAAATGTGAATCAAAGGCGGATTACGACGAAATAACAGTAATTAATGATTATATTAAATCTCTTAAATTTGTTGCAATCAGCGATATGTCTACTCCACTTGTTACAAGTGTGCAGCAATGAAGAGTCGTCGGATCAAACACCTATTTTGTGTGTGTTTGAAAAACTCGCTTTCGTCATTGCTCTTCAACAATATCACATATTTTGATGATTTGCTAAGCAGTTTAAAAGGCATTTGTTTATTGTTTACTAAATTTAAAAGAAATTATACAATATTATAATAAAAGTTTAAAAAACTTTAAAAGTTTCAATTTTTAAAAAATTTAAAATATCTGCTAAATTGATTTTCCTATCAAAGTCCATTTAATAACGCGTTTTTAGAAGAAGTCATTAATTACTGCTATTATTACCGCACATTTTATGAGAGAACACTCAGTATGTTATCTCAAAGCCTCTCACTACTGTTTAGATTTTGCTTTACACAGTTTATTTAAATAAATATCCATTAGGAATTGAGGTATAAATATCCATTACGTTTTCCTTTATCCTCGAGATCTTTATGACTTTTTAACGTCAATGCATTGTGGCTTCTTAGGCACTATTCGTTGAGATCGAAGAAATGTCAGAAAAGCCACTGAATATGCTTATCCTTTGATTTTGTTTGGATGCAATATTTCCAAGTTTTTCCTTTAATTTTTCAACGTTCTGTTTTGTCGTTAAAAATACCAATATTGTCATCAAGTTTCGAAATGGTCGCCAAGTTTGATTTTATTGCCTTGGTACTCATTTAACGTTTTTAAATATATCTGTAAATATCTCTTTTTTACTTTGATACTGATTGTGCAGAGAAGCAACACTACATGAATGCAACAATACTTGAAGTAGCTAACAGTTATGGCTCAAAATATGTTGTTTAACTTCCCGATCGATTTGGGTTTTCAGAACCAATCATTAAACGAAAGCATCCGAAATTCCAAAATTGTGTGGGTTATTCGTGCGCAAGGTAAACTAGAACATCCAGTTGATTTATTGTGACAGGTGTCTGCCTCGCAGGAAGTGGATTGTAAATTTATTATTGAAGAAGGTTGACACCGGATAGTTCATCAGTCTTTATTAATTTCACCTTTTTCTGATACCCTCTCTTCTTAAAAGCCGAAAATGACTAATGGATATTTCTCTCTTTTCTAAAAGGAAAGACCCATTTTCTGTAAGTACCAAGCAATAATAATCCTCTAAGCTCGCATTTCCCTTGTGTATCTGACCGATAAAATTTGAATACGGCATACTATAGATTCCCGGTAATTTCAAACAGAATATGAAGTGAATAACGTTAAAGCTAAAACACTACATTCCATACAATGACAAATGACAAAATATGGAGACGCGGTCGATTTAGATTTTATGAAAAATAAAATGTGTCATGCAGAATGAAATTATTCCCTTTCTTAACCCTTTCAATAAAAGTTTCTTCTTTTCCAAAATTATGATGATTTAGGGCTCTAATGGATCAAATAAAGTATAAATAGCTATATTCTGCTAAAATAAAAACAAAAATAACTATAGGTGCAATTTCGGAGGTGGGGCATAAGTATCTCGGTGGTCTTTGTAAATAGGACACGTGTGTCCCATTAGAGTTGAGGTGACCATATAAAATACAGTGAATACGAGATAAAATGACACTAACATATGAATGTAATCCCAGAATAGGAAATACAACTCAATAAACTCCCCACTCACTTAACTCTTTGGAGATTCCGGTGTGGCTCAAAGGGTTAAAGCGACAAGTAGGTTCAAATTTTATTTTGGTTCCTTTAATAAGAATGGCATGGATTTGGTTTTGTATGCATTGATTTTCTTTTGTGTACTCTGAGCAAATCATTTTTAATGTCGCTTTTTTTATAATTTTTTAAAAATAACATTCTCATTTCTATAGAATGCATACCTTTTAAATAAAAGATTTATCATGGCAACCTTTCCGTACTTTTCCTAAATAACA
This sequence comes from Argiope aurantia, assembly GCA_026543865.1. Taxonomy (NCBI): domain Eukaryota; kingdom Metazoa; phylum Arthropoda; class Arachnida; order Araneae; family Araneidae; genus Argiope; species Argiope aurantia. Next base: position 1,544 of record JAPMOR010049509.1, on the reverse strand, counting down.
TTCAGTTTGCAAATTCAATTACAAGATTTTTCATATTACTTTTAACTTTGGTAATTAATAGAAATTTTCAAGGAAGGAAAGTAATTGTAATTATTTTGCTTATTTACATCCAAGTTGACGTCGTGGTTTAAGTCCTCCTTTTTTAATTCTCAGTTTCCAAATGAAAATGCTAATCAGATATAATCTTCCACAGCCGTCTATAATGCTAGAGAGAGCTGAAAATATCCTTTTTACATTAAGTCCGTGTCATTATCGAAAGCTCAAATCCCATTTTTACTTTGACGATGGGAGAATCACCCAGGGTTTTGCCATTTGAAAAAAAAATGACACAATTATATATGCGCATCGAGCTAAGCACGAATAAAAAGTATTTATAGGATCGTAAACTTTCTATACTTTATATATATTTTTTGTGTTAAATAATTTTGCAAAAGTCAGTGAGTTCAAGTTCGCAATTTTATACTGATTTTTCAAGACCTTTAGAAATTATTACTACTGTTTTCTTTTAGCATTGTTTTGTTTCACATTTGGAAGTGCATTTTTCTGTGAATGGATCATTATTTGTTTCGATTTGATTTTAGAGATGATTTTTGATATGAGTGTCCGTGAATGTTATTTACAGAAAAAAAAGAAGATCCCATTGCAAGGAAAAATCGATGAGTAGGAGAAATAAAACACGTTGGAAGGCGAGACAGAGCCAAATGACATTTACTCATATTTGAGATATTTTTAACTGGATGATAACCCGTCTAGAATGACATTTCCTATAGGAAATAGAGTGTTATTCTCTTGCAAGCTATCCTTATTAATCTATCTATGAATTCGAAAAAAAGGTTTCCTATTATTTATGACTCTACTTTCAGAAACGTAATTAGGGGCAATTTTTTTATGGTTCATTGCTGCTTGCGCCTCTATAGGATCTATGATGAATTCGCCAAAATTGAAAGGGTAAATTCCCTGACATCCGTAAAGTTTGGATTCCAAAATTGAAATAAAAAGTTCTCCTTTATATTATAAATGTTTGAATTCGCGCTGAGTACTTAAACGAGAGAGATTATTCTCATGATTTCGAATTTCAGTTGTTCGATTATCATTAAAAAAACAACCCTGCGGAGCTGATCGCCTTCAAATTTTCTTGCATATTCCCGAACAAAGGTGCTATCTATCACCCTCTACTCAGTATAAAATGATGGACTTTGAGCTAGTAATTCTGTGATTCATAGCATAGCAGAAATTGGGTCACCTCTTTCTCGACAGTTAGAAATCAAAGTTTGATACGAAACAATCACAAGATCAAACAGTTCACTTTTGAATAGACAATAAAACTCTCCAACACGTAGTCAAATCTTTAACAACTTTAGTTCAAAATTTGATACGTATCGATGCTACGAACCAAAATAGTATCATACAGGTCATTTTTTTTACAGTTATCGCGTTTACTTTTACGCTGACAGTAAGGTAGTGTTAGTAAATGCTAATAAGTTAATTTAATTTGTTTGATTTTCAAATTATCCTAAACGCTTAGTAGTAAAACTTTTAAGCAT
>JAPMOR010049503.1:0-16969 GCA_026543865.1 Argiope aurantia | reverse complement strand
TTATCGTTTGTAAAATCAAATATGGAAATATTTGAAATTGAAGAATAATTTTATGTATTTTTATTTATCATTGGTGTATATAAATACACAAAAAATGTCCAACATTAGAATTTACTCAAAAAGATCTTATTTTTCCTTTAATATAAATGTTATAAATATTCTGACTATTTTTTCAGTTTTTTTTTGAAAAACACGTGCTTGTTAACCTGAGTTGTTGTTGTTATTATTTCCGGTTTAATGGCACAAGGTCCACATATGGCCATGATGCGCCAAAACATGTGGTTAGAGCTGTGAATAAAAGGTAGAATTTTAAATATCATAATTGAAAAATGGTCTTAAAAACATAAAGTCCAATATAACAGAATTCAGAACAAATATAATAAAAGTTAAAAATTTTCAAATGTGAAGATAAAAATCAATGGTCTTCAAATATTTAAAAAGGCTACAATGGGGATGTTCTCCCATCAAGTCACAAATATAGAGGATGAATATGTACCCAAAAAACGTAATCGAGTGGTGATTAAAAGAATGGCATTCGGTTGAAATATGGATTATCGTATAATCAACATTGCACGATGTGCATCACCTAACAAAAGATGTTTATGAGTGAATCGAGTGTGGCCGATGCGGAGTCGAGTCAATTTGACATTGAGTTCACGCACCGGAATAATTGGTCATGGTTTTCTGTTGGGTTTAATATTATGCAATTTATTTGAGATTTGAAAATTCCAACATGTTTGCCATTGTAGGCGTATATACGAGAAATAACTTTTCTTTATATCACAATAAGGAATTGGCCGCCTCAATAAAGTAGATGCTGCTTTTGCCGCATCATCAGCAATTTCATTTCCAATTATACCGACGTGACCAGAAATCCAACAAAATAAAATCTGAATATTCATGGAATTCAGTGTTCGTAAAAGATGAAGCATCCTAAACCAAAGGATTCTTAGAATTTTGGGGTTGGTTGAGAGAAACAAGAGTGCTCATACTGTCTGAGTATGAGCAAAATTTACGATCATGTAAACTTGAAACTTCCTCAAGGACGAGTAAAATTGCCGTTAGAAAACTGAACACTGAACACGAGTTTAGCAAGAGGCAACTAAATGTTTCTTGAGCAATGACAACCTGAGTAGAATTGATTCTTAAATGGCACCTAAGTAACATTCTATCTACATAAAAGGACATGAATTAATTTCGGAATGGATGAAGGATCCTTCTGAATTTCATCTAAAGAACTGTTCTTCATCAAATAGTGGAATAATTTATTAGAGTAAAGAGTAAGTTTTGAAGTATACCGTATTCCCAATGTCAATGAAGATGACATTCATCTGTATCAAAGTTTCCTCCTATTCATGACATGTGCGTCTTTTGTGAATTTATTTCATTTAAATAAGTTTATTACGTATTTCCAACATTTTTAACTTTTATACATTAAAGTAAAGATTATGTCATGAGTTGATGTCATCTGTGTGTGAATGTTTAAAGCATATAAAATATAGTTAATGCTTCAGTGGTATAAATATTAACAGAATCGAAGAATTTTTTTTCGTACAGAAGAAAAATCCCTTTTTATTCATTTCAAGCTTTGAAACAAACTGAATGTTTTCTGTCACTGAATTCGACATTTATATACATCAAAGTACCTTTCTGTTCATAACATTCATATCTTTTATGATGTTTATTTTAATTAAATAAAGACAATTCGATTTCGGATGCATTTCATTTTCACAAATTAATGTAAAGATTATGTCATTAGTTGATGGGTTCTGTTTCAGTTTTTGCATACTTAAAATATTAGATCGAAATGAAAGGTAAAAAAATTCTAATTATTCAAAAATTATTTTCAAAGACTTTAAAACTTTTTTTTCTTGTTATCGTGTGCAGATTGAATACAGAATAAAGAATGTTAAAAAAAATTGAAAATCATAATCAATAAAGAGTTAGAAGGAGGAAAATAAGTTATTTGTTAGTTTATCATATACTAGCCGCCTTTGGCGACCAGCCGGTTCGCCAATGTTACCACTCGCTAAAATTTTCAATTAAATATTTTAAGTAACTGGTCTCTTAATATATTCTCAAACAAAACAATTTTAATCTTCAAATTTTGATAGTCATACCAAACTTATACTTTTGTTTAGATCGTTTCGTTCAATTTACTCTATATATTTTGCTAATTTGTTGTCATTTTCGGTAAAACGTCAACTTTAATTTAAAGTGAAAATGATGAAATTCCAATTAATATAAAGATATTTTTTAATAAAACCAAGCGTTTTATTTTATTTATCATCTTTATTGCTATTTATTTATTACTATTATTATTGAATATGAGTATTGCAAACAGAATATCTCGGTATTTAAGTCTTATGTGAACTACAAAATATTTTTCATAATTTATGTAATATCTCAAACAATAATTCAACAAAAATTTCTCAGTTTCAGCATCAAATTCAGTTTTTAGTTTTGCTTTCAAAAGGATTGAAATGAAATCAATAATAATATTTTGTTCCGGCCTATAAATATATTTCAAAAATTATGAAGTCTAAATTTAATGCAGTAAGGTATCATATTCTGAAAAATATTCTGGACACGCCAAATTTTAAATAAATAAATGAATGAATGTCTCTATTTTCCACGATCAACTAAGACTTATTTATGAAATTTTGAATGTTAAGAATTTAGAAAAACTGAACATTTTCATAATCTTAGGCCAATTAATCTTGAGAAACCTGCGCGCTGATTGGCGTATTTTTTTTGAAACGATCGATGGAAAATCTAAAATTATCCTTTTTTTTATTGAATAGTGATATTCAAATTTTCATAAATCAGTCAGTTTAAGTCATTGATTTAGTTGATTGGAAATTAACTCTTTTTATTTAAAATATTAGTGTTTCAAGAACATTTTGTTATTCGTGATTTCGACAGCAGAAGCTTTATGTAAAATCAAAAATTCGTTATTTATTAGAGCATTTATTGAATTAAGTTACATAAAATATCATTTTTCTATTTAAACCATTTTAGTAAATCTGTTGTGTTCGTGCGTCAACAAAAATAGAATGCAGACAAACTTATTATGAAACTAAATCTTATTACATTATAGATAATATTATCAAATTTACATCAACTTATTTTCATTCAAAATTCTAGCATCTTTTTTAAACAACAAATTAAAAGTTCCAAAAATATCACTATTGCCAATCTGAATTTCACAACTATTTACAAAATAAAATTTATAATTATTAAAATAATCGTTTGCTACTTTTAAATAAAATATTTACGATTTATGTCGCAACAGATCTGTGTCTTACTAAAGGTTTACAAATTAGCTATGTGGCCATGATTTGAATGGATATCCTGTTCATATTAAACAAAACTTGCCTTAAAATAAAAATTATTTATTGAATTAATAATATATAGAGAGTAAAAGATCATAAAAGAATTTTTCTTGAATTTATTTTTTAGAAAAAATAATATATCATATTTGTTTCAATTCCTACAGACACGTGACAAAAATTATATTTTTGCAGATTTTATTTCCAAAAAGATTTAATTTATTTTTAATTGGTGCTTTAATCAATGTGATGGCAACACTTTGAAAAAAGCTATTTTTTCCCATGAATGCGAAACGTTAATTTTTATTTTGTACGAAAGAAATTGTTGAAAAATAGAGTTAAAATATTTATTTAAAAATTTATTAAAAACAGAAATTTAATTTTAAGTTTAAAACTTTGGTACCATTTAAAAGATAAATTTTTGATCTTTAACTTGATGTAAAAATCTTTTTTGTGCGGTAATATTTTCGGAAGTTATAGCAGAAACACGCCAAAATTTCGCTTAATTTTTAAATAAATAAAATTATAATTAAGAATTCAAAAAAATAACCCCCAGGTGCACATTCCCGGCCTCCAAGGTATACACGTGGCAAATGTGGTAGCTGTAGGTTGAATGGTATGGCCTGTAGAGCGCCAACACACACACACACACACACACACACACACATTGAGCTTTATTATAAGTATAGATGAAGGGCACGAAGAGAATACATCAAACATTAACTATTCGAGATTTTGTCGAATCTCCATATTTCAGATCTCCCAGAGTTTAAAAATTACATATTTTGGAATTGTATCTGTCTGTCTATCTGTAAACAAGATAACTCAAAAGCGCTTTGAATTAGACGGTTAGAATTTAATATATGGCCTTTACACTAAATTTGTAGGCATATCAAATTTTGAATTAAAATCCTTTATAAAAAGTTTCTGTCAAGCTGTTAACTAATATAGATAAATTTTGTATGCAGGTGACATCTAAAATCATAAAGTATAGAATAATAATAGCATCTATCTAATCATCCCTATCAAATTTGGAGCAAACCCCTTCAGTAAGTTGACCTTCACACTTAGAATTGTTTATACTTTTGCATGCGCATAAAGTCAATAATACATAAACTTTACAATTCATGTAAATGAAATTTGATTCGTGGTTTCAACATCAAAAGAGGGAATTTTAAAGTGGTAAGTGGTGACAGTCTCCACATTCTCGTGTATGTAAATGCGATAATATAAAAATGGAACGATTAAAATAAATGAAATTTGGTACCTAATTTTGTGAATGCGTTTCAATCTAATGGAAAAAGGCATCCAAAATGTATCTTATATTTTTTTGGTACATGTGTATTAATGATCAGTAATTAATTACCAAAACCCGCACGCTAGATTCAGTAGAAAACATAAGATTCACAGCAAAGATCAATTTTTATCTCTTTAATAGCATGCAGTTAATACACAATACTTTTTACTCCATTATACTACAAAATACATCACACAGTGCCGGCGTCCTGGCATAGGGGTAGCGTGTCTTCCCCGTGATCTGGGCGTCCTGGGTTCGAGTCCCGGCTTGGGCATGGTTGTTCTAACTGTTCTATCTGTGAGATGTGTGAGTGCCTTCCTGTAAAAAGGGGTTGTGCAAGCGAATGAGTGATGCGTGAGTAGTCAAGTCGTACCCTTGGCCCAAGTTAGTCAAGTCGTACCCTTGGCCCAAGTTGGCTCTACGATAAAAACAAGAGGCGTTTACCCTTAGGCTTAAATCGGCTGTCTTCGAACAGCGGACTCGTCCGTGGCAAGTGCCATAAGAAACAATAACAACAACATCACACAGTTGTCGTGTGGGAAAATAAAACTTAGAATTCGCGATATTCACGATTTTATCCAACTGTGTAGATGCAATAACGTAACATCTTTATAGGAAAGTATGCGAGAAAATATGAAAAGATCTCTCCTGTGAGTATAACTGATGAGTCTTTGATGTACCGTATTTTAAAACAATAAATACTTGCAAAAAATTGACGAATTAGGGAAATATGTATATTAAACCAATCAGAGTATTTTAATGTCTTTATACTCAAAAAATGTTTTCATTTAGATTCATTATACAATTCATTAGGCTTCAGATTTCATTTAGATTCAACAAAGCATGAATCCATGCTTATAATCTCATTTCCATTGAAATGAAAATGTGAATCTTAAATTACTCTCTTTTAGCGGCACAAAGATGTTTATGTCTACCAATTGTTTTAATAAAATGCAAAACGCATTATTTATCTAAAGACATAGCATTAGCAAACTCTTTAAAATAAAAAAGGAATTAACTTGTTTTCTGTGGATTTAATTTCTGTTAAATTCGCTTCACGTTTGGATTTTTTTTTTTTTTTTTTTTTTTTGCAGTGGAAAAAATATCCCAAACAAAAAGATATTTATAATTAAAGTGCAAGGATATTTATACTTAAAATAATAATAGAACATCTTTTTTTGTCTGTTGAGAATTTATTTTAATAAAATATTTCATGACACATTTAGAAATATATATAAATCACATACTGTCAATTTCAGTATTCTGAGACTACCACTTGCTGACGATTCCATCTCACTAAGGGGTGAGACGAGAAAGGATGAGCGCATTTCCGGAATTCTTCATTCTTTGATTTCTGCATTATCAGATATTTTTCATTCATTTTTTTCCACCAGTGAGTGTTTGTCGTTTCTAACCGTATTATTTCATTTTTATTCAAAATTTATTTACTTGCACGAATAATCCTTGTTTACTTAATTGTGAAATGTAAACAACTCCTCCTTTCGTCTTTTCTCTCACCTCTCTCTCTCCCATCCTAACGCATGCACAAAAGCACGAGGTTTTTAGAATCCGTTAGCAAACAATATATACAGTTTCAAGGATTTAATTAAATCAATTGAAATAATTATATCATAGCGTGTGGTTTCTTGAAACGATGAAGCATACACGAAGCAACAATTTTGGCATCAATATCTCAATCCATCTCTTCAAACTTATTGATTAATACAGTTTGCACTTTCTAGTTACGTTTGCGCTTGCAGAATCAAGTGATATATAACAGGCAAAATGTCTTTTCAATTAATTTAGAGGATTTTTGTATCAAATAAGGTCATCCCGTGCTAGTATACGAAGACTGTGGTCCATCTCCATCTTCTTAGACTACTTTTTCCTCTTTTTTTCATAAATATTTTCCTCAAATTAACTTAGCTATATTTTGAAACTATACAACAAACAAATTATAGAATTATGAAAATTTAAAATACTAAAAAGGTCATGTTAGAATGTATAATATCCCTTTTATTAACGAAAAAACTCAAAGGGAAATTTGAAATCAAAATGTGCATATTTAAAGAGTTTCCATATAACTGCGCTAATGAGTAACAACGACGTAAAATACAGCGTAATCCACATATTATTTAAAAAAATTTCCATGTCAGAAAAAATCGTCATAACCATTGGAATTGACTTCTTGGCATGATGAAATTTCGTAATATCAGGTTAACAATTTAAAGAACGACATTGAGTTAGCGATCATAAGGCTCTTATATTAAAAAAATATTTAAAGGAGTGTATTAACTAAGCATCTGCATAATAACTTCATCTAAATATCAAATACTTTTAATAAACATCACAAAACTTCGTTGCCTCAGAATCGGGAGCTTCCATTTTCGATTATAATTTTACTTATCAAAACAAAAGACTACGTATCAAAGAACTATCTATAAAGAAAACAAAGCAATATGAATATTTAATTATTGATATTGACTAACTGGTAGTAACAAAGCCATGAAATAATTTAATGAAAATTCAGAGAGTTATTCACATTCAAAATGTATCTCTCACAATTCAAATATTTGTGAAATGAAAGGATACATTTCATATTATACTTCTTTAAAAAACAAAAACAAAAAAGTTTTTTTTTATTAAGGCAAGACATTATGTATGAGCATATTTAAATACTTAATGCAATTGTACATATGTCGACAAAAATAAAATGGTCGTTGGAAAGCCAATTTACTTAACTCTTTTTCTAAAAATTCTCTCTTATGGAGAATAAAACCCAAGGGTACTTTTCTTAATCTTCAAGTAGTAGATCCCATTACATTAAGTTTCTGAGAAAAATAAGAAAAAAAACCATTCGGTTGAAGAGGTAGAATTGAGTTAACTTGTTTATTTGCTGCAAAAATGAAAAAAGTACAGAATTTTTAAATTAAAAAAAAGAAAGTTTATGAAGACGGTATTTGAGAATAAAATGATAAATTTAAATGTCGCCCATTTATTATTAAATTTTGAATTCTGTCATACTGTCCATTTATTTTTTGCACATGTTTAAACTTTCAACAATTTTGAATTATAAAGAAAATGACAAGAGAGAAATTTTTATTATCCTTTTTTAAAGTGGTTGTAGTGGTGGGTTGGATGTCTTAAGAAGAATAATTAAGAAACTTATAAAATGTTAACTCTGAATTAAGAAACTCAATATAAATTTATTTGAAAAAATTTATTGATAGCATATTTATATAAGCTGTTATATTATAGCTGTAAGCTGATACATTATAAAAGTTCTTTCAAAATTTTATTTACAATATTGGAATTTGGTAAAATCAATATATTTTATTTATTTGCAAAAAGGATACACGCAAATTAAATTAATAAACTATGAATAACGTAAAAACACTATTTTTTTACAAAAAAAAAAAAACTAAAAGAAACCTGAATGTATATTTTTTAAAAATTCAGGAGGCAGAATCTGATATCTATACCAACTTATTACCTCAAATTAAACAAATTAAATTCACTGATCACTTCCAGAATTATTTTTTAAAAATTATTAGGATTTGATAATCGATTATATCGATTCAATTAATTGAAAAAAATGTATATCCCTTTTTAATTCAGATATATAAATCGGCAGAAAACTATATTGAATGATATTGGATTTTTCACTTAATCCTGCATTAGACATAAGGAAGGGTATAAAAATAATTTGCAAACTTTTAGAGATGATGAAAACAAAAATGAGCCAAAATAATGTTCAAAAGTATAACCAGAAACACCAATTGGATGAGTTAGATGGCGCTACTTGCTAGTGAAATAGTTGATTTTTAGCTTTAATCATTCGACGATGAATAAAAAAAAAAGCTTTAGTTAATGGGTGCTGAGATGACTGACTTGTTGATCACATTGCAAAATTTTCCATCGCCGCTATAATATATCCCAGATATTGTGGTTACATTGGAAAATGACGTATCCTAAAGCCACCTTAGTAAAGTTCCATAACTGAGGAATGGGGAAAACTTCAGTAGGTTATTATGCACCTGGATATACCAGTACCCAATCAAAGTGGTGCAAATGGTAGAAGAATTTAACAGATTTTTTTTTCTTCATTTTTCTAACCTTCGTCACAGCATTATTTTGATATGGAATCAACCGTTTCGCAATTCATGACTTAAATATAAGTTTCGAATGTTAAAGCGAATTATTGAAGATTAATTTAATTAAGTAACAATCATCAATTAAACATTTGGCATGAACCAGAATGCTTGGAATATTTTAGATATTTTGTTTTGCATTTTGAAATTCCTGTTGTTGTTTTTTTAACTTAAGTAAACAGAAAAAGTACAGGGAATACATATTTTTCTAGCTTTTCAAATTGCATTATAAATCTAAGAACATGCGAGTCTAAAAATCAGAATAAACTATAGCAATTCGAAAATTCATAATACTATTGTTTTTTAAATAAGTTTTGAGACTTAAGAATTTTGAAAACTCCATATCAAAAGGAAAATAATACATATATCTTTCATTTATATAATATTTGGAAACAGATATATTACAAATGAGCTTAACATTTTCATAAAAATTATATACAACATCTCATATATGAAATCATTCCTTTTTCTTGTATATAAAGGGGAAAGAATAACTAAACGTCACCAAATATGATTTAGCCTCTTGAGCTCTTTCCAAATAAAAAATTTGATTGATTTGAACTCATTTTTCCACTAAGCCAAAGCGTTCCATTTAATACAATTTTCGGAATTACTTTTGCTTTGTTCAATGAATAAAACATGTACAGTCGTTCATCATAGAAGTCTGTATCTTTCAATTTTTGAAAGAATAATGGGAGCATTATTCACAATACTAAGAAAAAGATATTTATCAAAAAAAGAAGAAGAGACATTGTTTATAAAAAAATTACATTTTAATATTAAAAAGGAATTAATAACTTTTTGTTTTGAAAATATTTTGCAGCAGATTTATAGTTTTTTAGTATCTGTAATGTTTCAACATTTAGGAAAGAAGCAAAAAATTCCGTAGTAGAAATTAAATTTAAGCTTTAAGTGTAGATTAACGTAGTAAAAAGTTATTAGTACAAGTATATCTGTTAATTATATTGAAATTAAAATTTAATTAACAAACAAACTAGATGTATATACTACATTTATTGCCCTGTTTCTTTTCAAACTAGAAATAAAAAAGAAAATAAACATGTTAATTAGAAGAAATTAACACAATACTTAATATTCAAATATTAATTAAAATTATTTAAGCAGAATTATTTATAATGAAAACTTTTTCTGGTTTAACTGAAAAAGCAAATGATCAATACCATAGTTAAAATTTATACAAATACAAAAATAATACCATTTTGCTAATTTTTATTATTAATAGTATTCTTTTTTAAGAACTAAATAATAAAAAGTTTGTTTTATTTTAAACACATATTTATGCCCTCAATATAGCAATATTCTACAAGCCATCCATAAAGTTATGGTGGAGTTTCTAATTCCTATAGTCCCTGAACAGTACAAAAAGGGTATTATACAATAAATAATATGCTGTATAAACGATAAAGTTCAACGGATTTCGTAGATGCATTTTATAACTAAACCAATGGGTGTGGTCTCCCCTAAACATTCTCATATACTCTCTAATAAATGTGTTATACCCAAGAACAACTTGCAGGGCACTGATAGTACACAATTACAAAATATTAAATTTTGGCGTTAATTCTGCATTTTTATTAAATCAATCGGGTTAATTTGGTGAGTAACTTGGCAATTTATCCTAGTATTCTGTTAAGTATACCAAATTTGTGATTCAGATGCCTTTTTTCCAACCTATTAAAACCAAAATTTGGCACAAAAAAAAAACTATATTTATAGCAACAAAATCACATATCAAATTCAATATGTATTGAACTAATTGCGTTTTGAGCTATCGCGTTTATATTTTTCTGGAAGTACAGACCGACAGACGGTAAACACCTCTTTGGATTTGGTTCGAAATTTGAAGAGTTTCTACAGTATAGATAATAAATCTGTGTGTAGAATCTTATCTACCTAGATATCTTCGTTTTGCAGTTATCTTGTTAAATTACAATCGAACATCAAGACAGGCAGATTTCTTCTCCTCTTCACGGATTTTGCTCAAAATGTGATAGAAATCTACACATTTAGTATAAAGATTACATACCAAATTTCATCCGTCTAGCTCAAAGCGGTTTTTAGTTAAAATTATCACAGACAGTTGGACGGACATTTCCCAAACATATGTATTGCGTATTAAGGGAGGTCTAAAACGTGGAGATTCGTCGAAATTTCGTTTTCGAATTTTTTGACGATTATTATACTTTCTCTATACTACGTTTACGAGAAAATAAAAAAATGTGGAAAAAGTTTAAGGGAATTTATATTTCCAGTATTTATCTTAATCTATACTTATAATAAAGCTCAATGTGTGTGTGTGTGTGTGTGTGTGTGTGTGTGTGTTGGCGCTCTACAGACCAGACCATTCAACCTACAGCTACCAAATTTGGCACGTGTATACCTTGGAGGCCGGGAATGTGCACCTGGGGGTTATTTTTTCGAATTTTTAACTAGAATTTTATTTATTTAAAAATTAAGCGAAATTTTGACGTGTTTCTGCTATAACTGCCGAAAATATTACCGCACAAAAAAGATTTTTACATGGAGTTAAAGATAAAAAATTTATCTTTTAAATGATACTACTGTTTTAATCTTAAAATTAAATTTCTATTTTTAATGAATTTTTAAATAAATATTTTAACTATGTTTTTCAATAATTTTTTTCGTCAAAAATAAAAATGAGGATTAAGCACGTTTCGCATTCATGAGAAAAAAATAGCTTTTTTCAAAGTGTTGCCATCACATTGATTAAAGCTCTAACTGAAAATAAATTAAATCTTTTTGGAAATGAAATCTGCAAAATTATAATTTTCGGCAAGTGTTTGTAAGAAATGAAACAAATATGAAATATTATTTTTTCTAAAAAATAAATTTAAGAAAAATTATTTTATGATCTTTTACACTCTCTTTACAGGGTGTTTATTCAGTCCCGGATATCTTTTGATATTTATTGACTCATAAAATAATGAAGATGTAAACACACTTATGGCATTTATTGATGGAATAACTCATATATTTTCCTTTTCAGGTTTGAATATTTTTACTTTCGTAAATATCGTCTGCGTGTGTTTTTAATTTCAGATAATTTCATTTTCCAGTCTAAATATCTGTACTTTTCTAAATATCGTCTGCTTATTAATTGCATTTTTCTCTCTTTTGTTTTTGGCAACTATTGAAATGTTATGTTTACTTTTGATGTGTTTCTTCTATGTAGTACTTTTGTATGTGATGTTTTATTTCATTGGATATTAAGGAGAATGCATACACCACAAGAGAAAGCACAGATTTTACGGTGGTCATAGAGTTAATTTCCAATCAACTAAATCACTGACTTTTAAGAGTTAATTTCAAATCACTTAAACTGACTGATTTATGAAGATTTGAATATCACTATTCAATAAAAAAAGGATAATTTTAGATTTTTCATCGATCGTTTCAAATAAAATACGCCAATAAGCGCGCAGGTTTCTCAAGATTAATTGGCCTAAGATTATGAAAATGTTGAGTTTTTCTAAATTTTTAACATTTAAAACTTCATAAATAAGTCTTAGTTGATCGTGGAAAATAGAAACATTCATTCATTTATTTAAAATTTGGTGTGTCCAGAATATTTATCCGAATATGATACCTTACTGCATTAAATTTTGACTTCATAATTTTTGAAATATATTTATAAGCAGGAACAAAATATTATTATTGATTTCATTTCAATCCTTTTGAAAGCAAAACTAAAAACTGAATTTTATACTGAATCTCAGAAAATTTTGTTGAATTATTGTTTGAGATATTACATAAACTATTAAAAATATTTTGTAGTTAACATAAGACTTAAATACCGAGCGATTCTGTTTGCAATACTCATATTCAATAATAATAATAATTAATAAATAACAATAAAGATGATTAATAAAATGAAACGCTTGGTTTTATTAAAAAATATCATAATATTAATTGCAATTTCGTCATTTACATTTTTAATTAAAGGCGAAGTTTTACCGGAAATGGCAACAAATTAGCAAAATATATATAGTAAATTGAACGAAACGATCTAAACATTATAAGTTTGGTATGATTATCAAAATTTGAAGATTAAAAATGTTTTGTTTGAGAATCCTTTAAGAGATAAGTTACTTAAAATATTTAATTGAAAATTGTAGAGAGCGGTAATACTGGCGAACCGGCTGGTCGCCAAAGGCGGCTAGTATTGAAAATAAAGAGAAAAATCAAATTATGTGAATAGCTACTTCATCATTTTAAACATCTTTAGAAAAGAAAGATTTTTGACAATTCTAATTAATAACCAATTATGGGTCTAAAAGGGATTTTCAACCCCTAAATGGATTAAATTTTAATCTGAGTTTATTGCATATTATTCAGAAAATTTAATCCGTTTCTGAACGTAAAAGAATACTCCAAGGCGTTTTTGATATTTGGAGGTCCCGTGATGCGCGCGCAGGCAATAACATGAAGATGACGTGACTTGAATGACTTCCTTGTTCAATCATGTTTCAGCCAATTTCCTTATATTGGCGATCAAACCGCCAAATGTTGTCATCATGAAGACACGCAACGATATTCACGTCATACTTGCAAATCCGTTACGAATTTTGCAAGTCAAAGAACACATTGAGCTTTGCTTTGGATTATTCCCTACTTCGAAAGAGTAAAGAAGTCATTCATGTCACGCCATCATCATGTGACACCAGATTTTACACATTTCCAAAACTTTCATCCTTTAAAAATGTTACCCCATCATTATATTTCGCTTGGGTTATATAAAAATTAGATAACTTAACATGGGTACATATAATCCAACAAAATTTTGAGAAAAAATCACTTTGCCAGTGATATCTAGTATGATTTACCTATGTAAAGCAATGTGTTCCAGATAAATTCACTTCTCATATGCAGTGGAATAAGTTTTTAGACATAAATAGAAAATATTTATGCCAGATAATAAGAGAACAAAAGAGGTAGAGAAATTTTAACTGAATAATGTTTGTAGGCTGCCATATCATCTATAAATTGTCTCATGCATTCCAAAAGAATATTTAAATTGTTCAACTCAGTAAACGCTGAACTTAGAACTATCATGTTACATCCATAATAGCAGATGATAATAAAGAATTTTTTTTTCAAAGTTTATTTTAAATTTTAGCATTTTTTTTCAAGAATTGCCCAACACACTCTTCAACCCATTTTAAAATTAAAAAAATTTTATTTTCATATTAATTTCATTTACATATATTATATTAGAAATATTAAATTTCATTAGAAATTTTTTTAAATGTTTCTTTATTATATTTTACAACAATATTTTTAATAATCGTTTGCTTTAACTTTGCAACATTCATTGAATTCCCGGGTTTATGTTCGAACGATGTTAAATAAATACAGTTACTCTTGAACTCGTGAACAGTTATTCATGTGTGCAGCATATAGATGTTGCAAAATTAAAAACAAATTCTAAAAATAAAATAGAGTTATGTAATTCATACGCAATGCATTATCATTTTATGATGTTTTAGAATGGAACTTAAAATTTGCTCTAAATTTTTATGTAAAGTAACATTTACAACTTCGCCATTAAATGATATTTTTCATGATACACTATATTTGAAGATTAAAATATAAGATCAAGATTAAAAAAAGCAATTTATTTAGGAATATCTTGATTTTTAAATAATATTAAAACGGATCTAAAGAGACAATTTTCTCTTAAATTTACTGGAATTACTGGCTTCTGTTCCAACCGTCTCATGAAGGCTATGTGAATCTCATCACAGACAACTCTTACCATTCAGTATATTTCAAATAGAATTTAATCCGACTTTAAGCATTTTTCTCATTATGATTTTTCTCTGGGTATTTTTGAAACTTGCCGATTAGAACAACAGATTATTAAAACGAATGATATGCTAGATTAATTATTTTTCTTTTCATTATCATAATAATATCTTTTTATAAAAAAAATGTAATTAAAACAGAAAACACTCACAAAAATTTACTAACAAATTAATAAAGACAAGTTTTCTAATCGGTATTTTTTTTACTAAATTGATTTGTACTCGTTCAATCGTCATTTGCATACTTGGCTTTTATCCGCTACAAACAATAAAACCTATTCCAGGTTAAAATATTTATAAATTTTAATTGATTTAGATATTTTTAAGCGAGATATTGAACAACACTATGAAGGATACCATCTCCATCTATATATGTATATCATCTTTCTTGTTGCACGCGCCTTGTCGTTTATTTTGTGTTTCACCTTTTATAGTTCACTTTAATCATATTAGACCATCATATAGTAGACCATATAGATCACTTGAATCATATTTACTGAAAACAGAATTTATCTCTGTCTCAAAAAACTCTATTAATGGTAGTGACAGTAATGACTTTTATCCTAAGACTAAAAGGTTTCAGCATCTAATAGAAATGTGCCATTGATTAATCATGAATAGGATCTGCTGTCGCAATGACTGATTTGTTAGATTACTATCTCAGGGAATATAGATGGCGGATGTCATGAGTTAAGAAATCTACTTAGAGAAGTTTGTCTAGTTTTCTGGCTCCTGGTAACTTTAAAAAATGATAACAGTCCAAATGAAGTACTATTGTATATATATATATATATTAAGATTTAAACTACGTCATTATATCTTTGGACATTTACTTTTAATCAAAACAGATATCGAATGGCAGCAAAAAGGTATTAGATCTCAATACCAAGAATATATTATTAATATTCAAAACAATAGTGATTTTTTATCCTACAACATAGATATTTCGAAATCTAGGATTTATTTGTCATTGATTAATTATGAATAGGAGTTGCTGTCGCAATGCTTGATTTGTTATATTAAGCTCTTAACTGTGCCTTTTCTAATGTTTTGTCTTACCAAATAAATCCAAAGTTTATCAATGCAGCGTATTTGTGTTTGCAAAAGATTGTGGAGTAATTTCTTCATGTTCTTATCAGTATCTTATTGCCAATATATCAGTTGTGAATAATCATGAAATCACAATATCAGTATTATATGGACAAATACTTCTCTTGTTAGGCGCGGAGAACTGATGGCTAAAGCAGAAAATATGTAAATTTCAGAAAGGAAGGAAAGCGATCTATAACAAAAGATTTGCTCCGTGTAAATGAAATATTTTATAGCTATCATGGTTATTACAGAATCAGAACTGTATGGAAAGGCATTTAAACAAGAAGCGTGTAAACAATGCTTTAATATATTCATTTTTGCACTGAACATAGTTGGAATAGATTAAGGCTAAAGCAAAACGATTTACTAACGAGATACGTAATATAGAGGCTTTACTATATTCGCTTCATATTAAGTAAATTTGCATATATTATGTAACTTTTAAATATATACATTTATCCGCTCTGTTTTATATCAACACTATAGAAAAACATTACCTTTTGAAGGTTAATTTTTTGAGAAACAATATGACGACAATGACGTACTAACGAGGGATGTATTAAAAAAAAGTTTCACTATATTCGCTTCATAGTATTGTGAGTAAAGTTGAATCTCTAGTATTACTTCTGAATTTCTACATTTATCTCCTCTATTTTGAAACATCACTATAGAAAGCAAGCCCCTAGAAATAATTTTGTGACAAAGATATGATAATGGTGATGTACTAACGAGGGACATACCGAAAAGTTTCGCTAAATTTGCTTCATAGTACTGTGAGTAAAATTGAATCTCTATCGTTACTATTGAATTTGTTCAGTTCATTGCTCTGTTTTGCAACATCACTATAGGAAACTGACCATTGGAAGTAATTTTACGACGACGGTGACGTACTAAGAAGTTTCACTATATTCGCTTCATAGTACTATAAGTAAATTTGAATCGCTAGCGTTGCTTCTGAACTAGTACATTTCACTGCTCTATTTTGCAAAATCACTGCAGGAAACTGACCTTTGGAAGTAATTTTGAGTCAAACAAGACGACTATGACGTACTAACGAGGTATGCATTAAAAAAGTTTCATTATATTCGCTTCATAGTACTGGAAGTAAAGTTGAATCTCTAGTGTTACTTCTGAATTTGTACATTTCTCTGCTCTGTTTCGCAACATCACTACAGGAAATTGGTCTTTGGAGTAATTTGGTGACGAAAGATACAACATGATGATTACTTACTAACTAGACACGTGTACATC
>JAPMOR010049485.1:137261-247148 GCA_026543865.1 Argiope aurantia | reverse complement strand
AAATTGAACCACCAGTTAACCAGAAAACCAAACCAGTTAACATTTTTTTAAACATTTAACATTTTATTCCTTGACAATTTTTTTCACTTCGAGAGCTGTATAAAAATTTTATTTTTGTAACTCTTTATTCTCAGCTCTGTATCAACTTTTGCATGAGCTCAAATATTTTTACATTCTTGTATTTTATTTGATGTAACTTTGCAATTGGAAGCATACGCATTAGTATTCACACTAATGCCCAGACATTGTTATATGTGCACTGTGAAAAGGGAAACTAAAGTTTCTCTTGGAGTCAAAACATTTTTCAAAGTACTATTTTTTTTTTTTTTCATAAAAGCAAAAGTATATGAAGGTAGGAATTGATCAAACAATAAATTAGATTGAATTTAATTCTTGAAATTAATTAAAATGAATTTTTATGGGTTTGTTAAAATTTGATAAAAAAAATCAGCATTGATATTAAAAAAACGATCAAGGCGGCGTCCTCGTATAGGTGTAGCGCGTCTTCCTCGTGATGTGGGCGTCCCGGGTTCGAGTTCTGTTTTCGGGTATGGTTGTTCTTTATCCCGTGTTCTATCTGTGAGGTATGTGAACGAGCCTCCCACCGCTGTAAAAAGGGGGTTGGGCAAGCGAGTGTGTAAGTGTTATCTTCAAATGAGATTGACTTCTGCCCTCGGTGGCTCAGGGAACTTTATCCGCAGAAGCAACCGAAGAAACTCAGCTTAAATTGCTGACTTTGTCAGCGGGCTTGCCTATGGTAAGTGCCGTAGGTAATAACAAGAACGATTATTTTAAAACTAATCATTTGTTCATTATAATGGTGAAAATAATTTTTCTGTGATAAACATTTCTGCAGTTTTTGGCAAAAAAACTAAATTTTCAGTATTTAATTCAATAGATGCATTCGGTATTAATTCAAGAAATGCTTGATTTTAAAAGTTATAAAAGTTTAAAAGTTAAATAAAAAAATAAAAGAATAATATTAAAAGTTTAATATTTAAAAAACAAATTTTAAATAGTCAAAAAACTAATGCACCAGAAATACCTCCCAGAATTACAGATGCAAATTTTCGATGACTATGGCTTACCACTTTGAAGGAGTTTTCCTTACCAAAACGATATACACATGTATTTTCTACTTTATATTATAAATATTAAGTATTTATTATTTGGCAACATATAAAGAAGTTTGCATTGATTCACAGCTGTTTTTAACACGACACAATGATCTATAAGATTACAAAAGTGGTGCAGTTCTCTGCATATTGCGAATTCGAATTAGTTTGGCTTTACTTTTATTTCCACAGCAGCCAAATTTTACCGATTGATGTGAAAACCAAACCAATTAACCTTTTTTAATTCCTTGCTTCCTAGTTGGTAGATGCCATTTAAGTTGCAATAATTTGATGTCCTGTGCCATCATCCTGCTTGATATTCCTTAGCTTTGCCACTGCTATCTTTTTCCTTCCTGAAGAATTCTATTTCATTATGAAACTTCATTGCGTCACCTGCAAAAGAGAGAAGAAGTATCAAGTTTTTGTATAAATTACTGAGCATAGCTAGTGTTCCGTAGTATGTATCTCACTCGCCTTGGCAACGGAACTCTCCGACAATTGGCACGCCTTTTTGTGACGCTCTCGGAAACGGTAGTGGAGTAGACTTCAATACTGTAACGCAGCGATTCTCAACCTGTGGGGCGAGCCCCCCTAGGGGACGCGAGCACACTAGAGGGGGGGGGCGCAAGAATAGAGAATATCCAAAAGAAAATATTTTTTTAAAAATTGATTAACTGACTGAAAGGAAAGCACACATACACATCGAAAATAAATACATTTCGACATATTTAATAACTTATCGAAGTAAAACAACTTACTAAATCAAAACTTACTTAATCAAAACATACTAAATTAAAAACAAATTTAATAATTATTAGTGACTTCCTTGGGCCTGCCTTTCAGAGCAAAGTTTTTCGAAGGAAGGCTTAGTATTAAAAAGAGCCACTCTCAGTTCTGTTTCTATATTTTGTCTTCAAAGGAAGCCACAGCAGAAAATCCAGTTTCACAAAGGTAGTATGTTGAATGTTAATAGAATGTGAAATGTCCTTGTTTTTAGTGCAGAAAAATCATCCTTACTTCTACCCAAAATTCAAATAGTGATTTATTACTAAATTGTCTTAGTTTCGCCACTTGTCGTGAAGTCTATGAATTTTTCTTCCTCATCAATTGAGAGTCCTTCGGGAGTCTTATGAAATGGATACCTAATCCACTCACTATTAGTTTGTCATCAGCATGAAAATACTTTTTAAAATTCTTTGCCAGCATAGCTAAATGATTTTCAATGGTTACAAAAACAACTTTTACATGTTCTTCAGCCTTATAAGTTTTAATACAATCATCCACATTAACAAAAATTGTTAGGCTTTTTTGATTTAAATTTCTGCTCCACAATTCCGATTTTCTACAAAAAGCATTAACTTTATCAATACTATCCAACATATGTGTATTTGCTCCTTGGAGCTGAAGAAGCAATTTTTCCATTCTATGTTTGCCTCGTTCATAAAATCATTTAAAATAGCAAATAATGCGAGCGCTGATGTTTTGAGTTCTATTGGTTTGCAGAAAAGTAGTTCTACTACTGACATATTATCACAAAATCGAACATAGGCAATTAAATGAGCATCTTTATTTCTATCTGTTACTTCATCAAGCTGTACTGAAAGCAATTTGTCATGCAACTTCGAGAAAAGCTGATACTCACATCTTCAGCTATATCGCCAATTCGACGGGCAACAGTATCATTAGAAAGAGGTATGGGCTGCAATTGTTTTGAAAAATTATCTCCAAACATAGTTTCTACAACCTCAACTGCTGCTGGCAAAATAAGGTCTTCACCAATGGTGTTAGGTTTTATACATATGGCTATTTTATATGAACTTTGTAAGATGTAATTAAAGCTTTTTTTTATTCACAGGCAAAGTTTCTTTAAAAATGATTTTTGCTTATTTTATGATTTTAATTCGAAGAATTCTCTGGGTTTGTTGACGACTGGGTTTGTTTAGACTCACTATGAAGCTTTTCTGAATGTCTTTTAAGTTTATTAGGTTTCATGCTGTCTGCGGCCAACATTTTTGAGCAAATGATACACAGGGGCCTTTCTTCTTCATTTATTTCAGTACTGGTAAACCCAAAATTTAAGTATTCTTGAGAATATTTCCTTGATTTTATTTTCGGAACCACGCTCGTCTATGCACTTGTTGATGCTTGACTATCGTCTAATACTTGCTTACTTCCGCTTAAAAATTTATTCATGAGTCTGCATAAATCTGCTGCCGTGAATATTTTATATGGTGAATTGCAATTAACACGAAAACATAGGTAACATACAAATTCACGATAGATTCGATAGCGATAAAAGGATCGACTCGAATGAGACTGGCTGGAATTGAAACTTGCGTTATCGAATATTTTCCTTCTTATGAGAAAACATTTGCTCCGCGCATGCTCGTGACGGCATCGGTCGTGTGGATTCCCTTCCACAAACATTCCTATTTTTATCACTTTTGTTTTGTCATGCTTCTCTTTTATTTCTTTTATTATTCGAAAAAATATATTCTTAGTTTCTAAATTTAGCTCACCCCGTCTAGGTTAACTTTCATTGACGAATTTTTCTACTTTCATATTCTTTTAAAGTTATCTCCCTGTTTGGCTTTCATTTCAAATATAAAATTAATATTTTCTCCGCTTTCATTCGCTTCATCTGTTCACCGCCCGCTTGTCCAAAATGCAAGATGTGGTTTCTTGCCAACGTTGGCTCGCTTTTACTCTTGTTTTGGCAGTTAGTTAAAAATAATTTAAAAACAGAATCCAAAATAGTCAATATACATTATTGTTGTATACATTTTATTGTGAGCGGGGGGCGTGATGAAAATTTTGATTGAAAACTGAGTCATGAGTACTGAAAGGTTGAGAAACGCTGTTGTAACGCATAACTCTTCTTTGCTATAAATCCATTTTCAAAAAATCACAGTCCGCCAATTTTGCTTATAATTAAGCAAGCCAGCACAGTTATCATTCCTCTATTCTTAATAAAAGACCGTTTTAATTAATTGATTTTTAAAAATTCTTGATTAAGATGCATAAAATCTATTTTAATAAAAGACAGTATTCTTTTAAGATTAATGTTTTTATGGTAGTAAAGGAAAAAATACATTCTTTCAAATTATCCCATGCAAACAGCCTTTGAATTAAAGACTATGTTTTCAAGTTTTCCAAAAAAAGAAATATTTCGAACAAGAAACGTTCTGAAATACATGGTATAAAAATTTCTAATTGTAAAATAATCACGTTTTTATTCAGACAGGTAAAAACTATCAATCTTTATTTCGACTTGGGAAGACATTTTCAAATGAATGTCAAAAAAAAAGCTATGTCGCATGCCTTGACACAAGTGAAAGCCCATTTCATAGCAATACGAGTTTATTATATCTAGTACATTAAGTGATTGATAACTATTTATATATATATACAATTAAATTTTGATTTAAATCTAATCTCATTTCTAGGACTTCCCATTGGAGCTCCTACAAACGCACACGCTTACCGGCGTCAGCCTCACACTCCCGTGCAACTGTTCCTCTCTCTTCACTTTATCTCCTTTGGGGCTGAATAGCTACGTGGAGGTTAGATGCATGGCAAGCTACAACTGCTTCAAATAACCCTGAAGTGAAATTATACATCTTAGTTGCGGAGTTTTAAATATATCTATAGCAACAATACAGTAATAAACCAAAATTTACAATTTAAAAAAGTTAAGACTATATGTTGATCTACTTTCTCTTAAGCATGGCTCAATGCACAACAGTTTGTAGAACTCCTTATAAAAATTATTTAATCCATACATAATATAAAATGAAGTGTCCTAAAAGCTTCTGTATGCTAGAAAGAGAAACACTCGAGAAATACTTAACTGATATTGGAGATATTTGTACCATTTCGTAGGACATTTATTGAGAAAGATTTTAGTACATTGAAATCATATCAAAATAAAAAAAGGAGTTTTATAATTGCGATTTTAATTATTTTCCTACTACGATTCACGCATGCTTAAAACAGTAGTAACTGTGCTTTGCTCATGTGCGAAAACCTCAAACTGTGCATGCACGAATAGCAACAGCTGTGGTATGAATATGTGATTTATTTTTTTTTGTTTGTTTACGTCTAATTTTAAACAGTGATTAAAAACTAATTATGCCCTAAAATTTAATTGATATTGGAGATATTTGTACCATTTTGTAAGGCATTTATTGGGAAAGGGTTTTGTAATTGAAGTCATATCAAAATAAAAAAGAAATTTTATAATTGCTATTTTATAAAATAATTGTATTGTAACTATTTTTGATGATTTATAAATATCTTTTTTATGTCTGTTTGAGGTTGTGTGATATGCCGATGTCATATAGGGTGGTGACTAGACTTATGTTTAAAGCTAATGTTTCCTCTTGGATGTTACGCCACAGGCAATGCTGTGCGAATACTGCTAGTATGAGATAAAGGGTAATAAATTGTAACCCTTGATGAATCGTGGATTTACATAAACTATTGCAACAAAAATAGATCTATTTACTCCTGAAAATGAAGGGGGGAAGTCACATTCCTGCTTCCTCAAATGCAAGGAAAATTTAATTAAGGATATTATGATTGTTGCAAAATTCTTCTACAATTATTAAGGTGAACCAAAAGTTTCTTTCTCATCGTGCTATGAATGGCCTTATTTGGCTCTACTTATGTAGACATGCAGGTTATTAGCCGTCTATATCATCCGTTTCAGTCGTACCAGAGCTCTACTGCATCCCAAGCCTGGGCAACATCCCAAATAAGTTCTCTTTCCATTTGATAGGATTGGAAAGGCGTAATTTTCTAAGAGCTTCTTCCTCAAGGTGAAATAATTAATTCTGCGAAATGCTGTCATCAAATGGATCAATTGAAAACTGCCGTAGCAAAAAGAATCGATGAATTGTCAGAGCGTTGTTCTTCATCATGACAACACGAGACCGCATATTACATTAGTCATAAGAGAGAAGCACTTACAGTTTGATTGGGATGTTTTACCGCATCCTGCATACTCTCCAGATCTCGCTCCATCTGATTATTACTTCTTTCTGTCCTTAAAAAAACTGTCTTCAAGATAAGCGTTTTAAATACATCAGTGAAATAAAAACGCACCTCGAGAATCATTTCTTGTACAAAACACGGTTTCGGAAAGAAGGCATAATGAGGCTTCCTAAGAGATGGAAGAAGTTAATAGAGCAAAATGATTTTATATAAAAAATAAATAAATATAAACAGTATATATTGTGTATTCATTTCATATTAGAAATAGGAAAGAAACTTATGAGGCACCCTAACACTTTTGGTCGTTTTTCAGTACTTTATTGAATTTTCCTGTAGTGCACTTATAAAATTCTAATGCCTTTTGGCAGAACTTTTTATTTATGTTGCTTTTTAGTATTACCGAAATCACATATCATTTGCTTACACCAGGGATGGGCCAACTATGGCCCGCCGGAAGGTTCTATCCGGCCCACGGATATAAATTTAATTTTGCCGGTCCGATGCAATTTAAAAGAAATATATATTTATATCTTATATATAGATCTTCTTTTCTATTTTGATTAAATATTAATTTTTTTATTCTTTTTTTTAAAGGACTGCTGATTTTTTTACTTTCTCTACTTTTGTTCTACAAAACATAAATCGACGGAAATAGCAAGCACAGGCATCTTTCAATCGGTAAAGTGTTAAAAGAGGAAGTTTTTTGTTAGTTATAGCTGTAGATTGGTGCAAACAAAAGTTACCTCTTTCTCGGGAAGCAGATATATGAGAATCCAATATAGGTGAATTAGACCTCAAATGTGTGCATTTTAAGTTCCGGCCAGCGATTTTTTCTTTTGATGCAAGTTCAAATTATTAATTGCGTATGCAAAGGTTGCAAACATACATCATCATTGTGAATAGTGGTGAAATTATTAAAAGTATAGCGTAGCTAGTGCTTGTTTGGGTTATCCGAAAAATATTTCAACCCCAAAATGGTTACTAAAACACGTAAATTTGATTCAGAGTGCCGTGCTTTTAATGATGAATGAATCTCGAAATATTTTTTACAGTTGTAAATGATAAACCAGTGTGTCTCATTTGCAATGAAGCTGTAGTAGTCTTCAAAGAATATAACATTTCCCATCAGTTTACATCTAAGCATAAGAATTTCAATTACGAAGCAATGTCCGAATATGAAAGAAAACAAAATGCAGAAAAATCTTGTAAAAAATTATCAGGCCGAGAAAAAATTTTCAAAAAGGTAAACAGTATCGAAAAAGCAGCTACACATGCAAGTTACATTGTGGCAAACAATATTGCTAAAAATAATAAAGCTCTCAGTGATGGGGAGTTTATTAAACAATGCATGCTCCAAGTTTGTGATGTTTTATGTTCAGACAAGAAAAATAATTTTGAGACTGTAAGTTTATCTCGAAAAAGGGTGACTTCTAGAATCGAAACCATCGATAAAAATTTGACATCACAATTAGTGTCAAAGATTGGCCAGTTTAAATTTTGCTCCATAGCTATAAATGAAAGCACTTATATAAATGATACTGCTCAATTAGTATAATTTATAAGAGGTGTTGATGATAACTTTGAAATTACCGAGGAACTGGCGTGCATGCGTTCTTTAAAGGGATGTGATATTTTTCGTGAATTTCAGGGAGGGCTTTTAACTTTCAAAGTGTCTATAACGAATTTATGTAATATTACGACCGATGGAGTACCAAATATGACAGGAAAAATCTGGATTTCTTGGTCTGATTAATCAAAACTTTTCCGGGAACAATGTTGTTTTTCTACATTGTATTATACATCAAGATTCTCTATGTAAATATGCATTGAATATGAAACCCGTGCTTGATGCAGTTCATGAAGCTTGTAAATACTATTCAATCTCGTGGACTTACTCACAGGAAATTTCGAGATTTTCTTCAGTTCGTGCAATCTTAATATTATGATGTACTTACATGAAAGCAACATAGCTTAGAGCAGGATGTGTTTTCGAGCAAGTTTGGCAGCTATGTTACATGAAAGTAACATAGCTTAGAGCAGGATGTGTTTTCGAGCGAGTTTGGCAGCTGAAAGACGACATTGTGTCGTTCTTCCATGAGAAACAGTGTTCTGCGGAGTGCGAAATGTTAAAAGATACAGAATGACTTTCGAACTTTCATTTTTCATAGATCTTCTTTATCATATGAGTACCTTGAATATCAAGAGGCAAGGGAAAAATCAATCTATCTGGTACATCTGGACGATATTTTATATATTTTTACCATGCCTTTCAACGTAAATTGTGAAGTAGTGAAGTCAGATTTGCAGCTTGAATTAATTGAGTTGCAATCTAACTATCATCTGAAGCAGTTGTTTCTAAATATGCCAAAGTTAGAGTTATACAAATCATTATAGAAAGGAAATTTCCTAAATTTAATATCTCAAGCCCAGAAAATCAGGGCTATGTTTGTTTCCATCTTATATATGTGAACAAGTGTTTTCAACTATGAACCTTAGAAAAAATTACTTCAGAAGTAGATTGACAGATGATCATTTAGCCTCGTTCCTTAGAATCAGTACATCTCACTTCGAACCTCAATATAAGGAACTTTTAAAAATGAAATCGCAATTTCACTCATCTCATTAACATATTTAAATTGTAATACTTATATATTGTTTTTAAAATTTTAGAAAAATTTATCTTGTCCCGACAAACTTTTTTTTTCGATTGTTTGGCCCTAGACCGAAAAAGTTTGCCCATCCCTGGCTTAGACAATGGATAAATTGGTGCTTTTTTTTTTTCGTTTTCTTATGAATTTAATAAATTTCATCTGCAGTTTTTAATTTCTAAGATAAATAAGGTTTAGTACATTTTAGTTATATTAACCTCCCGTTTTAAAGCAACACTATTTCGGAATGGACCTCGTAATTTTGTACCACGGACAGATGACGAGAACGACATCTGAGCTGGCACACACTCAACACCCCGCCGCACCTGCGGGAGGACATTTGGCCCGGACGGATTTGATTGATTACCAGACCCCCTTACACAACGGTTCTTTGGGGAAATCGGGTCTCGAACCTGAAACCCTCCGGTTCCGAAGCAAAAACCTTACCAACAGGGCACCAGAGTTAAAACAAATAATCTCTCACAAGCAATGTCCAAAAAATTAAAACTTTTAATGATTTTAAAACGATAATAATCAATTAAATTATTTATCACTGTTCAAATTATATTCATAATTATTTTAATATTTAAAGATTTCATATTTAATGTTATTCAAATACAATGTAACTGAATACTTATTTTTGCAAGTATAATTAGTAACATGAAACTATAAAAATTAGTAACATGAACTAACTGAAACTATTTGTAAATTATTAATTTGAAATAATTTTAAAGCAAACTAAAAAATATTTCTTCCTGGTTCTGGAGTTCAAAATTACTTTAACGTCGTGGATACTAAGTGGGTGCCTTACCAAGTGCGCTGTCTAGTCTGTCAACGACGATGTAAAAGCTGTGGTGAAAGTTTGTGAGTCATTTTCCCGGAATTGCCTGGCATTGGCGATTTAACCCTTTTTACACTCGGATAGTGATTCCCACTCACCATTCAAGCTTCATTTTAACGGCTTATTTATTTAAAAAATTTCGATTGTTAAAAATACCTCCAGAGTAATAAGAATATGCAAATTAATTAAACGGGAGAATTCAATTAAAGCAATTATATATATATATATATATATATATATATATATATATATATATATATCGGAGAAATAAACAATTTATTGTATTAGGTGAATAATTATGCATGGAATTACTTTTCCGATTTAAAAGAGTTAATATTTTAAGGAATGAATTAACCTAAAAGCTTATTATCGTCATACCATATCTCATTCCGAACTCAAATTTCAAGTTATTGCCATTGTGCTTTTAGATTTCAAATTAAGCATAGTCTTTAAGTTTCTATTAGTTATAGGTACTGATGGCAATTTATTATTATTTACTTTCATTGTATTTCGAAGCTTAAACCGCATTTACGCATACAAATTTTGTTCAAACAACGCTCCTGCTATTTTATGAATATTGTCTGCATATTCAGGAAATTAGGCATTTTCAAATTCTTGATTATGATGTACATAATCGCGAATGATGGTTAAAATCTTAAATTTGGCAAATGATTTTTTAGTTTTACCAGTATTTGTCATGACAATCACGTTTTTGCAGCATCAAAAGTGTCTTGAGCCGCAGAGCGGATTGAAATTTCGATTCTTTTGGTTCAGTTTAAAGTAAGAACACAAGTTTTAGTAAATCTTTTATAAGGAATGTGGTTCTGCAGCAACAGTGTGTTTTTAGAGTATAAATTTAACCTTTTATTTTTCAATGATGCTTAATATCTGAAGACATCAAAAATATTTCAGATTTAAGGCAAATAGAAAGTAAAAACTGGGTTAATCTCGCATTTTCTCTTGCCTTATTCTTTGTAAAGAGACAAAGATTCTCAAATTGCGCTTTGTTTTGCTAATTACCAATTTCCATCTTAACCAATTGCCAACTTAAGTGTGCTAAATGCGCTTTACTTCAATACAGTATTTAACTAAGAAAAGAATTTCATCAGAACAGCTATAGCAATTTTTATGTATTTATTACATTATTGAAAACATTTTCATGAGAAAAAAAAATTGAAGATAAATATATTTACAAAAACATTTGCAATAACTATAAAATTATTTATAATTAATTAAAAATTTAATTGAAATATTATTGTATATAAACTTAAAGAAAAGCCTTGTTTTTTCCATCAAAGGCCTTTTTTTCATTCAAAATTATTTTTTCAGCATTTTTTCCCGTACAGAACATGCATATGTTGAATACTTTGAAAGGTAATTCTTTCAAATTTCAGCATTTCCAAAATCTAAGTATTTCATTTTATTCCTTTCTGTGTATTCAATAATTTTTATTGAATACATAGAATTATTGTAATTATTATTATGATTTAATTGAATGTATTCTAGTAAATTTTTTAACTAGAATTCTTCACTTTATAAAATATGTTGAAAACGTCAAATGAAAATTGTGCGGTTTAATTTCTTATAGTTATATAGCTGATATGCATGTCTTGATGTTCTGATATACCTTTATCAGAATATCAAGAGATGCATATCTTTTCTATTAATAAAATAACTTCTTTCACTCATTAAAATTTTATTATTTTATGATCAGTTTTTTTTTTTATCAATATATTTACTGCTTAGTAAAATGTTGTGTTATTTTCTCTATCTTTTTCTTTCTTCAAAACTGAGTTCAATGTGTTGCATTCAAATATACGGAAAAATCATATTTTTATATGATTTTTAGTTTTAGTTTATAGTTTTAGTTAGTCATATAGTTTTCTTTGAAAGCCTTGCATCATCCAAATTCCATTGTTCATGATTTTTTAAAAATATTTAAAGTGAATTTTTAAGAATATTTAAAGATACACTTTATGCCTTTATCAGAATATTTTAAAAAGCTGAAATTCTTAGGTACACACTGGAAAGTTTTCTTTTACATCAGAAATCATTTTCTTAATGATTTTAATATAAGCCAGGGGCTTTTCTTTACTGCATTCTGACAGGGTTGTAGAATTCAAATCATCTTCTGGAAAAAAAAAAGTAATATCCATTAGGAAGAATTGGCATATAATTTTACAACTGTTCCCTAAGACGAAACTCTATGCTTATTGTGAAGGTACATTCTGTACTCAAATATGAGAGGTATCAAATTAAAATTATTATTCCATGATATTAAGACAGTTCTTAGCTCAGAAGTAATTAAATTATTTTTTGTAAAATAAGACGTCTTCCGACTATATTCATATCTATTTTAATCTGAAATTGGCAAACTAATGAATAAAGCAATAAGAACAATAATTGTAAGAATTTTTGTCCTTGATTTTCATGTAAATGCCCCACACCAACTTCATTTTAGAAAGAAAAGCTTATCTTGCATGAAAAAGAGAGTTGTGCATTTCAGTTATCTATAATCGAAGAATCCAATGGTCATAAGATAAATGTTCGGTATGATTTTATCAAAATGAATATCAAGGTATTTTGGGGGATTGAGATTCGCGAGGATAGAACCTGGGACCTTGTGGTTCGCAATCCAGTAACATAACCAGGATACACAAGCATATGCTTGTGTAGCTTCGTCGTTAACTGGTTTATATGCCATTCACCACAGTCACTCCCTCCAGTGAGTCGAAGGTGAGACGAACGATATGAGTGGTGATGTATTTTAGCTGTTGTCTAATGTGCCTATACCCAGTTGAGTAGCGCCAAGCGCTATAGCGAGCGTGTGTGTGGGTAAGTGGTTGCTGATGCTGCGTCACGTGAGTGTGACGACTTTGGGTTGCTGCGTCAAGTGAATCCGACTACTTTTGTTTGCTGTGGGTTGATGGCGCCACAACAGCTGTACGAAGGTTGAAAGTTCATCGTCCGAGGCCACCAATTTGGAGGATTGTGATGCGCGATGGCAGAAGCTAAGGCCTTGTGGTTCGCAGTCCAGTAGCATAATCAGGAAACACAAGCATATGCTCGTGTAGTGTAGTTGTTAACTGGCTTATATGCTATTCACCACAGTGTAAAACAGGTCCAGCGATATTTATATATTATAATTTACGTAAACGGGATGATAATGATAAGCGTAAAGAATATATGAACAATAATGTGGCTTTTCAAAATAGATAGTTATTAATAATGACTAATTAAAACTGATTGTGAAATAAAAACTTTCAAAGGGCATAATATAAAAGAATATTACAGCAGGTTTCTTGGTAGCTGATATCTATCTACCCATTTAATAAAAACATTTTAATTGATAATGATTTCTTGCCATTGATTATCCATTGTCAGCGGATTATTCTGTGGAATAATGTGTTGCTGAAGATACTCGAAGCAATGATCTAAAAAAACAGAAGTCCTTTCACATCATATGGAGAGGCGTAAAAGATTCAGACAGGTCTTTTTATATAGAGAGAGTTTTCTCCATCGAAAGAGATTCCGTCTATATCGGTGAGGGCACAATTTCGCATCAAACGTGTAGGAAATGGGATTTTTCCGGAAGATGAAGATATAAAAGAAGTCCATAAGCTGAAACGATAAGTAGTGGAATTTTAACCAATTCATTGGTTTAAAAACGATTTTCAAACCGAACCCGGATAAACAAGGGTAAGAATCTACCACACAAAGTAACAAGATCAGAATCAAAGACAAAGAAATAACAAAGCAAGCTGGAAGGTTCCTAATCATGTATTTTCTGAAGAAGAGGTCAACGATTGATCTTACGTTTAATGTGATTGATTCACCTCAAAATATAAACAGTCAACTAAATGGCTTCAATGGTGCATTTGTTTGGAATTGACCCACAATTATTGTGCTAAATTTTCAATGTTACATATTTGTGGAAACTGCTGTTCAAAGAATAATTGTGATAATTGCTCATTAGAATTATTATAATAGAGCACATATTGCGTTTATTACATTTTTTGAATAATGTATATATTATATTTTGAAATTTAATGGAAAGATAAATACATTCTTATCACTCCATAGGTATGTTTCAAATATCTCCACCTAATATTGTAACAATATGATCCATTGCGGTCAAGCTCTTACAATCTATACAGGGTGTCCCATAAATATTGGAACAAACTTTAAGGGGATGTAGGGGACATCACAAGGATTCAGATTTGCATAGCAACCCGTGGTCCGAAACACCTTCATTCGGCGCTAGGTGGCGTTGTTCACAGTAGCATATAAGGAAGCAAAAATGCAACCCCTCAGTCATTTGAGCTGCGATAGCCCGCGGATGGGGTGCCATGGGAATTCTCGCCAGCCCATAAATGCGCATTGTGTAAGTTGAACGTCCCATCATTTAACTATGCGTAACATCATGCGCTTCATCCATCATTTAAACGTAGGATGGGAAATTTGCATCTTGGCAACATTGATCGAGATAACACAGTGCGAAACGTTCACGAGGTGGGTAATCTGCGGGGAGCAGTAACTGTACGCTTTGCATATGGTATGGGTGTAAGCCTTCAAGCTGCAAAACACAATGAACACTATTCCGAGATCCTCCAACGGCAGTAGCGACGGCTCGTGCGCTGGCTCTCGGATTCCTTCTAACGGTATCCAACACATTTTCTTCCATCCTGGGAGTTAAAGTCACTCTTGACCTGCCCTCACTATGTCTATTACCTCGTAACGACCCATATTCCCAGAAATTACTTACCATCCGGATGTCCGGTTCATCTCTCTGTGGGTGCCTTTCCCGACACAACCTTTCAGCCTCTTTTGCAGTCCCTTCTGCCAATCCATAAATCAGGTGCATATCTGCCAGCTCCGTGTTCGTAAAACGTTCCATACTCCTCTGAGGGCGATCGCAGCTCAAATGACTGAGGGACTAAGATGGTAGAGTTTTTGGAGCACCCGCCTTGAGCAGCAAGGCTATCTCCATGTCCTGGTGAATACAAAACCTGGCGTCATAAAGTGCCCTGGAATTTTAGCATTGCTGACGATATGAAACAGAGTACCGGTCGTAGAGTCTGTGAGCATGGGCGTTGGAGAGAGGGAGAGTATTGTAGCGGCCAATCAGGATTCATCTATTTCTCGGGGGAAGGGTGGAGGTATCATAATAATCTATTGTTCTTCATTGGCGAATCAGAGTTAACAGGAAATGTGGTGGGCAGGAAAGAAGGTTTTTGGCAGAAGAGTTGATCAGAGTGAGTTTTCCCGGGGTCTGGTAGTGAATTTTCTATTGTTCAGGTGCAGCGAATCAGAGGCTTGCTAATTTCAGGTGGGCGGAAGAGCTGCGACTTAGTCAAGAAGAGCATTTGGGAGGATTAGTTTTCGTTCTTCTTTTGAGTTTGATTCTTTTAATTTGGTTACTATTTTCAGGAGTTCAGGGAATTCAACTATTAATTTCTTTATTTCTTTAAAGGCTTCTATGATTTCATGGATTTCTGAGTTTTCTGGGGTGGAATTTCGGGCTTTTGAAGGTGTACTGTACGTAGTAGGTTTTCGCTGGTTTCTGGGTCTCTGCTGTGATTTTGGGATTTGAGTTGAGGTGGGATTATTTTCCGAAATTCCTTTTCTGAGTGTCTCAGCGTATGTTCTTCTGTGTCTTATTGCTGGTGTTGAAGACGGATAAGCAGGACACCCCTTTCATGAAGCCAGATGCCCTATATCTTTGCAATTTATGCATATCGGCTCAGAGATTTTTTCCTTGATGTTGCATTCTGCAGTAATGTGTTTTCCATTACATTTAATGCAGCGCGGATTGCACCTGCAATTCCGTGCGCTATGAAAGAAGCCTGAACATCTGAAACACATTGTGACTTTGGCTGGTTTCCGGTACGATTCAATTTTAATTCTCATGTAGGACAGGTGTCTAACATTGTAGATATTGTTGTAGTTTCTTATTTTTTTTATTTCAATTTGAAAGATGAGGTGGAAGGTCTGGGTTCTGAAATTTTTTAACTGCGAGATACGACCAATACGTTAATTTAGCTCTTCTAATTCTCTTTTACGTTCCTCTTTGTCTTGATTTCCTGGCAGTCCCTTAATGATTATTTTAATGGGTCTGATGGTGGGATCTTCTGATATGATGTACGTTTTGCTCTTAAGGATTTCTATGACACCTAATCTGTCCTTCTCAGAGGCTGCTACAATTTTGATGTAGCCGTTGAAGAGTTTATTTTCTGTGCCTGGAAATTTCTTATATATTTCTTGTAATATTAAGTTGTAATCTTCTGTCAATTTTAAATGTATGGGAGGAGATTTTATCTTTGGTTATTGGGCCACGTATTCTAGAACTTGAAATTTTTTGGCTGTTCCTACTGTAGTGCTTTCTATTCATCTTCTTTTTTTTGCTGTATATTTTTATCTGCTGTCTGGAAGGGCTGTTCTTCGTTGTCTGAAGTGGGCTTGTCACATTTCGGGATAGGGCATGGGCCTAATTCGTCTAGCTCTTCTTCTCTTTTCTTGATACTAACTTGAATTTCTTGGAGTTTAGAGTTGTCATCTAAATATTGTGTTGTATGTTCTAGGTTGTTTTCTCTCATCTGTTCAAGGGTGTCTATAAAGGTTAATGCAATGGAGTTAAGTTGTTGAATTCTGGTCTGGTGATTTTTAATATATGAGCATTGGTTCTTTTCCCCATCATGGGCTGTGCAATTTCTCCTGATGCAGGGTTTTGTGTCCTTTGATCTTTCTTCATAGACATAAATTCGTCTATTGAATTCATCTAACAATTCCTTTTTATCCTCTATGTCCACAGAACGTATAAGGGTACTCATCTCAACTGTTGCATTCTGTGCACTTATCCTAGTATCTTTCAAGTTTCTGTACGTCTGACGTAGATCGCTACACTGTTTGTTAATTTCCTGCATAAACTTGCTAGGATAGCAAAATTTTCCTGGATATTTACTCGTACTCTTGCAACTGCTAGAGTCTTCCGAGCGTCCTTCTCCTTCCATGGCTGGAGACGGAATGTATCTTCTTCCTTATATGCTACTGTGAACAACGCCACCTAGCGCCGAATGAAAGCGTTTTGGACCACGGGTTGCTATGCAAATCTGAATCCTTGTGATGTCCTCTACATCCCCTAAAAGTTTGTCCCAATATTTATGAGACACCCTGTATATGTGTATAACACAGTTGCAACCTTGAATAAGCATTGCTTAATCGTTTATAAAAGATATCTAATGGATTAAAGTAATTAAAGCAGATTTTAAAAAATTATTTCGTCAGAATGCTTATGGTAGAAGCTTTCAAAACAGATATTTAAAATATATTGTAAGAACTAGCTCTGGTCTCACTTATACGGAAACTTTGAAAGAGAAACATTTTCAGTTGTTTAATTAATAATCTACGACAGTTGAAGCAGAAAAATTGTATTGACATTATACATACTTTCACTGTATCAGTCATCTTCATAAATATTTTTTTCACTTGCTGCAAGAGGGGAAAGAGTCCTTCACTTTCGTTAACAAATTCTCGGCAATTTCCAATGAAGTCAGTGCTTTTTTCTTTTTTAAGCAACCTGACTTTACAGGCCCTTCTGCATCAATAATTGCCACGAAATTAAGGAGCCAAGCACAAGCGAAACAAAGCTTTTTCCTACAAAAATAAATAATTAAATTAATTTTTTGTAAAAAAATTAGCATTTTAAAAGTGTATAAAAAGGTAGAAAATAATATTTTGTCATAAATAATTGGCTGAAAAAATTCTTTAAATATGAGACACTGAAAGGTAAAAAAACAGTTGAAACATAATTGCTCATAATATATTTTATGCTGCATGACTTTGTTAATATTTTTTTAATATTATTTATTAAAACCTAAAGAAAAGTTCTGAATATTTTCGATATTAATATACATAAGTTGTTTAAAAATAATTTACCTTTTTATTTCTATTGTTTTGGCGCTGATAATTCATGATTATAATTAATTGACTGACTATTTTGAACATATTTTTGATTAAAAACCTAAAAAAAAGTTTTGAATATTTTCGAGATTTTTATACATAAAATGTATAAAAATGAATTTTCTTTTTTCTTTTATTTAGACTTTAATCTGATAATTCACAGTTATAATTAGTAGTATGTTTCGTAATTCAAAACATACGACAAATGTACATACTTCAGTGTATTACAAATTTAAAATTGGTCCCGTTCAAATTGAATCAAATTTTAATAAAATTAAGCTATCAAATAATAATTACAGACTTGAAAACACTAGGAATTATATAATTTCTTTAATATTATATATAATTCATTTTTTTTAATTTTATATATATATATATTTCATATAATTCATTTTAGAATATAATTTTTCGATTTTATATTCGATAATGAATAGAAAATCGTTTATGAAATTTCTTCTGAGAATCATGAAATAAATAAAAAGAAAGCATGTGCCGCTTTTGTCTGGTATTTCCATAAACAACAAATGCATGAAATTTTTCTTAAAGTAGTTTTCAGTTTGATATATTGAATCCTGACTGAAAAAAAAATTTATTCTGAACTTAGATTCTATCTTAAAAATAAATATTTTTAATGCAAAAAAAAAAAAAAAAGATATGGTGAATCCGGCCTGAATCACCCTCAGGATCAAACCAGGGATTTTTTCTGTGAGGAATCTGACTTTCATCCGAAAATATGGACCCATCGTATTCCACGAGGTCACGAAGGGTCAATAATTTTGGACGAAAGTTTTCAGGCCCGATTCATCGTATCTTTCTTTTTTGTTCTTTTTGCACTAAACAATATTTATTTTTAATTTGGTTAAGTTCATTTGTGTTTTAGTTGTATCATCATTAATGCTTTCTAAATACAATGAATCTTTTATTAGTTTGGTTCAGGAAATATTTATTTTTAATTTAATTTCATAATGACTGCTTTTGTATTGATAATTTCTTCGATTCTATATGAAATAATTAAAGTGGGAAATTCGAATGAGGAGAGTGATATAGTTTACAATAAAATATTCCTGGCAAGTTTTGTACGGCTCCTAAATGCAAAGGTCATCTTGAATTTCTTTTACCAAAAGGGGCATTCATTCACAAATTATTAATTATTGATTTTGAATATGCTTTGAGACCTATGGTGGTATATTGATAAAATATTAAACTTCGGAGCAAGAAGCTTTCAAATTTGAATTCGATTGTACTAAATATTCTCATTGCAACTTATAATTTAAGTGATTTTAATTTTAAAAAATCTGACTTAAAGGACTTTAAAATAAACATGCAATTTCCTTTTAAATGTAATATCTTAATTTTATTTTTCAGTTTTGCAGTAACCTGTTCATGACTTTTAGGGCATTTTCCTGGCCTATCGCATCCTATTGACGCCACCAGAATGCCCTAATCTGGATTATTTAGTAGGCAAAAAAGAAAACTGCCTAGGACTCATGTAGGCAGTAAAGGCTCTCCAGAGCATATTTCTTTCGGCATTTTAAGAGTAAATTATTTTAGTGTTTACTCTAGAGCACATTCAAATAAATTCAAATAAAATTGCGGAATATTATTCTTAAGATAAATTTCATGAATAATGTGTCAAGTCTTATCAAATTCTTTTGCAGATCATTTTTTCCATTGGCTAATAATTCTGGCAATTTTCTGATATACTTTGTACATCAGAACAACACTTCTGATAAACTTTGTATGTGCATATTTAGAATGTCGAAAATGTTTTTAATTATTTTAACATAAAATAATTAATAACTTTTAGTGAAGAAAATAACAGGAAAATAGTTTGTATTTTTCTTTTTACATTTTTGTTTAAAATCATTATGAAATTTAATTATTAAATGATACAATTATATGTTTTATTATTTCTATATCCTGATGACAGAGTTACTTAAAAATTGCTCGTAGAGATACTAAATAAAATAAAAATTCTGGTCATGGAAAGGACTATCAGGATATAGACTATTTATTAAATATCAGGTTTGTTAACATGAAAAATATCAGAATAATATTGTTCTGAAAATTAAATGATATTTGATTTTTATTTCAAGATATTCAAGTACACGATCATATAAGAAATCAGTGGGAATGGTCTCCATAAAACTTTCTCACCTACTTTCTAATAAATGTGTCATGCCATAGAACGCCGCCTTGTCAGACATTGGCTTACAATAATTCCGAAATATTAACTTTTGACATAAATTATGCATTTTGTAGAATCTATTGTGTCATCCTTGGGGTGTTTTATGGCGATTAATCTCTGACATGAGTTAATAGCATCCAAAAATCGAGTTTATGCTTTATACACGTTCTTCTCAATTTACTGAAATAAATATTTAACACAGAACTGCACTTGTAGTCACAAAATCCGATACTTAATTTGATGTATTTGTTTATCTTTTCCTTGTTTGAGATACAGCATTTGCATGTTTCTGAAAGTGCGCACCGAAGGAAGGTCAACCTATTGTTGTATTTAACTCAAAATTTGATAGGTGTCTATACTACATATATTAAATATGCGTACCAAATCTTATTTATTTAACTCTTTTCGTTTTGTAGTTATCGTATGAACTTAAATTCGAACAGATGGGCATCTTCTCAACAAATTTTATTCCCAATTTGATAGAAATTTAGAAATTAGGTGTAAAGACCTTATCCCAAATTCCAACACTGTAACTCAAAACGATTTATCTTTCTCATAGACAGACAATCGGTCATTTTTCAAAAATGTGTTTTTCGAACTCAGAGAGGTCTAAAGCATGGAGATTCATCAAAATCTCGAGTCCGAATTTTTTGATGATTACTCTACTTTCTTTATACCTTGTATATGAGAAAGTAAAAACTGAAGAACAAAATCAAATTATACCAACTGTGATGTAGAGTAAGCTAGACAGTTAATAATAATGTAAAAACATTTTTTAAACATACCGGAGCTCTAAGCAATTACCTATATTGATAATTTAACAAATTGGCCTTTATATTCCCATGACTGAAAAGTGCACAGTCAAAAAACTGAACGAAACATGACTGAAAAGTGCATAGTCCTCGCCACTCCAAAAAAATCTGATGTCGAATAAAAATTATGTCAAACAAGACAAAATCTGATCTTAATCTAAACTGCAAAGCGTCATCAAAATTTTCATTATAGTATCTAAACAAGCTCAAAATGCTTGCAAATCTCTGTAACAGCCATGCAAAATATATTATAAGTATAATTAAAAAACGGAGATAATTAAACTGAATGTGACATGTGCAACTGATTTTTTTTTACATTTGAGGATAAAGAATAATTTAATTTATTGTATTAAGAATATATAAGAAGGGAATTGCTTCGTTTGTTTTCCTAATCATAACAATTTACATTAGAAAAATAAAAATACGACTTTAATTTTTTTTCTACATATACCCTTCATTGAAAATAGGGATCATATTCATGTGTTCTGAAGTAAACATATTAAAAAGAATTATTTTGATGGTTATTTTAGATTTATTATCTGAAAAACTATTTTTGATAGTAATTTTAGATTTAGTATCTCAAAAATTATTTTTGATAGCAATTTTAGATTTAGTATCTGAAGAATTATTTTTGATAGTAATTTTAGATTTAGCATCTGAAAAATTATGTTTGATAGTAATTTTAGATTTAGCATTTGAAAAATTATTTTTGATTGTAATTTTCTTAAATTTTCACAGGGAAACATTAAAATAATGAAAAGAAAAATAACTTATTTGAATTTCTCATCAATACTTTTTCTGGCACATAGCATGCGAAGAATTGTATTTTGGATACTTTATATTTCAGCAATTTGGTCTATAATATGTGGTTACTACGAAATCTTCGTGAAAATAAAAAAATCCCAAATTTTATTTAAGTATTTTAGTTTATTGCATTTGCATGAGAGGAAATATACATGAAAATAATCTTTTGAAAGGTATTGATGAATTTGATACTCAATTAAATCAATAGTGTTATGCTCAGATACATTTTTATAGCCCAATATGATGTTGTAATAAATTAATAGCACTATGCAATATTTATGTAATAAATTGACAACATTATACCCTATTTATGGTAACATAAATTATTAGCATTATCTAATGCTTAGCTATGTAAATACTACTAACGGATAAAACAATATTTTTTAATAAAATTATACTATAATTTTTAATAAAATTAATAATAGTATACCTATTTAAACGATAAAAGTATCTGAAAAATTTTATCCATTTAAGTTTCAGAGTTTTTGGATTCCTAACAATAATAAAATGGTTCGATAGATTTTTCTATGATGGATTCCATGCAAAAAACCTACAGAATTTTGAAAATAGAATATGATAGCAAGCCAAATCTTTGTAGACAAAACGAAATATATTATACAATATTCCAACTAAATTTAGGTACCAGCATTCCAAACTTAAATTCATCCTACCAATTTGATACATAATGCCATAGCATAAATTGACACCGTTTTAGGTATATTTTCTTAATGTATAAGTTAAGAATTTTTCCGTTCCAAGAAATTGTTCCAATATTATATTATTATTATTATTATTTATTAATATGTATTTATTTATTACAAATAATAATACTTCAAGATATAATTAAAAAATATATAATTAAAAGATATAATTAAAAAATAGAATGGAGATATGTTTTATATTTATTCGAACATCGAAATTACCAAGATAAAATGCTTATAAGAATGTTTATTTTCGGCACCTTATTCAAATTCTTTTCAGAAGGTTTTAATTAGCTCTTTACACTAAGATACATTGCAAAAATTATAAATAGAAAAAAAAAGATTTGGCAATAAAGACAACAAAATTTACTATTCATTCATGATTTTGTACATTTTTAATGTTCTTTGATTTTCAATGCAATATTTTACTATTTTCAGAATTAATTCTAAATTGATAAGTAATGTTACTTAGATTTATTTATACGTTGTTAGAGTTATTAACTAGTAAATTTGAAAAAAATTACAAATTTAGTATTATTTATAATAATATAATGCAAAGTATAGTAAATATTAAAAAGTAAATATTTATCTAAATACATAAGTTTTTAAAGCCTATCTTTAATAAATACAAAAAAAAGTTAAAATCTCTGATAATTGTGGCAACAACATTAAAATACTGAAAACATGACACGCTGAAATAATACAATCGAGCTACAGCAAATATTATGATAAAAAAATTCCTGAACAGTTTTTAAAAATTAAAATATATTAAAATGTGATTTATATTATTTATTCAATAGTATATTTGCATCAGTGTATTAAGCATCTACTTGCTTGTTTCGAATTCGTATTTTGAATAAAAGGAAACGGCAAGCACTAGTTAAAGTACATGTTTTAGAAAAGAATATTTTATATTTATACTAATATTAAATCTTCATCAACTATATTTTGAGAAACTTAAAATTTAAAAAATTTTAAACATATTGAACATCCTGATTATTATTATAATATTAAACTAATATCGAATTTAAAATATTGATGAATATATAGTTTACCTTTTTTAATCATTTCTTTTAAGCATTTCAAATTAATTATTTTATATAAAATTTAAAAATATTAGAACATTTAAAGAACTCAAATAATTTTGACCATTTAACGGTGGCAATTTGGTAAAAACGTACGAAATCATATTAGAACATTTAAAGAATTCGAATGATTTCACCCATTAAACAATGGCAATTTTAGTGAAAAAGTACGAAATCATAATAAAAAAAATCAAAAAACTTACATATTTCTAGTAAGCAGAAAAAGCGACAAACACTAGGATCCATATGACAAAAAAGTTCTTAATTCCTTTTCATATGTATATGTATACTTTATCCAGAAAATGTTTTCTAATATCACTGTGAAAAAGGGAAAATTCGTGAGAAATTTTGTAAGTACTCATATCTTATAAAAATGCTGATAAATTACCAGAATATCTACTTATCAATATATCTACAAGATGCGATATTTCTTTGAAAAGTAGGTTTTTGACAAATTCTAAAGTATTTTTTAATTTAAAAGGCTAATTGTAATTATCTAAAAAAATAATACTCGTGTTCATTTCATAACTTTATATATATTTTACATAAATCTGAAGCACTAATACGAAAAATGAGGCACAAGTTAGAAAGTTTACTTCCCAAAATTTTGTAAGATTTAAAATTCCACATATTTGAAAAGCGATTTCAAGCTATTGAATAGACAAATATTTGTGAATGTAAATGAAGATTACTTACCAGAACAGTTCTCATAAGAAAATGTGTCAGTCGTGAATAATAGTGATAAATAAATAAATTAGAAAGTGTCAGGAGGAATCAGGAGAGTTAGAATGTATCAGTGCTCATGCCCATTAATATAATTTAATAAAGAAGTTCATTTATCTTCTAAATTTCTACTTCATTCTTCTTTGTTCAATATACATCATCCTTCTAAAAAAAGATCTAATAATATTGTCACAAATATTTGCTTCAATTATCATATAAAAATAAATATCAAAATCTTGCATTATAATTTCAAGAATATTTTAGGAAAATCTCCTGAAATATATATAACAGAAGAAGAAATTTTTAAAAAAATGAATTTAAAATTAATAAAGAAGTTCATTTATCTTCTTAATTTCTACTTCATTCTTCTTTGTTCAATATACATCATCCTTCTATAAAAAATCTAATAATATTGTCACAAATATTTGTTTTAATTATCATACAAAAATAAATATCAAAATCTTACATTATGGTTTCAAGAATATTTTAGGAAAATCTCCTGAAAAATATATAACAAAAGAAGACATTTAAAAAAAATGGATTTAAAATCAAATGACAATTACTACATGCTGATTTCGTATAATTCCTCAACAGTGGAAGGATATTGTAGAGTATTAGGAGGCACAATCCATCAAAAAAAGTATCCTTTCTCAGCTTATTAGTCTTAAACTAAACTTTCTACAATAAAAGTATGAACACCCGACACTATAGAAATACATTTTCTACAATTATAGGAAATATTTTATCAAATAAGGAGTTGCCAGCATACTTAGATTTTTCACAAATTGATTTTTTTTTTTCAAATCACAGCTATCTATTCCGATTGCATGCCTTATTATTCTGAATTGAAAGGATTAGAAAACATAAAGTATTTTGAAATTTTTATTATTCTGAATTGAAAGAATTAGAAAACATAAAGCATTTTGAAATTTTTAGTAAGCTGTAAATAAATTATAAAGAATTGAAAATTAAAGCCTAATATTAAATTCAAATTCTAATTTTCTCTATAAATTTAAAAAAACAATTAATATGTGTCCATAATTCTTATTTTAGAGTTGAAAACTACGAATTTTTTAAAATATGAAGATATGTTTTATAGTTCCTAAAAATTTTTTAATTCATAAATTAAAGTTTTGAATTAAAAAAATCACAAAAACTCTGAAAATCAAAAGTGCAAGATTTAAAACATCATAGTTCCATAATTTATTTACGTCCATCAAATAATGTTAAAGATACTGTTACGGAATTCTCCTTCAGAGTTCTTTCTTTTTGCCGATTTGTTGGTCGATGAAATAAATAGTCTTTTAGTGACAGACGACGACTTTTATTAACACGAAGAACTGAGACGAACACAAGAAACATACAGCAGCACAGTACAACAAACAGTAACCCACCAGTAGTAAACGGTAGTAATAACGATTACAACTCAGAAAGCGGCCAGACAGAATTCAACAAAAGAGGGAATCTGCGTAGCTTCACTCTACAACTTCTCTAAACGTCTGCAATTCTCCACTGTCTCCTCGCTTTAACTGTATCCAACTCCCGACTCGCTACTTCACAGATGACTCGATGCTGCTTCTACAATAAACACCAGGACTCGGCACACAGCTCAATTCAGCAATCGCTTGAACCTTCGCTAGACTGATCCAATCATTCCGTCATAGACTCTTTGTTCGATTGCTTACGTTCAATCGCTTTACGACTACGATTGACTTCGACTTGAGACTGCCGGCTTTTTAT
Organism: Argiope aurantia; assembly: GCA_026543865.1. Classification (NCBI taxonomy): domain Eukaryota; kingdom Metazoa; phylum Arthropoda; class Arachnida; order Araneae; family Araneidae; genus Argiope; species Argiope aurantia. The sequence continues at coordinate 221,537 of JAPMOR010049485.1, read as the reverse complement.
AGTATCCGGAGGTGGGAAGAGAAGGTTCTGAACCAATCAAGGCGTATCTCTATTCCTATTGGCGCAATTGCTAAAATTCTGGAAGTTTCCAATAATGTCTATTTTGTCACCAAAATCGCCAAATTCGCCGCCAAGTCTTAAAATAGTCACCAATCGCTGAGATTACTTACGCGATTCTTGATCAAAACCCAACAGAGCTGATCGTAAAACAGTATTTCCGTGATTGAACCTACGGTGCTAGTAAGCAACATAACAGGTTTGTAACAATATGTCGAAATAACAAAAAGCTTTCAAAGCAATTGCCTTTCCACTTTTACTTGTTTTTTTGGGGGGGGGGGGGGGGGAGGGGGCATTTTAACTTTATAAAAGGATTCTTGAGAACAGGAAACTACTAAAATTGAATTGAAAATAGAAATTAACTTTTAATATCACTTTAGATTATGATATTTTATTCCTTTTTTTAAGTAAAGGAAAAAAGATTTATACATATAATAGATTCTACAATTCACCACATACATTTCAAGCGAAATTTCCTTTCGAACAGTTAAGAATTACTTATAGGTTTAAAAATGATTTTTTATTGTTAAATTAATGATAAAAAACATAAACAAAATTCTATATCAAGCGTGAATTTTTATATTTATAAATATATGAATGACTTAACATTATTAAAGAAAATATAGAAACAATTTGTATTGAGTTACCAGACTTGTAGTGTGTTACCAGGGATTGCGTAGCGTTACCAGACTTAGACCAAATACTTTATTAAATAAGAAAATGAAACACAATCATAAAAAGGCTTCAGTTAGTTAATTTTTCTTACTAAATACCCATTCTGGCAACAAAAAAACCGTTAAGTTGAAAAGAAAATTAGTATGAGTGATTTAATATATCGTTGGCGGATTTGCATTTTTCCTCATTGGGTACAAAAAAATTCAAAATTCTTTTCGATCGCCAAGAAATCATTTTTTTAAGTTAAAATATTTCAATGAAACTAATAATTTTTCACTTACTTTTTATCACCAATTTCAATTAATTTTCAGATTTTTTTAGGTTGGTATTTTCTCAACCAAATCTTTCGCTATATTTGTACTGCGTTAATATGCACACATATTACGAATATATTAAAAGCATAGTGTACACTCAACAATTTCTGAATTATTAAGTGTAATTAATAAACATAAAATTAAAGTGTGTGCATAAAGCCTGTAATTTTATCAAGATATGTTGTTTCCAACTAGAGATTCGATACATTTTTTAAAAAATATTGTTAACATTAAAACTGCTTCTTTAAAATCCAATACATGACACATTTTGCTTTTCGCAAAATAAATTTGAATGGCTTTTAAATTCCTTTGACTTGACTTATTTGTGCAAATAAAATATTGTATTTAACTTTTGATTCCCACCTAAATGCTACTGTTACGAAATTCTGTAAATTTGTGTGTCGTAGAAGACAAACCAATATTTGTATACTTCACAAAACAATATAATTATTTAATGGATCTGGAAAGATAATTTACTCCACTGTTCCATTGTGTTTAAAGTATGTAATTATGAAGTAAATAAAATATAGGATAACATAAAATAAAAAATATATAAAACTTCATAAACCAAAATTTTATTTGTATGTGAAAAAATAGAGAAATGCATTTTATCAAGAAAATACATGTCAAAGCCAGATAATTAATTTGTTTAGACATTATTTTCATTTTCTCAAAAAAAGGTAAGAAAATGAAGCAATGAATATCAAAATAAAGGAATATAATAAGCCTTAAAATTTCAAATGCCTTATAAACATAATTAAAATTCCAATTTGATTAAACATATTGAACTTCACAAATTTATCTTGAAATAGCCATGTTTAAATGAGAAGTTTTTATACTTTTAGTTCCTTAACAATAACATATCATATTATATTTTATTTTTCCTATATTCAAATGTCGGAACATACTGATTTTCACAAATTTATCTCGCAGCAACCATGTTTTAATAAGAAGTTTCTATACTTTTAATTCATTTAACAATAACATACATTTTATTTTATTATATTTTACCTATTCAAATGTCGGAACGTATTGATTTTAACAAATTTATCCGGAAGTAACCATGTTTTAATAAGAAGTATGTATACTTTTAATTCATTAACACTAATATATACTTAATTCTATTTTTCCTATTCAAATGTAGTGAATTTAAAGTTATAGTAAAATATACTATAAAAGCTTTAAACCAGCATATAAATAAATAAATACTTGAACAAAGCATTGTTTCAAGTTTTTAACGTTCTTTCGAACACTGAATTCAACACATAAATATTAAATAAATATAAAAGAAAATTTAAAAAAGGGGGAGGAAATATGGCGATTCTTTCTAAAAACAGAGAAATTATAATAAAAAGCGATATAACTTACATGTTTTAAGGGTAAGATGACGTACAGATGACGACACTTGCAATATTATCTCAAAGTGTATAGCGAATCGTTATCATCCTTCATGCAAATAGTCTTGTTTATTTTAAATATCAGGATATCTTTTCCTGAAGTGTTCGCATCTGCAAATGCTGATAAGGTATGCTTATCATCTCTTTTCCTTTTTTAGAAGCGGCAGTTCTCAAATATTCTTTTATCGCAAACAGATTTGCGCCATGCTAAAATCTATTTAAATAATATTTTACATTGCTTATTTTTATTGCTTATTGCTTTATTTTTTAATTTTTTACATATTGCTTAAATAATAATTTACACTCTTATTTATCAAATTACGTTCATATATATATAATAAATTAAATAAGTAGTAAGCTAAATAAATGAAATTTAGTGGGGGGATTAATCCTTATTAAGTTTGAGCGATGAATACATTTCTGTATTGCAGAATGCTATGCGAAATAAATTGATTAATCACTATATGCCATGATCTCATTTTTATAGAAAAAATATACATGTTCTTCCTTAAATGCTTTTACATATTTTGAGTATAGGTCAGGCATACTATCATTTTTAATAAAAGAGTTTAGGATTGGAATTAAAAGGGGAATCCTTCTAAAACTTTTTGAGAAAATAAATTCAATAGATGTTTGCCATTGGATTAAATAAAAAAAAAGATATGCATAGCACATATTTAATGAAATACAAATACACAATATCACAACGATACAACTTGATAAAAAAAAATAACTAGTCTTGCGAAAAGTAGTTATAAGATAAATGTAAGAAGGAATCAGTGTCAATAGAAGAATTTTGGAGGATAAAGTAAATATTCAAAGGACTTGTCGCTTAAAATAATATACATTTCTCAATATCTTATTCGTACCAGTGGTCTGTTTATATACTCAGTGTTCAACTAATGTATAATGTGTGAATATCCAAAGATGTCGTATTAGATATTTTCAAAATATTCTTATTATTATCAGTTAAGAAGATTTAAGTTCCTTAAAAAATTTTCCATTATAATTTTTTATTTCGTATTGTCAGTCATAAATTAATCAAAAATTTATCAGAAAATAGAAGGAATAAAAATCTCAATAATTCAATAATTTTCTATAATTTGTTTCAAACATTAAATCTATTAAAAGAGCATTTTATGCTCGAGATTGAAATGAAATCTATTTTACAATATTTGATATAAATTTACCATAATACTCATTTATAGATGAGAGATTAATAAAAGAGAAAGATTTATTTATTAAGACTGAAATTTTCATTCCGTTCTTGATCTGCTAGATTTCAGAAATTGTTTTACAGTTGTGTTCTTGTAGTTAATACAATATTTTAATTATTTCAAAACTTAATTATAAATATAAAACATTAATGAAATTTTTGTTTCCAATAATGTTATTATTTAGTGAAGCCAACAGGAATTATTGTCTTTAAATAATTATTTTCAGATTCAGAATTATTTATAATAAAACAAATATACTAAAAATTAAAAGCAGAAATTGTTATAATTAAATACAGTGTTTTGTAAAAAATAAAATACTTAAAAGAACATAAAAAATGATTAATGTTGCTGAAAATTGTGGAAAAATCAATAAAATGTCGAAGGAATGAGAGTTTGAAATATTATTGAAAGAAATCCAATAAACAGCAAATATTATGACGGAATTACTGAAACCTCATTAGAATTTAAATTTTTATTGATATTCTAATTACCTTAGAGAAATATCTTAGTACACTAAACGGTAATAAAATTTGCTTAAATATCATCTGTACAACAACAAAATTAGCTTTATAAAATGTTTATAAAGCTTGTTTACACGTTCGTTTTTCGGAAAAAAAGATTATTGGTAAAATCACATATTAAAATATACTCTTTTATATAGATTAAACAAATGTATTTATGATCTTTAAAATATAGAAAAAAAAATTTAAAAGACATTTCATTCATACTGTGGCGGATTTGCGATACGCGGGGATAGAACCTGGGACCTTATGATTCGCAGTCCAGTAACATAACCACGATACAAAAGAAATTGCTAGCGTAGTTGTTAACTGGTAGTTGTTAATCGGGTAGCGTAGTTGTTAACTGGTTTATAAGCTTTCACCACATACCTTAGTTTTCGATGAATTCTATTAAAAAGGCAAATCGTAGATCGCATCAAAAGAAATGTATCATTTCAGCTATTTAACGATGATAATTTTAAAGAACCGACGGAAATGGTCTCCCTAAAGGTTTCTCGCATACTCTCTAATAAACTTGTCATGTCAGAGAACGTCTTGCATGACACTGGCTTACCAACGTTATGAAATATTAAACTTTGACGTGAATTTAGCATTTCCATTGAATCTATTTTGTATCCATGGCGAATTTTTGTGGCGATTAATCCCTGGTATGCTGTCAAATGATCCAAACATCACAAAATCACGTACCAAATTTAATATATTTAAGTCATTTCCTTTTTGAGTTATCGCGTTTACATGTTTCTTATGAAACACAGACTGGCAGGCAGTCAGCCCGCAATTGAATTTGACTCCAAATTTCGCAGGTGTCTACATTATAGATGTTAAATCTGTGTACCGAATTTTATCTATATAGGTCTCTCCGTTTTGAAATTATCGTATTATCTTATATTCGAACACCAGGGCAGACGGACAAATTTCTTCCCTTGAACATATGTTACTCAAAACTTGTTGAAAATCGACAAATTAGGAGTAAAAGCCATATACTAAATTTTAACTGTCTAGCTTGAATTATTTTTGTGTTATCTTTGTCACGGACATTTTCCAAAAATGTGTTTTTTGAACTCTGGAAGGTCTAAAACGTGGAGATTCCTAAAAATCACTAATTCAAATTTTTCGACGATTACTATACCTTAATTATACTATGAATAAGAGAAAGTAAGAAATATGGAGTTCTTATGAAACACAAGAAAACTTTCATGTTTCCAAGAAGAAGAATATTTCCCGAGTTACAGAATACACATAATGAATAACTTTACCGCGCTTAATTCCTAAATTCTCCAAATAATAATATTTACTTCCTTCAAGCAAATGCACCATAATGGGAGAAATTTTAGAATCTTTTTCCCTTAAGTTTCCGCATCTTGGAAAGCCTATTTGAAAATTGTTATATTTTTTAATCGTATTTTCCTTCAAATTTTGAAGTGTATTATCGTGAGAACATGATGTTGTTTTGGTTTGAGGTTTATAAAGCCACTATATATATATATATATATTTTAATTTCATTTTGAATATTTCTACCTAGCAAAAAACATTTTGGAGTTCGAAAGATTTTGAAATGGGAAAAAAAACATATCACTTTTCTAAAAATTAACGATTGCGCAATGCAATAGTCACGTGATCAAAAAAATCTGGGCTCGAGAAAAAATTTTGGAGCTTCACCAATTTTGCGATTTAACAAACAAACAAACAAACAAAAACCATCATTTTTAATAAAAATATCAACGCATATTTTAATATGGATGAAATTCAGGTTTGGTAATATATTAAACTAGAACTAGGGTCTCCCTAAAGAAATCTCGCATACTCTTTAATAAGCTTGTCAAGCTAGAAAATGTTTTGCATGACATTGGAGCACAATAGTTATGAAGTATGAACTTTTGGCGTGAATTTAGTATTTTTAATGAATGCATCCTGTCATCTTCGCCGAGTTTTCCGGCGATTAATCCCTCGCATGCAACTAATAGTATTCAAAAATCGAATTTTTGTTTAAGGCACACTTTTCACAAGCGATTGAAATAAACATTTTACACAAAACTTCACTAGTAGTCACAAAATTCCATAAATAATTTGATATATTTAAATAAATGCGATTTTGAATGATCGTGTTTACATGTTTCTTAAAGCACGGAATGGCAGATAGTCAACATTTTGTTGGTTTTGGCTCAAATTTTGACAGATGTCTATGCTAAAGATGTTAAATCTATACACCATATCTTATCTATCTAACCCTCTTCGTCTAGCAGTTATCTTCTTAATTTATATTTTTGCAGAACGCCATAAAGCTTCAGATTTCCTAAAAGCAAATCTGAAACCAGAAGTAACCATCTTGGATGTTAAGCTCAAACCACTGCTTAATAATAAAATAATGATTGACAATTTAATTACTATTTCACATACCGATATCAGAAGTCAAACGACATTTCTTTGTAAATCAATTTTGATAAAATAAATGTCAAAAAATTGTTCCCATTGAACTCTAGCTTGGTAAATGTAGGTTAAACCCATTGGCTTAATTTAAAGGTATCATTCAAATTGATTATTTTAAATGTGATCTAAAACTGATGATTTTCAGTTTAGTTAGATATACGTATTGAAGAAAATAATGTTATGTCTTATGAAGTGATTGTTGGTCTTAATTTAATAATTCAGGATTAAACGTTCATCAATAAAAATAGAATTATGGTCAAACATAAAGTTCAACTTGTAGAGGAAGTAAACACATCAACCGTCCTACAAATTGAGGTGACTCCTAACGAAGATGAATTGATCATAGAGCCTGACGTTCCAAATGCTTTTAAAGATAAGAAACAACAGTCAATTTCAAGTTCCGCGCAGCACAAAACTAAAACAACAAATGTAGAAAATAAATATTTAGGTAAAAAAAAAGTAACAAACCTATGTTTCACAAGCCCTGTAGACCACCATTTTCAAAAAGTGAGATTGACCCAGTTCAAGCTGCTGAATGTTAGAACAAGGGTCTGTAGAAACTAGTTCTTCAGAAAACTGTAAACCCATTTGTAATTGTAAGAAAAGAAGATGGAACCCCTCGTGTTTGCCATCAATTATAGGAGTTTCAGCAAAATCATCAGCCTCTCCATCAATTATAGGAGTTTCAGCAAAATCATTAGCCTCTCCATCAATTAGAGAAGTTTCATCACCCTCTCCATCAATTATAGAAGATTAAACAAAGTCATTATGAAGGATAGATTTTCTCTCCCACTAATTGAAGATATATTGGTCAGATTGCAGGGATCGAGCATCTTTAGTACCATCGATTTTAAAAATGCCTTCTTCCATGTTGATGAAAGCAAATATAGTAGAAAATATACCTAGTTTGTCACTCATGAGGGTCATAACCAATTTCTGAAGATTCCTTTTGGAATCTCTATTTCTCCAACAGTGTTTCAAAGGTACATAAATACTATTTTTTGACCTTTGATCAATGATGGTATTGATTTGTCTTTTTTGGACAATATTATAATTTTTCTTCCTCATTTTAAGATGGAAATGAACGAATTGATCGAATTATAAACATTGCCAGTGAATGCGGACTCAAATTTGAAATCAACTTTCAGATCAGATTTGGAAAATCTCATTTTTTTTTTAACCGAATTGAATTTTGGGGGCTTTTCATAGAAAAAGATAAAATCTTCCCATCTTCTCTAAGAATTAAAGCAGTATGTTCATAATTATTCTAAACCAACTAATTTTAAACAAATTCACGGTTCCTAAAGACTAACTGGATACTTCAGAAAGCTTATCCTGAAATACTACATTATTGCATTAGTGATCTCTTGAAATAATACTAAAAGTATAAATCTGCAAAGACGAACTGGGCTCTTTTAATCAGTTACAGTCACTGTTAGCTATAAAACTTGTATTAAGAATTCAGAACTCTAGTTACGAAACCGAAGTGCATACCGACGCAAGTGTGGAAGGATACGGAGCTATTTTAAAGCAAACACTCCCTAACTATAAAAACTTTCGTCCCACCTATTTCATGAGTAAGAAAATAACAAATGGCGAAAAGAAGTGTTTTAATTATGAACTTGAAGTTCTTGCCGTTATAGAAGCAATAAAGAAATTTCGTACATACTTATTTGGAATCACATTCAAAATTATTACAGACTGTACCGCTCTCAAACAGACTATGCAGGAGAGAGATTTGTCAACTCGCGTTGAACATTTGGCTCTATAGCAGCTACAAGTACTCAGTTACCTCATTGAACATCACTCCGATGCACGAATGAGTCCTGTTGACGCCCTGATTAGATCTGCCATAGATGTATTTCTCATGCGATAAAATCTTACCAATATTAAAAGTAGCCCAAGATAATGCCAATGAAGTAAATGAGAATCAATCGTTGATCAAGAATTAATAATAATTACGCCCTAATGACGAGGGATATTGCAAACGAAATGGAATTTTGTATAAATTTGTTGACAGTTAGTGGTTGTACAGTATGCAAACCGAAATTATAAAAAAATACACATGGAAAAGGACATATTGGAATAAAATACACATGAGAAAGGACATACTGGAATTAAATACACTGAAAAGCATCTTCAAGTCTGTTATTTCATTCTTAAATTGAGATAGAAAGTAGAGAATGTCACATCAAACTGTGTCTATTATATTCTCATAAATAATAAAAGAGGAGAGAAAAAGGCTCTGTTGTACCCACTACATGACGAATATACGCCGAACACGCAAATCATATAGATAATCATGGACCTTTGTATAAAAGGTTTAAAATCTAAAGGCGTGTTTTAGCAATCATTCACGCATCTACTAAGTTTGTATGGATTTATCCCAAGAAAAGCGCAACATCTGGGGAAGTAATAGCAAAATTGACAAGACAAAAGCTAGTGTTTAGAAGCCCTTACCAGATAATCTCCAATAAAGGTAGGAATGACTTTTTAATTTAGGGACTTTGCCGATTATTGCGCCAAAGTAGGAATATAACATTTAATTACTACTTGCCTGCCATGAGATAATGAACAAATAGAAAGAATTAACAATGGTATCACATGAATTGTTTTAAATTATCGCAGGAAAATCCAACCACCAAACGATAAATTCCACCTATCAATGAAGCATAGATACCACACCTTTTGAATTGCTTTTTGGTGTGAAGATGAATGTTGGAGGCCTGGATTAGCTCAAAGAAATAATCGAAGCTGAATTTAAAACAAATTTTTAATCTCAAAGATACGAATTGAGAGAGCATGCGAAAAGCAGATATTCAAGAATCAAGATTAAAACTGTAAGAAATATAACTTCAGAGGACGTGTACCAAAAATCTTCTAGAGCTGGAGGCTTCGTTGCCATTTAAAGAACTCAGTTTGAATCCCACCTAAAACTAAAGACTAAGTATCTAGGATCCTAGAAGATCTCTAGAGTGAAAGGAAGAAAGACATATGACTTTATCAAAAAGTAAAGACCCAACTGCACAACGGCATATGCAGAATACCTGAGACTTGGACCATGATGTCAGAGCTCTAATATCATGAACACTGCTTTTTCAGAACTCTGTATTTTTTAATTTTTTTCTGCTTGGTGTTTTGTATATTTGTAGTGTCGTCTGGAGGACCAGCCGAGTCCAAGAGTAATCCACCGAATCCAAGAGCCGAGTTGTATTGACACACAGACGTCTTGAATGGAGAGTTTTTCCAGTTCACCAACGACTATTACGGACTCGACCAGAGATAGAGAGTTGGAAGCGAGACTCCATATAAGACGACGAGCGACGAAGACGCTTCAGAGAAAGAAATTAACTTTAATGACGTTGACGAACTGTATTTCAATTCTCTATTATTTTAGCTTTATTTTTATTTTTACTTCATATCTTAACTCCAAATCTGTAAAATCTTTTAAATCAGTCAAAAATCTACAGTTTAATAATCGTGATTATTGCAGCCGAAAATCCCTCACATACATCTAACAGAAAAATTTTCTAAATGAAGTAAATAATTATACAATTATTTTATGCAGTTTGAATCAATAAATATTGCAATGAATCACGAATTTTAAATTTTTATACAAATCTTCGGTTTTATGAGTCATATTTAATACAATGCTCTTAACACATCAATATTTTAAACGAAAAAAGTTGCATTATTTTGCAACTAAAACTGATTGAGTTATGAAAATTTGAATATATCTATTCTTTATAAACGTGCAATTTTGTACCTCTGCACCGACAGTCTGAAAAAAAATTCCGTAATCAGAACCTGGAATTTCCTTAATACTTATTGATCTAAAATAATAACATTCAAAGCTTTATAACTTGAGTTAGACTCCATTGTAGAAGACTGAGTGTAAAATTGTCAAGATTATTTTACTGGAATTATTTTAGTCTTCTTAATTGTTTTAAGAAGTATATATATTGACTAAAATAAAATTTAATAATATTGACGCCATTTAAATCCTTTTAAAAGTAAAACTGAAATCTAAATTGTAAGATGAACCAAAGAATTTTTATTGAATAAATAAAATGTTACATAAATTATTAAAAAAAGTATTCCGTAGTACTCATAAGACTTCAATGTTGAAGGATTCGATTTCTCATAATATTTTTTTTAAATGTTTGATTTTAGTAAAAAAAAAGTATTTTGCATTTATTGAAGTTTATCCTCTCCGTTTCAATTTCAAGTTCAAAGTTTACAGGAGTTGACAGGAAATTGGAGGACAGGCTATGTAGTACAATTAGAAGAATTTACTACAGTAACGTAAGTTTTCTGGCTATAAAAATTTGATGCTTATTTTTTTTCCTAACAAATCTATTAAGATACAATGTTACATAAAATATTTAATTGCAAGTTTTAGTGAGATATTAATCCTGGCTAATCCTCCCTTTATATGTAAGTCGGCGGATCGCCAAAGGCGGCTAGGAACCTCTGAACTTTCTTCTACCTGTGTTTAATAATTTTATTGATTTCTTATTATTATAGGCATATATCAATCTCAAAAAATCAATACAAAATTCTACATATTTTACAGTTAATTCAATACACAATTATAGCTATTCTAGAATAATCATAAAAAAATTTCACACACTACTTTAATTGTTAAAAATTCTTAAGAATACAAAAAACCGTATAAGAACTAAAAAAAATGAAAATAAAGAGATGAAAGATAGCAAACATCTTCATCCGAAGAATAAAAATAGAAAATTTGTTAAAACTACTTGTTCTGAATTTCTTCATTCATGCATTCAAATCTCGCTTAGCTTCTTCATATGCACATTTTTATTTCTTAGGAAGGAAAATATATGCATTTTCTTTATATCATTTCATTCATTATCAAAAGTAAGAAAATTATTAAAAATTCACTTTCCAAATTTTATCCGACCAACCATTAGAATTTTTTTCATATTTATGTCAACATTTCCCCAGAATTATAGATGGAAGACACTTTCTTCAGACCTTTTTATTCCATCATTAAAAGCAGCATTTAAAATTTTTAAATTTGTACTTTCCAAATTTCAGCAATCTAGTTACTTGTGGCTACTGCATTTGATTTGCTATCCTCCAATGTTCAAAAATTCAGGAAGCATTTCAATAGCTTATAGAATTATTCTTTACTGTTTTAGTGATGGATAGATGGCAGCACGAAGCAGATGTCAACATAATTAATGATTTAATTATTATATTTTGAATTACTGTATTTATTATTTTCAATTACTTTCTCGCATATACAAAATGCAAACATAGAAAATCTCGCAATCACCAAAATATTTGAATTTAAGTCTTTAGCGAATATTTTTGTTTTAAATCGTCAGGAGTCCAAAAAGCTCATTTTTGGAATCATTTGGTTTTGCTGTCTTTGAGCACAATAAACCAAAATCTTTTTGAGTAGGACGAAATAAATTTGGTGTATATATTCTTTACAACACACTTGGATATGGGTATCAAACTTTAAAATAAATACATTTATAAGATTTCTGTCTATATATCCTAGAATATGTGAACACGATATCTACAAAACGTAAAGCTAGGTGATTAAAGAGCTGGATTTATTACAAACGTAAAGAGCTGGAACAGATATTCAACATCTAAAATACAGATCTGTAATAAGTTTTGAATTAAAGCAAAATGGTTTGGCCAGCTTTCGGTCTGTACTTCGAATGCATGTAAATACAATAATTTCATACACACTATGTTTCAGATGAGTAAAATTTGGGATATAGTTTTAATATCTAAAACGTAGATTTATATAGAATTTTAAATCAAATCTTTTGAAGTTTGATCATCTCTCGGTCTCTAATTCTCAAGCATGTAAGTGAAACAATTCGAAAATATAGCTACTTAACTGTACTAAATTTTTAAATGTTTGTCAAGTATTAGTTTTACTAAGTAATAAAAATATCCAAAATGTATACAAAATTTCTTCATTATATTAAGAAGTGCAGAATGGCTATATACAATACTCTGAAAATAAAAATCTGAGTATTGAGTATCTTTCCCTATTTCTAAAAATTATATCTATATCCTTGGGTATTAATAGCTGATATTAGGGTGAACGCGAGAATGTTCGATGCGACCAATCCCTCTGGTATTTAGATGACAGTGTCAGTCTCAAGTTCTAATTTTTTGGCATCTGTAAGATTTTGATGCATTTTATATACAATAAAGTAACTGAAAATTTAAAAAAATACGATGGTTCAAAATTTTGAAATTATTACATTTTGAATGCTCAATTAGTGCTGCCATCTATCCACCTCACAAATAACGAAGAAAATTTTTATAAGCAATTGAAATGCTACCTAATTTTTTTAATAAATTACTACTGTATCAGTTGCATTACACTTATCTTCTCTTTTGGATACTAGATGGCGATACCTGATTAGGCCATCCCATATGTCATCTCATAATGCATTGCGATTGTAATTAGAATGAGATGTGATGCTAAACTGTGAAGCCGAGGTCGTGAATGTCTTGTCTTTGTGTTTGTTTAAGTGTGTGAATGTGATTATTAAAGAAATGTTTCCAACAACATTCGTCCTGTTGCTTCCTGCACAGATCATAATAATCTACATACCACCACATTGGCGTCCAACGTGGGGTCGATCGCAAGAAAATCTTCCTTCCACTACGCTACATTATTAAGAGAAGTTAAAATTTAGTGATTACATGAACCTATCTGGATGAAATTTAGAAATTGAAAATGTAATAATTTTGCTGATTTCTTTTAACCATGGAATGAAATGGCCTGAAGAAAGCGAATGCTTGCCCTCCATGGAAATGTAGACGTATGTACAGAAAAAAGCTAGCAACTAATTGGACGAAATTGGAAAGTCTAGTTTTAACAATTTTGCTACCTTCTATTAACCATGGGATGAAAAGTCTAAATAAAATATCTAGTTCACCTCTGTTCCCTATTTTCCACTATTTTAACTCATATACTACTTTTCGCATCTCTAAAAATTTACAAGAATTGAAGAAGAAGTGTGAAATTTTTTATGAATATTCAAAATGCTGCTTTATAGAACTGTAAATGGAATTAGCAATCATATTTGTCATTTTTTTTTTTACTTTAACTGGCTAATTAATAAAATTAGTGATTTGGGGGAGGGGTAATTTTGTATGCTTTTAATAATAAAAATTTAACACAATTATTTAATGCAGGCAGTAGAAAGAAACCCCCTTTTTCATGTAATGTCAACTGCCATCGATGCCCAGCTGGTTTGCCAGGATTAAAGCATTGCTAAAATTTCAATCAAATATTCTATATAACTTGGTCATTTAATAGTTTCTTTAGGAAAATATTTATAAGCTTTAAATTTTAAAGTCATATAACACATATTTTTACAAAAGTCTTGAGATATTCTGTTCGCTTTACCATGTAACTTATCAATTTTCTGTCAAAATTTGAATATGAAATGAAAGTAGAAGTGATAAAACTTCAATAAAAGCAAAAATCGTTTTTTTTTTTAATTTGACTTCGAAAAGTTGAATCCTTCAGCATTGAAGTCCCAAGAGTACAGAATACTTTTTATAATTTATGCAACATCTCAAAGAATTGTTCAATAAAAATTTCCAAATTCTTCTTAAAATTCAATTTTATTTTCAAAAAGTTTTAAATCCTGTAAGCAATATATTATTTTATTTTAGCCAAAAGAAGTACTTCTTAAATCAATTAAGAAGTCTAAATTTCTTATTATCTATGAATCATATAAAGGTCAAATAATTTTTACAGTTAAACATCTCAATTTTCTATATTCTATGAGTTATAAACTTTGAATATTATTACGTATTTTACTTATTAAGCCTTCGGGAAATTCCAGGTTCCGATTAGCGCATTTCCTTTCAGATGTCCAAAATCATATGTTTTTAAAGAATAAAGATATTCAAATTTTCGTAATTCAATCAGTTTTTGTCGCAAAAAAATGAAACTTTTTTATTTGAAATATTAGTGTCTCAAGAATATTATTTTTAATATTATTCATAAGGCTGAAGATCTGTGTAAAATTTTAGAATTCCTAATTCAATGGAACATTTATTGATTCAATCTACATAAAATACCTGTATAATTATTTATTATATTTAAAATATTTTTTCTATTAGATGTAATTCCCATTATTAAACTTTTAAAATTTAGCTTTTGGGCCCGATTTAGATTGAATATTTTAAATGTCTTAAATAAAACTGAATTATTGAATTAATGATATAGATAATTTAAGCGTTTCTTGCGTTTACTTTTTTATAAAATATCACATTTCATATTTATTTCATTTCATTCAGACACTTGATGAAAATTATACTTTTCTAGGTTTAGCTTTTAGTACGAGTTTATTAAATCTTTTAAAGTGTGATTTAGTCAAAGCGATGGCAACACTTTGATAAAGGTTAATTTTTTTTATGCACGTGTAACAACATACTAGTGCAAATTAAAGTTTTTGATTTTGTACGAAATAAATCGCCGGAAAATAAAATTTAATTGCTTTTTCAAATTACTGAAGGCAGAAACTTAATTTATAGGTATCCTTGAAGCGATAATTTATTGCTCTTTAAAATGAAGTAAAAATCGTTTTTTATTTTATTTTTTAAAACATTTTTGGAAAATATTGCGAAAAATGCAAATTTATTTTTAATTTTTAATTGAATAGAATTCAAATTAAAATATAAAATAATCACTTACAGGTGAGCATTCCTAATCTCCGAAATATATATGTGCCACGTATGGCAATTCTAGGTAAAATATTTAGCACCAACGCAAGTATATGCAAACACAAACACACATTTACTTTTTTATGCAACGATATTAAATATACAATCAAAGAAACCTTCTAAAAATGTATATATTTAAAAAATAAGAACTTGCAATAATTTTAGACATTAAAATTTTGAATTGTAGAAAAACACTATTCAATAAATTCCAAATTTTTAATGTGGGATATTATACAACGAGATAATAACTCTATCCACGTGTCATTATCTTCAATGAAGTAGAGTTATTGGATTGCCCAACAAAAAGCCCCGACTTGAACTTGACGGAAAATTTGTAAGGCGTAATGTATCGTGATATTTATGCAGGCGGGCATTCTAACACCAATAATTGTATTATAATATTCGATCGAAAATTGGCGAGAAAAAAAATATCGAAATAATTTTTAGAAAGACTTGTGGACTCTATGACATCTAGATTAGTGGATACCATACAAAAGAGAGCAAATTTCTAAATGATTAACTTTTTGCGAGCCAAATTTATCACCGGCCCTATTTTATTTCCCTTCTGCTTAAAAATTAAACATGATTTAAACTGTAATTTTTTAAAATGAAATATTATTCGAAATAATTTCAAATATTACCTTTATATATATATATATATATATTCTTATTGTTTTAAAAATTAAAATACGCTACAACATATAGTTTAAATCATGTTTAAACAGTTTTTTACAAATGTTTTTTTCTGCCCTGTCTTTTATTCTCACAATTGTATTTATTTATTTGTTTTGATTATTAATACTAATACTATTATATTATGTTTCCACATTTTTGTTTAATGATATTCTAATTTCGTTTTCGCTGATATTTATTATGTCACAAACAACTTTGTTTGTGCATTTCCGGTATATTATACAAATGAAAACTTTTAAAACCAACTTAATTCTCAATACAAACATTTTGGTTCAATCTATGGTCGGTTTTGGAAAAAACATTTGAGAAACTGCTGATCGTTGTCCTACGAGGAAGCAGGAGAATAAAAAGCTTCCTTAACAGACATTCAGCCTGTGTCCGTTTATCAAATTAATTTAAAATTCTGCGTTATTTTATTTAATTTTAATTACTCAATAAATATAATTGCCTCAAAAATTAAATAATCTATCCGAGAAATATTCATTTCATACGCAATTCAACTTATCAAGTAACCCATACGATTGTCAATTACATTATAACAATGACTTTGAGGAAGAGAAACAATTCCAAACCGAAATATTTTAAAACTCTACTTATCATTGGAGAAAATCGAATAAAACCATGGATAAGAGATCACTTTAAAAGATTTTCAATAGATCCAAAATTAAAGGGTGGTTATTATCTGTTACCAAATTTTAAGAACTACTAAGAGTGTCTCAATTTTTCATATTTAAAATTTAATTTTAAAAAAAACTATCTGAAAGTGCTTATTAACTACTGAAATTAATTAATGAAAACTATAAAACTATCTGTTTAAAAAAAAATTCTCTTAGTATGATGCATTTTAATGACATTTTCAGAGATGCTGTTAGTAAAAATTTTAATGACATTTTTATTCAGTATTTCACATAAAAAAATTATTTTTTCTTCACATTGTTATTATTTTTCATTGCTGGATTTTATGGATTATCTCTACTGCATATTTTGAGAGAAATGGCTGCATTTTACAAGTGTGCTTTCAGTAATGATAAATTTGGCTTCATCAAAGATTTTAATAAAAATTATTCAAATGAATTATTACTACTGATTTGATGTTTAACAAGTTTTTTCCTTCATTAGTTTCTATAGTCTTAAATTCCTATTCAAGTAAGAAGTTCCGTTTATACTGTTAGATTTTTTTAATCTGTTTATTAATCGAAGAAAAGCTTTCATAGTTTTGACAGTAGAAGAAATAAAACAAATATTGTGATGTGAATTGTACATAATGCAACTTTAAAAAATATATAATGACTGACAAAAAATATTGAGAATCTCATGCACAATGAATTTTCAGCGGTCTATCATTTAGAAATATTTAGAAAATCAAATATTAACAAGAATATAACATATAATAATTGCATGAATGAAGATGTGAAATATTAGGATGAATGAAATAACATTTCTCTTGTGAAAAAATTCAATTCTTTAATACTATTAGCGGCCTAATCATCTTGAATTAATATACACTGACTTAAATTGCATTTTAATAATAAAAAATCACATTAAATATTTTTTGACTACGTCATTTATATAAAAGATCTATCAAACAATTTTCAAAGAATAGCCGAGTTTTTATAAATATACTTATTATACAATGTGATTAAACTTATAAATTATCACTGATAACTTATCTGATAATTATCACTGATCACTTATCACTGATAATTATCAATGATCAATTATCACTGATAATTATCAATGATCAATTATCACTGATAATTGTCACTGAAACTTATAAATTGTCACTAAATCCCTTTTAGTTCTCTTTAACTAGATGAATTTGTTTTCTGATGCTTTTATGTAAAAGAAAATTCATGCAATTGATAAAGATATATAAATGAAACAAATCCAAATTGACAGGAAAGAATTTTTATTCTCTCTCATCAAAACATATTCATAAATCATAAGTAATCATTCATGCATTTCCATCAGCAACAACTGCAGTTCTATGAATTTGATTCAAGCTACGATTTTTGTTTTTACACAGTTATTAACAAAAAAATCTTAACAAACAACGAATAAACTTTTATAGTTTTGATAAAGTCAGTATAAAAATGATGAAACTGAAGTTATAATGTAAAAATAAATAAATCACAACGATAATTTAAACAAAAATTGAATCAGTACAGAATGTTCGCAAAGTTATACGAAATTAAAGATTTATCTTAATATAATTACTATTAAAACAAAATGTTAAAAATTAAAACATAAGAACATAAAAAATCATTTACTATATTCTTTAGTACTATTACATTTAGGAATTTTTCAATTCTCATAGTTTATAATTGATTAAACAAATTAAATTTAAAATTACAATAATTTCAAAAATTACGATATTTACAATTATTTTAATGGCATCGTTGTATGGAATAAGATTAATAAAGATTATAAAGATAAGGAGAAACGCTTAATATTATTACTATTAAAAACAAATATTAAAAGTTATGAAAAGAACATAAAAAACAACATTTACTGTATTCTATAGTACTATTGTATCAATTAGAAATTTTTCGATTCTCAAATTATAATTGATTGCACACATTACATTTAAAATGACAATAATTACAAGAATTACGATATGCACAATAATTTTAATGACAAAGTTTAATGGAATCAAGGATTTAGCTTAATATTATTACTATTAAAAATAAATGTCAAAAATTATTGTAAGAACATAACAAACAACATTTACTATTTTCTTTAGTACTATTACATCTATTAACAGTTTTTCGATTCTCATTAATTATAAATGACTATACACATTGAATTTTAAATTACAATAATTTTAATGGCCTTGTTGTATTTAATTAAATATTTAGCTTAATATTATTACTTTTAGAAACAAATGTCAAAAATTATGATAAGAACATAAAACATGACATTTACTATTTTTTAATACTATTACATCTATTAGCAGTTTTCCGATTCTCATTAATTATAATTGATTATACACATTGAATTTCAAATTACAAGAATTTCAAAAATTACGATATTTACAATAATTTTAATGGCAACTTTGTATGGATTCATAGATTCAGCTTAATATTATTACTTTTAAAATCATATGTCAAAAATTATGATAAATATATAAAAAACACAATTTACTATTTTTTTTGTACTATTACTTCTATTAGCAATTTATTTATCAGTTCTCGTAAATTATAACTGATTTTACACATTGAATTTAAAATCACAGTAATTGCAAGAATTACGATATTTGCAATAATATATTGCAATATTTTTAATGACAGCGTTGTACGGAATTAAATATTGAGCTTCATATTATTGCTATTAAAAACAAATGTCAAAAATTATGATAAGAACATAAAAAACAATATTTATTGTTTTCTTTAGTACTATTACATGTATTAGAATTTTTCGATTCTCATAAATTATTATTAATTATACACATTGAATTTAAGAATTACGATATTTACAATATTTTATTGTAATAGCTTTAATGGCAGCATTGTATGGAATTAAATATTGAGCTTAATATTATTACTATTAAAACCAAATGTCAAAAATTATAACATAAGAACATAAAAAACAACATTTATTATTTTTCTTTGGTACAATTATATCTATTAGCAATTTTTTCTATTATCATAAATTATAATTCATTACACACATTGAATTTAAAATTACTATAATTTGCAAGAATTACGATAACTACAATAATTTATTCAGAAAAACAGGCTTCACGTTTTGCAAAATCATAGTTATATTTAACGGATTTTCCTCCTTAAGTTCCTCGTATGAAGTGCTTTTAATCAATATATTGATCGAATTCATTATAAGCTTCAACTATTCTGTAATCTCCGTCTGATAAACTCAGCGGTTCGTAATTCATTACGTAGCTTCCATGGCCTACCAATTCCAAATCAATGCCATCTTTAAACTTAGACATCTTATCAAATGAACTATTGCTTGCAGACTTAACTAATTTTAGTTTCCATACTGTATAAGGACTCAGCATCAAATCACTTCGCTTTATTTTATCATACACAGTATTGGTTCGAACACTTTCTCCATTCTTGTTTTTCTCAAATGAGTAGGAAATGGTTTGTTTATCACTAGTGATTAGATAAATCTTATTTGCGTATCTATAGTACGAGTTACCTTCATGGGTTGCCACTAGGTCGAATCCTTTTAATAACTGATCGAGTTGTGATTGCAAGGATTCATTTTTACATTTGAAGTGAAATTCGATGAAACTAAATTTGATTGCATCTTTGTTAGTTGGAGATTTTTTCACTTCTGATTTGAGCACTATCTCTTCTCCTGATAAAAGTTTAGATATTAAATACTTGTATTTCTCATTTTTCCACACAAAGAATGGCTCGGTAGAACCGTTAAAGCTGTTGAACTCTCCATGTTGCGTATAATTATCATTTCTCATAACCGATGTCTTGTATACATCTATATTCTTCATCATATGTTCGATGTGGGACAGACAGTCTGACGCTAGCTTTTCTATATTTCTCTCGAATCTGATGTTATTTGGGAGCATAGAATCTTCTATATAATTCTGAGAAAAAGGAAACAGCCACTGTCTGAACGCATGCAATGCCGTTTTGTAGTGTTTCAAAACCATGTTAGATTTTAAAACAACCTCCAATTCCTTCAAAGCCTTTGCTAGTTTTTGGTCTGAAACACCGACGTTCTGGACAGCAACGGAACTTATATCTCCAATATAGGCATCTAGAGTTCGTTGCTCCCGATAATTTTCAATTTTTTCATATATTTGTATTAAATTAGTCGTGGCTTCTTGTAGCATATCAAAGCAATGAACTATGTTGTCTTGGACCTTAAAACTTTCCATTACCTTTTTCATTTGCAAATGAATCTTCCTCAATGAGCTCAGAACTTGCCAGTTCGTTAAATCCAGATCAATTTTTGAATACATCCTAGTTGTTCTATGACATATAACATCTTCCATACTTTTTATCATAGGTGCCACTGAATTATAAATATTTTCTTCACACTGTTTAAGGTTGAGAAATTTTTTTTCTGCGCTTTCAATAACGCTAACTAATTCGTCAAGCTTTGAACAATCATTTTCATCATAAATTTCCAAATCAGCAATAAGTGAGCCAAATTGAGCAATTTTACTCAATCTATTCATCACCTTCTTTACATCCTTTGAATTTTGATTACTCAGCTGAGATCTCAATTTCTGTTCTTTCTTAATTATTTCTTTTTTTATGTCGTCTTCTATCATTTTTATTTCCGTCAATCTTAGGTTCTTTTCATTCACATTGTTTTTTCGAATTTGTATTTCTTCAATCACCTTCAATAAATCTTTTAACGATTCTGGATAACGTTTTGCTTGATATGATACAGCTCTTAAAAGAGTATTTAGATGATTTAATGCTCCGTTTTCAACACGGATCATCTCGTTTTCGAAAAGTTGGAGAATAGAAGTGATATTCGGTACTTTCTTTGATGATATTTCTGTTTCATTCAAAGCTAATAAATCTACCTTTGATGCCACTTTTTCAATTGCCAGATCAATCGCTGCTCCAACTGGACACAGAAATGTTACTACCTTAGCAATAATGTCGAAACAATATAGGACTTGTTTCTGAGCGAGAGAATCTTCAAGCTTCTGTTTCGTCAAAATCAATTTATCTTTTTCTTTCTTGGCATCTTTTTGCAGTTTTATTGCTTCTATGACCAAATACTTTATATCTTTATTAACTTGCCTTTGTATTACATTAAATTCAGGTAGAATGTGCTCCAAAATAAAGTTTTTAACATCTCCTACTCTTTTATTTACGTCATAGTTATAATATTCTTTGCATTTACTAATAAGAGATGGTAATTTGCTCTGCATCTGCAAGTCTTTTAACATTTCTATGTCTGTTTTTATCATATCCAAATGTTTTCCTATGTCAATGATTAAATTTGCCTGAGATTCATCTCTCAGAATCGAAATCTTACTCAAGATGGCCGTACATAAATATTTAAGAACTATCATGTGATCATCATCCGAATTTTCCGTTAATTTCGCGTGAATAGATATCTTACTTAACACTGACTGATATATAGGAATAAGATACGACTGTTTCAAGGAGGAACTATCATTTTCTTGTTCTATTTCTTGAAATTCTTCGATTAATCCAACAGTATTGTAAATACTTATAATACCATTATTATCGTTTAGCTTTTTATAAAATGAAAGAAGAGAAACTCTTTTAAATGAGTACTTCAGTTGTTCTGCTAAATATTTTGTATACTTATTAATAATTTTAAATGGCTCAGATATATTATTTGCTAATTGTGAAAACCGCAACCCTTTTATGTTCGCTCCATCAGCATCGTCTCTTTCTGAATCGACGCGATCATAATTCAATATAGATTCCTCAAGATTCCAGGTGTTGTTTGATTTAGCCCCAGAGATCGTAAAAAAGGTCGTTGATCTATGCTTCTGACCTTGCACAATGACTTGATTTCCACTTTCTCTACTCTTTCTACCATTTCCATTCTGACCAGAGCTCACATTTCCTCCTTCGACTGTAATAGTTAGCTGTGCACTATTAATGAACGTTTCTCCGATTCCGAAAAAAATCCTTCCAGATTTTTCTGTTAATCCAAGTTCTCTGTCTCTTCCAGTACCATCTAAGCAAATTTTCCTTTTGCCAATAATTTCCCATTTCGGAGCTATGATTATCACGTTTAAACTAGGAAGCTTTAAGTCTTCATCAATAAATACCGTATTTAAAGCAAAGATGTACACCGATTTGAATTGTCCCAATTTCGTAAGAGATAAAAATGCTAAGATATCGTTTAGGAAATTTGTTATTTTTATGAAATTTGATATTCTTATGTAATCCCCTGTTATAAAAATTGAAGAATTCGTGGAATCCATTATCACTTTTTGGTTCAATGCCAAATTCAGTATTCGATTTAATTCTTCTATTCGATCTTCAGTTAACTCAATATTCTTAATAATTTCAAGTTCTGAAACGTTATTTTGCGATATATTTTGTAAAAATTGCTGGAAATTTGTTTCTGTTATCGAAATTTCGGAAGCTGCTTCAGCGTTTCCCCAATTTTCATTGTTGTCGACAGTATATTTCTCCTTTTCTTTTTGTATTTCATATTCTGAAAACTTATGATATAATGAAGCTAAGAAATTGTACCAAACTTTATATTCATTAAGGTGATCAATTAGATTTTCAAACGGCTGAAACCAAGCCGATGATACAAATATACAATTCGTTTTACAAAATATCTGCAAAGAGTTTAAACAGTTCTCCAGTTTCATAATGTGCATAGCAGCCTCATTAGGAACATTAATCATGATACGGCATGTAACATCACGAATTAATTTTAAGAATTCCTTTGCGTTTGTAATATTCTTACCTTTTTCAACCAACCACAGCATTGAGTCACTAAATTCATTCAACTTATCATGCACATCCTGAAGATCTAGAATTTTTATTTTTCTATCTAATTGATTTTGTAAATCTTTAGCGATCGTATCAAAACAAGATAATACATGTTTGCGGATTTTAGGACCTAACTCATCAATATCTTCCTGAAGCTTCTTTTGAACATCAAATATAGAATCTAGAACCTTTCTGAAAAGTTCATCCCAAGATCTAGTATTCAACTTCTCTTCGCTCACCACTTGAAGAAAATCGAAACATTTTCCTTGATTTTCAATGTTTGAGATCTCAGTTTTGAAGTCACCGATCTCTGAATCAACGATAAAAATTTTTATCCTTTGGGCTAAATCGTACCGACTCTGCACGTTTTCGATATCTTTGATTACTTCTGAAATGCTTTTTATGCCTCTTCTAAGACTGCAAGATAATTTTTCAATACGTAAATCATCAGCTTCAAGAAGCGAATCAACATAGCCAATTAATAATATCTGTTTTCGTACCTCGTATGTTAAAGTGCTATAATATTTCCCAAGTTCTTCAGTGATATAACCTAAGCTTTGCCAAATATTTTTATTGATTTCTTCTACTTTACGAGCAATAATATTCTTGGATTTTAAAGATATGGTATAGCTAAAGTCCTCATCAACCTTTTCAGCAAATGTCAGATTTTGGTAAATAATTCTCTTTATATTCTCCTTACCTTTCAGCAACAATGGAATTTTGCTGAGAGGTCCTGATTTATCAGGTCTTCTGAAAATTCCAATATTTGCATACTGCTCCCCATCTTTTTTTAGAAAATACGAAATGAATTTGATAGCGGCTTCATAAAATTGTCTTTCCTGGGAGCCCTGAACTTGTGCTTCTAATTCCAGCCTAACTTTTTTCAAAAAATCAGCAATACCTGCGATGATTGCATTATCCTCAACCAAACATGTTCTGTTTATATAGGAATTGTCTACTTTGGTAACGACAAGAGCAAAGCTATTTTTCAGTTTTTCTATGTTTTTGATAAATTCCGTTGCTTGTTTCAATAATCGCATGAAGCTGTGCCTATCGACTCCTATTCTAACCCACGGATAATTAATAATGAAAATTATTTTAACACTATCAGCAAAGTTCACTATCTTCTTTATGAAATGCGTTGTTGCTATGTCATATTTAGTGTTTCTAGTATCGTTAAAGCCAGGGCAATCATAATAAGGAACATTAGTTTCCTTATCTACAACAAGTAAAGGATAAACAGTGTCTGAAATTGTTATTGAACTGGGCGTTCCATCGATGTCTTCAATTGTGTATTCACCGGTGTTTGCTGTCGTTTCTATAGCCGTTAATTTTGTATCGTCTCCTGCAATCCATTTAGTGAAAGTCGTCTTGCCATTTCCAGTGTCTCCTACAACTAAAACTATCTTCTTAAATTGGTCCTGCAAAATAATCTTTTCTTCACCATTTTTCAAAAGTTCTAATGTTTTCTTCATTAAACTTTTCTCGTTTTCATCTGAAGAGGACCATTCATTGACAGCCGCCATTTTCAGCTTTCTGAAAATATGCTCAGCAAAATAAAATAGCTCTTTTGTTGTCTACAATATGTGTGCTCATCCTTTCATTCCAGGAACTAGTTGGGATACACCTAAAAATAGAAAAAATATTATTTTGTTTCCTTTATTTTCCATTTTTTAAAAATTGAATCAGTTCATTCTTCCTTCGATTTCTTTGTGAATCTATTCAATTTGTTAATTCTTTGGAATTCACTTATTTTTTATTACAAAATCGATATAGAAAAATATTAATTTTAGTAAAGTAATTAATGTGAAAATTTATTTAAAAAATAGTTTCCATACACAATAAAGAAAATATTGATTTAAAAAATTGCATCTTTATAAATATGAAACATCTCATGATAAACATAAGAGTGTAATTAGTTGGCAAGTTTCAGTCTTAAGATCATAAACGGAATGAAGTATCTAATATTTTCTCACGGTCTCAGAGCAGATCAAGTATTTTTTAACAAAATTTCACATTATAATTTTTAATTCTATATTTTGCATATGAATATGGTCCTGGAATTTATACTGACTCTCTTACAGTTTTTTTACTGTTGTAGCATATTGGGTAATGGATTAATGGGCCATGGAACCATAATTGAATGAAGTCTCTGATATGTTCCCATGGCCTCTGAGCATATCAAATATTTTTCCCAATAATCTAATGATTTGTAATTCTATATTTTATATAGGAATATGGTCCTGAAATATATACTTACTCTCTCACAGTTTTTTCTGTTGAAGTATATTAGGTCATGGCTTATTGAATGATGGGACCATAAATGCATGAATTCTTTGTTATTTTATTAAGATCTCGCAGCAGAATAAATAATTTTGCAAAAAATCAAAATCATGATTTATAATTCTATATTTTACTTATAAGTATGGTCATGAAATACGTATGTACTGGCTCCCGTACAGTTTCTACTATTGGAACATGCTCGAGCATATGTTATTCACATGATTACTAAATGTGAAATATATCTATAGAACCCTTTAATTATAAAAAACTGCATTAATTATCATAAACGTATTTTGTTATGAAGCTTATTAGGCTTTTGAGATGAAAGTACCACGCTCCCTCGTATCACTCGCCACACATTAACGCTTCACTTTATCACAACTCTTTTTTTATCAGAGCTTACCGCATAATGATCTCGCTGCATTTCCAAATGATGATTATCTTATTTTACATATGAGTAAAAACTATAATATGATTTGAGTCTCAGTAAATTATGACTCTCTGTCGTTCAACTTTCGAAAAATGCACTGCTAATCCATCACCTGAGTAACTGTAGCAGATTTCACTCACAGTAATCCAATCCATTTCCTTGCGAATTAAATTCTATGATTGTCATCATTAAATAGTTTCGATGTGGAATTTATGCAACTCTTGAGATGAAATTGTTCAGCAATATTATAGCAATATCTTCGAGATAGTGTAATACATACAGAATATCGAACAATATTGTGAGAATATTGAACAATATTTTATGCTAACAGAACCGGCATTCGGTAAAGTACGAGCTATATGAAAAAAAAATTGATGGTCCAAATTTTATGCTCAAAGAGTATTAAATGCATAGCCGAGGGTTGGTAAGAGAGAAATCCACACTCTCATTGGCCCAGGGAGCAGTACGCTCAATATAAAGCATCTGGTTCCTATCAGCAGCACACCTTTTCGTGGTCTGGTTAGTTACAGAGGGAGTATTCAATCATCTTCTAGCCATATGGCTTAGCAGAGCGCCTGGATGCAATTCCAACTCTAATTGTCTCTCTCCACCCGTGCCTCTGAGTAGCCAGATCTCAGGAATAATGGCAGGTTTCCGGTCCAGTGTAATGATGGTCGGTTCCAAAACTGGAACCAAATAGGCTCACAGGTCCGTGGGAACGGTAAGTGACTTGGGACAGCGTTCCGGTCCTCGCTATGGGCTGATTCATTAGTGGGTGAGCTGTCGGGGCACTTTGGGTGTGTCACCTCGCCGCTCACAGGTGATTCGAAGGGTCAACCTTGGGCACTCGGTTGGTCCCAGTGTATGGTGACCAGTTAAATTCGGACTTAGCAACTTCGGTTGCGGGATCTCCTATTGATCCAAAAAACGTTAAGCCGAATAAATCGCCAGGATTGGACCTAATTACAAATCGCATGATTAAAAATCTCCCACCTAGATTTATTTTATATTTAACTTTTTTTAATAAACAAACTAATGGAACTTTGTTATTTTCCCGATTGCTGGAAAACATCTGTTTCTGTCCCTATTCCAAAACCAAACTCTGATTTGACTCTACCTCAAAATTTTCGTCCCATCTCGTTACTTAGTAGCTTGAGCAAAATGCACGAATCTGTGCTTCTCAAACGCCTGAATCAATTCCTCAGCTACAATAATATAATAATTTCCGAACAATTTGGATTTCGAAAAAATCTGTCGACGAATCACCAGCTAATTCGTGTTACAAAATTGATTCACAACGGCTTTGTGAAGTCCAAAACCACAGATTCACTTTTTCTGGACGTAGCCAAAGCCTTTGATAAAATTTAGTACAAAGGGCTCTTATTCAAGTGCATGCGACTTGGACTTTCGGCATAATTTGTCAAAATTTTACGCTCGTACCTACTTTCTCGTAATTTTCGGGTACGAGTAAACGATGTAATTTCATCCCCCAGACCAATCCTGAGCGGTTGTGCGCAAGGGAGTTTACTTTCTCCAACTCTTTTTATCATTTATGTTAACGATCTACCTAGAGCTAGTAATTGTCATTTAGAAAT
The DNA here is from genome assembly GCA_026543865.1 of Argiope aurantia. Lineage (NCBI taxonomy): Eukaryota > Metazoa > Arthropoda > Arachnida > Araneae > Araneidae > Argiope > Argiope aurantia. The sequence goes on along the minus strand of JAPMOR010049485.1, from coordinate 193,746 downwards.
TTTTGCAGACGATAATGCAATTCTCACACAGCATAGGGATCCACACACAATCATTTCAAACATACAACAATACATGGCCGTTTTACAGTGCTGGCACATCGGCTGGAAAATAAAAGTCAACCCAAATAAATGCGCGTGCCTCCTATTTTCAAAAAAATTGGTAATGATTGATCTAGCCCCTATCCAAATTTTCGGCCAACCCGTCCCCTTCGTAAATGAATATAAATACCTAGGGTTAGTTTTAGACACAAAATTAAACTTTAATAGTCATATTAGAGCAGCCCTCGCCAAAGCTACTATAATGAGTTTTGAACTCAACAGCTTAATTTCTCCATGGAGCAAGCTACCGATTAGGCTCAAGCTTCTGCTCTACAAAGCTATTTTAAGACCAATTCTGATGTACGGCTCTCAAATTTGGGGGGCCACATCTGCCGGAAACATTAAGAAGTTGCAATTTTTTTAAAACAGACAACTAAGGAAAATTATTAGCGCACCCTGGTATGTCAGAGGAAAAATAATTTATAACGACCTCAAAATTGAACCTGTTTGGAAATTTATCAAAAGAACGTCAATTAAGTTCTTCGAAAAATTACCCCAGATTCGCAACGAGTTACTAAAAATACCTGCTTACGATCCAACGCTACCCAGCTCTAGGAAAAGGCCTAGGTCTGTAATTGATAATGTATATGTAACTTTTATAGCTGTCAAAAGGCTGAGAATTTCTTAACTCTGTTGCCAAGCTGGTGGCTTAAAATTCTCAAAATTATTACTGTTTAGGCCTTAGATAGCTACGATGAGCTACAAGCGCGAAATTTTTTTTTAGAAATTTTTTAAACAGCCCAATTAATTCCAGCCCCCATAGAAAAGGCACGTGCAACGTAAATCCATTAAAGTTCTTTTTACCCCATAAATAATCTTTATATTATTTTTTAATTAATTAATTATATCAAAAATTGTAATAATAAAAAACTATGTACCAAATTTCATGACGTTAGAGCTTTATTGCACTCGTCTAAACTAGTTTCAATTAGTTTTAATTTTTCCCCAAACTAACAAATTAAAGCATCTATTCTAAATTATGATGTGGAGGTGCTCGTGACCACTTTGTCACATCGCGGAACTCCGAAACATCACGACGTTGCCGTTGCCTATTGATCCGGTTCTCTCAGAGAATGATGACTACTGGTCTGAAAACTTCGGCTCCTAGGGGTGTTTTTCACTAGTGGACTTTTTCGGCTGATTCTGTCCCGTGATGGAGGATGAGACATCGTGGCTTGTGATTTTACAGTTGCGACAGGTCCTCCGGTTTTGCTGTACAAATTTGGGAGGCCGGGGTTGTTCCCATTCTATCTATAGTAATTGCATATTAATGTATGGAAGTCATAGTAAACTTCACAATACATGATAAATATTCCTCTCTTCCAAGCATCTACTTCTGAATATTATTATGCGCGTGGCAATATTTTGATCTAAAATTATCCGCAATATACATTATTTTATTTTTTCTGGTATTGTTACATTATTTTAGTGTTTGTATTCATGTCTTTATTATATAAACAGTTTTTTATAAGGAAAGTTCTATATTTATGCACAAATGCAACTTTCAACAAGAATCCTTTAAATACATGTGAACATAGCTTACAAACAATCCATCCTTCTTTCCCTTCCTATAAAATTATTCTTTTCTTTTCCTGGATTATTGAAATTATATACTCAATAAATTGTTTATTCAAAGTAGCAGGCATAGTTAATTATTGTGAACAATTTTTGCAATTTATTGTATCTCTTTGTATACAATACTTGCTATTAGAATTAAATCATCTTGAATTGCTATTTATCATTTTTATTAACTGTTATAAAAATATATATATTATTGCATTTAGTGATTCTCAAAATAGATACATAGAAACGAGCAAATGTAGCTTTTTCCAACTATAAAACAGATGATTCGAAACTCTCTTCTGGTCGTTTAAAAAGGTAGCCTTGCTCAAATAAGTCTTGCTCAAATTTTTGATCAATATGACAATAATGTTTTCAATCAAAATAAATTTATGAATTGGTAAGTCTAAGGGATTCTCGAAATAGCTACATAGCCATAAATAAATGTAGCATTTTCCTACTATAAAGCAGCTGACTGGAAACTCTCTTTTGGTCCTTTAAAAAAGAGTGTTTGGTTTTAAACTGATCGTGGTATGACAAACATTTTTATCATTGTAATTAACTGAACAGTGCTCCAGTATTTATGGATATGCATGAGGACTATTTAATAAATCCTAATCAAATATTTTATCAATATAGCAATAGTGTTTTCCATCAAAATAAATTTAGAAATTGGTAAATCTAACGAATGAAAATTAATCGTAATAACAAAATTAATCGTAATCATAATTGCAAGATTTATAATGTCTTTTAAGAGGTTTTTTTAATTTGCATGTCGATCCTTTGAATCCATTGAAGTTTTTTAATCTTGCTTGTCAGAAAAAATTTTGATTGAATATCGGTGGAGTACGAAAATTAAGATTTCTACACGTAAACTCGGAGCACATAATAATTAATATTCATCAGCTTTGAGATTAAAAATAATTTATACATACCTCACAGAAGAATTCTTCTTTGGGACAATTTTTATTTCAATATTTTAAGTTTCAGTTCAAAAAGTGGAAAATCATGAAACTTCCTGAAAGAGGAAAATTCAGATTCAGTGTATGCAATACAGACTTCCTTAATTTCATAAATGAAAATTTCCCAATTCTATTAGACATAATAAATCCTCATTTTCCCAAAATTTCGCGGCTCGGTTTGAGAATAAACAAATTATGTTTAAGGCAACTGATATACAAGCAAACCAAGAACAAATTATTTTCTTATTGTACTTTCTTCAAGGATAATAAGAAAAGGACCTTTTGTTCATTTTTCAATCTAAGTTATTCAAAATTATTCATATTTTAAACTTTTGCATTTTTAAAAAATCAATAATATTTAACATTTAATTAGATTAATAACACGATTTCTTTTTTTTTTCCACCAAATAATACATTTGCTTGTCTTATAATATGATTCAAAATTAAAATTACAAACACAGTAACAACAAAATTTTGTAAAATATTTTAGCGATTCTGGGCAATATAGTGGTGTAACACCGAGTTTGTGACAATATAATTTATATATACTGGACAATATAGTTTGTGACACCGAATGACGTATCAATAACATTGTAAAATGCTCAAGCTGGACCGAAATTATTAACAGCATTGTTATGCAGTACAATTCTTTAGTGTTGTACTTTAAATTGTGCTAACAAAAACTATGGGATAACAATATGCAAATATATAGATATCAGTAATGTGGCTCACAAAATATATTGTTACAAACCTGCAATTCGGCTTCCCAGCATAGTTTGTTCCATTATTGGAAAGAAAGTTTTACAGTCATCTGAATGGACGGAACCCGTGTGGCGCGTCGGTGGTCCCAGAGCTTGGCGACAAACTTGGCGACCATTTGGCGACTTGGCGACGAATTTGGCGACTTTGGCGCCAAAATAGATAATACCCGAAACTTCGAGAATTTTCCCGATCCGTCCAGTAGGAACCGAGATACGCCTCGAACGTTCCTGATTGGTTGAGAGGCTTCTAGCCCCGCCTCCTGAGACTTATAAAAGGGGCTACAGCTGCCAGACAGAGACGACGAAGCCAGTAGTCCGAAGACGGATCGGAAAAGAAAGTCAGTAATCCGAGCCGGAAGTAGAAGACGGAGGAGTCGGAAGCGACTGAGGCAAGCTAGTGCTGAACTGAGCTGTGCGCTACTGTCTGACGTAGATTCTGGTTGTATTCTGCTGTGTGTGCTGTTGTATGCTACACGTCTCGGGTGAAGATAATCGTCTTCTGTGTTGTATATAGTTGTCGCTTTGTGCTGTCCTGTGTGTCTTCGTGTAAATAAACGTCGTTGTTTTATTTTCTACTACCGTCTGCTGATTGAGCGTTCTTTACACCATATCACTCCCACTATCCAAACGAACCCCGGTAAAGAAAATTTCGTAACAATATAAAAAGTTAGTGCATTGGCAGAGCTTTCATTTGTATTCAAGTGATTCACGTGAAAAGGTTTCTGACGCGATTATGGCAGCAAGAAGGGAATTGATAAATTTAGAATCCATAATGGTAGTTGAAACTAAACGCATGGAACATTCTATTTCGGAAATCGTTAAGGAATTCAGCATTCAGATATTTACAGTGTCGAGTATGAGTTATTAATTTCAGAAATTTCTGGCATAATTTACCACCATGGACAACGCAGTGGTCGACAGTCTGCACTTAATCACCAAGACCATCGACATTTTCGTAGAATTTCCAGTGTTAAGAGCCAAACAATACTACGTGACATCAATGTGTGATGTAGAACGGGCGTGTCTATTACAATTTGCCTAAATGTAGCTTTAATGGGCTATAGCAACAGAAAATCAACACAAATGCATTTACTAACAGCGGAATATCGCTTGCAGCGCCTCCTTAGGGCTCATAACCAGAATCGGTTGGACCCTAGACAACTGAAAAACTTGGCTTGGGCACATGAGTTACGATTTTAGTTAGTAAGAGCTGATGGTAGAGTTTCAATGTGGCACAGACCCTACAAAAGCATGGAAGTAAACTGCCAACAAAGGCACTGCGCAAGCTAATAGGCGCTCTATAATGGTATGTTCGGTTTTTACATGGACTGGACTAAGTCTTGTGGCTCAACTCAACTGATCATTGACTGGAAATGGTAATGCGAAATAACGTGGAGACCATTTGCAGCCATTCATGGACTTCATGTACCCAAACAACGAGGAAATTTGCGTGGACAATAATAATGCGCCATGTCACCGGCCCACAACTGTTCATGAATCGATTCTGGACACTTCCATCAAATAATTTGGCCACTTAGATAGCATAACATGAATCCCTTTGAACGTTTATGGGGAATAATTGGGAGATCATTTCTTGCACAAAACACTGCACCAGCAACATTTCCGAAATTACGGACGTCTATAGAGGCAGCATGACTCACTATTTCTGCAGGGAACTTCCAACGACTTGCTGAGTCCAAATCAAGTAGTTTCATTTCGATGGGCAAAGGGAAGTTCAGCATGTCATTAGGAGGTATCCTATAACTGTTTGTCGCTCAGTGTAAAAGCAAATACTATATTAGTTTTAGCTTAATAATTCATTTTATTTTTGATGTTATTTTAAATAATTCAATTTAACATTTTTTCATTTGAAGCGACAAAAGGAAAACAATATACATATTCTAAATAACGGCGAGGTCTGATTCTAAATTTTATTTTGAAAAAATTATCTATTTTGTCCTTCAATCCAACTGTCCTAATCTGCTTGTCTTGTTCTAGAATACTTTTAGTAGTCTAGAACAAGAAACATCATTCTGTTTAACAAAATATCAAGAGCTATGACACATAATTAGATCTATTAGGAGCACTTTACAGCAAATTCTATTTTATCTTTTTCTTAATACTCAAATTTCAGTGTTTATAAGCTAAATCAAATCCAAGAATCTATAAATGATTTCCGAAAGATAATAATTTTCTAATTTTATAAAAGTTTACAATTTTAAACGGAATTACCTTTGTGAGGCTGACTGCACTAAACAATTCTTAAACCAAAATTTTGTTATGAGCGAAAAGATCTCTTTCTTCGATTTCAAAATGTAAGATTTAAATTCTGAAAGGTAAATTGAAAAGATAAAGCTAATTAAAATAACAATTTAAAATTGTTTATATAGAATTCAAACCTCCTTTACCATAATCTAAGATTACCGTTCAAGATTTTGTTAGTCGAGTGGTAAAGGTGGCGATTTCTCGGATATAAATTTCTGAGCTCGAACTTCAACTGCCTTTCAAGATGGGTTAAAAAAAGATAGTAAAATACATTATTAGTAACATATATATAATATATATATATATATAAATGTGTATTTATGCTATATAACCGGTGACGTTTAATCTACCGAGTTTGGAATATATGTTACAAGCAAAGTATGAAACGCCGGCATTCTATAGAATGTATGGCATTTTTAGGCAAAGTATGAAGTATGAGAATTATCACATTCTTTCCCGGTTATATAGCATACCGGGTTTATAATACCTTGGCATTCTATAGAGTGAAAAATGCTATTTAGGCAAAGTAATAAAAAAGGTCCAGATAAGGCTATTATATAAATGACGTGCATTCCTCAAAAATACAAATTGTATTCGGAAAAAATAATGAGAATGCTATTAAAATAAAAATAAGCAAAGAAAATCGAAAGCTGTACAGAACCAAATTTGTGCTTTTCTTATTAAAGGAAATAAAATGTTCATATAAAAAATAAGAAGTTATAATTAACTACTTGTTACTATTTTGTACGCATAAGTGGCCTTTCCAATTGCATTTCATTACATTTTTCAAGTAAAGGCGTTTCATATTTTGGCTCTTTGCTTTGCACATACATTTGACGAATCCTTGGTCGCTTTCACAGGACCTATCAATTGCAAATGACCGGTGAGGAATTTTGAGGTCAGAAAAATCCTCATCTCAAAGCAAGTTCTTAAGGTATAAAGTGAATTTAGATTGAATATACTTGTTTTAAAATTCCTCCTGAAGTTCCCAGTCCATAGAAAGCATTACCTATCACATTCATTACAAATACCAATATATTGCATGAATCAGAGATGCATCTCAGACTTTGCCGTTTCTCATTCGGCATTCTTTTGAATGTCTGTGTGAAATATAAATCGTTTCATACAATGCCGGCTAGTTTTAAGCATTATATACAAAACCAGACATTTTATAGAATACCGGATTTCATACTTCCCTGGTAATTTATCTTTATTTTTTAGAAGACGGGAATGTGCACTTCCGAGAGAGTTTTTTTAAATGTTAATTAAATACAAATTAAATGAAACATTTGCATTTTCCCGCGACATCTTCCGAAAATCTTTCAACATAAAAAAAATGATCTTTGAATCATCCTGAAATTCAAAAAAGTAACCTCTCAAAGATACTTGTGTCAACTTGGATCACTGTATTCCCTAAAAAGAGGAAAACTAGCATGCATCTTCCCTATTCGATAGGGAATTCATTCAGTTTGGACAAAAGCATAGCTGAATGACTGGCCTGTAATAATAATTTAAATGATTCCGGGATTTCTATCTATATACTTCGGTGTTTTTATATATTGAATCCTGTTCTTTAATATTCATAAAATGTGAGTGAAATTAGAAAGAATTCTGTTTATTTGGAATACGCAGTAGCAGGAATGTATATTTGACACAACACCTTTTATTTTGCCGTATAAATATTTTAATTTTTAATCAGTTTTTTAAAAAGTGTTTTATTTATAAACAATATATTCCATATAAAATAAAATTTAAACTGCTCCAACATGTTGCCGGCACATGAGGAAAATTAGCTTTTATCAACGTATTGCAATCATTTTGGAAAAATTAAAAGTTTAAGTTGACTCTAGACAAACTTTACTTAGAAAGCTTTGATTTTCAGGACATGTCTATGTACGAAATGAAATAAATATGGAGCATGAAATTTTTGGGAAAAATAAGAGCAAGAAAGAGTCCTTTCTGTTACTTTTTAGAAAATATGTATTATTAATTCAATGATTATGCATTATTTAGGCAAACATTATATCTATTTCTATGATATCTTCTCTAAATGAAGCTTAATTACTAATTTCTGAACATAACATAAGACATATACTTCTTAACATAAGACATATACAAATAATTAGATAAATTGAAGTAAAGATTATTTTTGTACTTTCAGTCAATAGATATGTTGATGTATTACAGATTTTTAATTTTTATACAGCGCTTCAGTAAAATGAGACATATTTAAAAAATGTTCTAGAAATTCGAATATTTTAATTAAAATCTACCACGTTTTTGCGATTAAAATTGACTGTTTTCTGAAAATTTCAATATCGCTATTTCATAAAAATGTGAGTTTTTAGACCACTCCATTGAATGTGTCTGGAGTTACTCCAGGACTGGTTAGTCTAAAGTAATGGAATAATCGATTGTTTTGCAATAATATTTTTCACAATATAATCATATTTGGTAGTAAAATAATGAAAAAGTCTTTTGATTTAAGTGTCAAGAATATTTTACTAAATATTATTCTTATGACCAAACGGTTGTTAAAATTTCAAAACTTTCCAAGGGTGAATTTTTTGATTAAAACAAATTAAAATTATTATTTACGACATTTATATCTTTTTGAATTTAAAACTGCAAACTAATTTCTCAGATAAATTAGAAAAATGTAATCTTATTCTAAATTGACCTACTTTGAGATATTGTACAATATATAGTAGCCATGAAACGACAATGCTCAACGATTCTGTTTCTGTTCTCACATGTAAAAAACAATATGCTTGATTACAACAAAAATTATGCATTATATAAATTACATATGGCATTACTACATACAATAAATTGTATTAGTACTGCAGAAGATAGTGGCCTTTAGTTCATTTGTATTGAACGTAATTCTCCACTTTGTTATTTCAAAGTTGTGCAGGAATTACTTTAGTAACATATTTAAAAACGGTTTCATCAGCAAAACTGCTTAATCATCTGAGAAGAGGTAGGACATGATTTTGAAAATCTTGGGAAATCTGCCGTGAATATTCAAAACAAAGCTGAAGATGCTACCTTCAGGCTTTTCAGCTTTAATTCCAGAGTTCGGGATTTTTCTGTGAATGAGGTGCTTGAAAGTTATACTTTCAAGGAAGCTTATATGTACACAGATTGAATATTTCATAAGGTTCAAACGGATTAGTTTGGAGATTGCCCCCCCCCCCCATCATACAAAAACTTTCTGACTATCCAGAATGACTTCTGCACAAAATCTTACTTTCATTTTTTCTGGGTGATCTTTTTTGACACTTAACCCCCATTTTTTTCTGGGTGCCACCTGTCATCAACCATTTTTTCTGGGTGATGACACTTAGAAATTTGTACACACATGAATTCTGCACCCCAAAGCCAAATTGCTAATTAGGTATTATGTTGTTATCGTCGCAGAACTTTCTTTTCAGGAAACTTTTTCATAAAATTTTTGCAACGATTGATTCCAGCGAAACAGCTAGCCAAACGCAACCAGTTAATTAACCCTTTGCACTCGGAAAAGTAATTCGATGCATAATTATTCACTTAATACATGGACTTGTTTATTACACCAAAAAAATAGATACATATAATTGTTTTAAGTTAAACTTCCTTGAAAAATGAGTCTACATCTTTTTATCATTCTGTAGGTATTTTTAACAATTAAAATTTCAAAAAATAAATAAATAAATATAATGCCAAAATGATGCAACGTCGTGAATGGTGTTTGAGAAAAGACATTCGAGTGCGAAGGGTTAAAAATTGCTTTTCTCCAGCAATTCACATCACCGAATATATTACACAAATAGTATACACAATTAATATATGTGTTTGGGTAAGCTGTAATTTTACTAGATGCTTCTTGGCTTCATTATCTAGGGTTAGAGATAAGTATAGTTTTTGTAGGGGAGGAAAGGATCTTTTCAGTGATAGAATTTTTAGGGAGACCTAGAGAAATCCGGGATCATCTCAAAACTGCTTAGGCGTTTTATTATTTTATGACAGATTTAAAGCAGAAACGAGCAACTGATTATCACAATGAATTATATCCTTTATATTAATGCCAATCATTTAAATACTATTTTTATTCGTGTAATCATTGTATTAATTATGTTATATGTGATAAAACTGCTTAGGCGTTTTCTTTATAATTTTATGACAGATTAAAAACAGATACCAACAATGGGTTATCACAATGAATTATATCGCATACATTAATGCGAAATATTTAAATAACATTTTGTATCCGTGTGAATGTTGTATTAATTCTATTACATGTGATAATTAAAAAATAATATAAAAAATTCTAACTAATAACTTAATAAACTTCTAACTTAATAAACTTCTAACTAATAACTTAATAAATCCATTGATTATACTAATCTAATCATTTGACACTCTAGATAATCTAGATCCTTATCATTATTAAACAGAAAGAGAAAAGACTTTTTCGCGTACGTACGGAGTCAAGAAGAGTACAGCAGTAAGAGGAGTGAGGTTAAAATAAGATAAACTAATCAGGGATACAAAATTAATAATATAGTTTATTACAAAATTAATAACATATAGTTTAGGAATGACATGTTTTAGAAATATATTGTTATTTTTTACTTTCAAACATTTTACCCTTAAATGCACAGCGTTTTAGATTGGCATTGTTTGTTTAAAACATCATCTCTTTATGTAGCAATCTTTTCATGGTGTTTTTTTATTTTATTTTACTATACCAAAACTATTTTATCTTTACCGAACGCAGCTACAATCTTTGACAGTTTATTTATTTTATCTATCTTTTCTTATTTCATTGCCGGCGCGCTATCTTATTTCATTGCGGCCCGTGTTATGAATTGCGATTATTTATAAAAAAATGTAATAAAAATAGACGAGAAAAATTGCTTTTGTACAGAAACAAGATAAGAGTAACGAATAATATCTATATTTTTTTATATACTAATAAATTTATGCACGAAAAATGTAACTTTTTTTTGTGTTGTAAAAAAATATCTACAAAATCGGTTCTGAATAAGATCACTAAACCTTGAATGTTTTCTCATTCTTTGCCATCTGTGGATGTAAGAAAAGACGGCGTTCATCACTGGCGTACATTTTTAAACAGATTCAGGTGTAAAATTCCACTATGTAAGTATACTACACAGTGGTCATGCAGCAAATGCAACGTTCCTTTATGTTTAAATGCTAAAAAAAATTGTATCATGACTTTTTAAGTTTTGTAATATAATGAGAGGTATTATTTATGTTTGAAATATTATATTATTGCGCACAATAGATTTGTAGAAATCAAGGTGCGATTGTTCATGATAATGTACAAATAAATCAAGGTGTTTATTTTTGGTTTTGTTTTTTGAAAATTAAAAAAAAATTATGTAAAAGGTTTTTACTATACTTTTTTTCCTGGTTGATTCTAAATTTTGTTTATTAAAAATAAAAATGCATGCGTTTAAGGGTTAAGATTAATAATATTAATTTCATTTGATGTGTGAAAAGGTTATTATTAATTTTAGCCTAAAAGTGGTTTGGTGAAAATAAATTATTTAAAACATATATTTCTATTTCTTGTTCCAAAATATAATAATTTAGACAAATAAAACTATTTTAGATAAACTTTATCATTAATTATTTTTAGAAAATTATTCCTAATCTTGGTTTAAACTGATTATCCGATCTTCATCATTTGTTTAGAAAATTATCTTAATATTCATTTACGATTCATGTAATAAATCATTGCAATCATTACAATTCTTGTAATAAAAGTGCAATCTTCATTGCATATTAGATACACAATTACAACTATTGTTTTAGAAGATTATTGTTAATTTCAGAATAAAAGATGCCAAATCATTTTTTGCCACAACAGTTCATTTCAATCAATTACTTTAATTAACAAAGTTAAATTCATTTTAGATGCAATTTTCCTTAATTTCAAAGCAAATTATTGTTTATTTTCTTTATAAATCCTTTGAGCAAAAACAAATTTATTTTAATCACTAGAATTTTTTTTTTTGAAGATTATGGATAATTTGCTTAACATTGGCTTATTATGACTAAAACTGTCAATTTAAATTTTAAAAAATAATTGATAATTATGATAACTCACTTCTGAAACCATTGAATATTCTGATGTCTTTAGTAAACTTTGAAACAGAAAATTCTCTTAATATTTATTCATTTAGAATTCTTGTTAATAAATCATTGGAATCATTACAATTCTTGCAATAAATGTGCAATCGTCCTTGCATATTAGATGCACAATTACAACTATTTTTTTTAAGATTATTATTAATTTCTGAATAAAAATTGCCAAATCATTTTTTGCCACAACAATTCATTTCAATCAATTACTTTAATTCGGATTTGAAACAAAATAAACAAAGTTAAATTAATTTTAGATGTACTTTCTTTTAATTTCTAGCAGATTAATGTTCATTCTTTGAAAAAAATAAATTTACTTTAGTCACTCACTTTAATTTTTTTGAAGATTATTGCTAATTGGCTTAACATTGGCTTATTACGGCTAATATTGCGAATTTAAATAAAAATGCTTGAAAATTATGATAACTTAATGGCTCCAGAAGATTATTGTTAACTTTGTTACAAAATAAATTTATTTTAAATTATTAAATCATCTTTTCAATCAATTACTATAGATGGTTAAATATAATTTGGATTTGAAACAACCCTAAACAAAGTTAAATTAATTTCAGACGAAATTTCCTTTAATTTCTTAGCAGATTATTGTTATAAATTCTTTGAGCATAAATTTGTTCTAATCACTCACTTTTTTTTAAGATAATCTCTAATATTGACTTTAGACAATTTAAATGAAAAATAATTGATAATTATGGTAACTTACTTCTGAATCCATTGAATATTCTGATGTCTTTGGTAAACTTAGAGAATCTAGATGACACAGGAGCACAAACTGAAACTGACCGAAACAAAACACATTTGAGAATAGAAAGACGTGCATGCGCTCCTATCATTAAGTATTATTTTCTGGGAACTTATCAGTCAAATTCAGAAGATTGTATCTTATTGAAAGTTGACAGTGGGAAAGTGAAACTGGATAACGAATGAATCAAGGTAATAGAAATCAGTTTTTTTTTTAAATTTAATCGTTTTGGCCCTCTGGGGAACCCCCGGAAATTACATTTTTTTCAAAAAAGGATTTATCCCTATTGGGTATATAAATTCCAGTCTCACATTTAGAACTGTAAAAGCAATCATTTTTAAATGAGAGCGAAAATTTTGATACCTTCAGAATGCATGCATAAATAATTCCGTAGGTACATACAAATTAAAAATTTATGTTGCATTTAAGATATCCGACTAGGTTCCCTTATGTTGCATTTAAGGAGTCAGATTCAGTTATCCGACTATGTAAAATGATTTTCCTAGAAAAACTGAACTTTTTTATGATCTGAAAATAAAGTTTAAAAAAGAGCGTGAAAACTACATGTATTTCCAACGCATTTCACTGAACTAATTTACAACATTTAAATGCATTTTCTGAAGAATGAATATTTCACTGTGATTGATTCATGGAAAACATATCTCATAATCAATTCAATAAAATTTCATGAAATTTGATATGCTTGTATCCAAAACTATATAGAGATATATATATATATATATATATATATATATATATATATCGGAATTTAAGACAGCTTCATTTAGACATGTTTCACAGACACCTTAATTCAAAGCACAGACAAATTTTTACACAAAAAAAATTACTATTACTTCAAATACTCATAAAATTTTTATTTATTAAAATAATTTTTATCTTGGAGTTTGTTACATTTTATGTAGTATGAATTATATACAGGTGAAATAAGAATTAAATATTTCCATTGTTTTCCAATTTACTCTGTTTTTCATAACATTGAAAATTTTGCTAAATTTTCATGAAATAAGCAGGTTTATTATTATTATTTTTTTTTCAAAACTAAGCAATGAGTGTATTTTTTTTTCTTCTAATAGTGACTTTTCAAGTCTGGTTTAGCTATTTGATACAATAAAAAATATTCATGTATCATTTTTTTTATAATTCATATCCTAACCTAGTCGATGGAACAACATTATTAGACTCGATAACAATCTTTAACATAATAATATTTAAAATTTAGAGAAAATATTTTTGTTTAATTCCGTCTGGTGTTACACATATTTAATATCGTCATGTTTTCCAATATTTTTATAAATAATATGAAATGTTTTTAACTATCTCCGATCTCTTACTTGGTTTGGATTGGAAGTTCATTCCAAAGAGAATAAGCAACAACACATTAAGCTACTTACTTTATAATAAAATTTTTAAGCATTTAAAATAAATTCGATAATTAGATTTAATACTTCAAACCACATTGAATAATTAATTAATGAGTAACAGATTAATTCAATTTATATTTGATGAATTAATTTTATTTTTTAAATAAATATCAAATCAAATCCAAATATATTCTGATCGAGTATTACTAGAAGAAAAAGAAATTATTCTTTATACTTATCATGCAATTTAGTATTTCTCGTTATTCAAAAAATAAGTTTTTGAAATCCACCACCAGCCATTTAAAATTATGTTTTGTTCTTTTAAATAAGTATTTGAAAATAATTCAACGTTTAAAATATTTTTACTTATTTCAAAAAAAAATGTTAAAATTTATAAATGGCTTAAAAATCGTTTTCATCGGAGGAAATTTCAACATTATCATGCCAAACTTAACATAAAATAACTTTTAATATTCTAAGGGAGATAACTGTGTAATTCGTAATTACAATTTAAATATGAATATTCTTTTCCTTTAAAAAATATCACAAGGAAGTATAATAAAAACACCTAAAATTAAAGGTTACGAAATACTTCAAAACTTTTAATGAAAATTTGCTAAACTTCCCCAGAAAAGTTTATACTTTAAAATTTTTAACATTTCAAAATGGCTTTATGAAAAAATTTTAACTAATTGTTTATTTGCAAAAAGTTTATTTCACACATTTAATTAATCAATTTGTTTGGATATATTTTATATCGAATGTAGATGGTAATGTAATCTGACAGAATTATCCAATATTTATGTTAACCTAAATTGATACCATTTTAAAATGCTTAGATTTATTATTATTATTATTATTACTCTTGGTGAGCAATATTTTTGATCAAAACCGTACACTTTCTGGTAATAAAAGAATGCATAATATTTCCTTCATCTAAAGTTTAGCGTTTTTGAATTCATCATTGGAAAAAACAATAATTCGACAGACAGATTTCCCGTGCATTCATTTTGTCCAAAAAAATTGATGGATAATTATAATTTTGTTATAAACACATCATGATAGCATACCAAATCTTTATGACAATATAAAACTTGGCGGATCACATTCTAAATGAATTTAGTTGATTTGAACACATTAGGGCACTGCACTTTAAAATAGAATTGTCGTTGCTTAATTAACGTATAAAGTGAAAGAAGCCAGATTACCGATTTTTAGATATAATATTATTGTTGGTTTTAAAAAAATTAATTCCAAAAATTTTTATTATTATAATTTTTATTTTCACATTATAAATCATATTCCAAAAAAGTAGGAAGAAAAGAGTTGACAATAAGAAAATGAAAAATGTGAAGTTTCTAATTTCTATAACATGTCGCATGTCAAATATATTATAAAAACGTCTTATTTTCGACAGTAAATTTAACAAGAATTTATGCATACAAGATTTTATTTAAATTACATTAAGATTCATTGTAAAGATAGTAGAGAGAAAAGAAAAGAAATATCCACTCTATTCTTGATGTGCTAAATTTCCGAAATTGATTCATTATTCTTGAAGGCAATATATTATTTTAATAATTTCAAAATATAATTATAAATATTTGAAAATCATGAAATTTTTGTTTTTGTCAGTGAAATCTTCAAGAATTAATTATTTTTTAAATCTATTTTTACATTCAGTCTTATTTATAATAATGCAATACAAAATATACAAAAAAGCAGACCTTTAAAAGAATACAAAAATGTAATTAATGTCTCTAAAAACTGTTGAAATAGCCAATAAAATACTAAAGACATAGCTAATTCAGTTAAAATAACCAATCCCAAACAAATATCGTGATAAAAAGCTCTAAAAATTTCTTTACAATTCAAAATGTATTAATATTCTAATTATCTTATTATACTAACACAAGTGCATTAAACTTTTATAAAGATTTTTCGTCTTTCGCATCTCGGGCAAAAGAAATAATCTATTTCGTATATATTGATAAAAGGACGCTTTAAAAGAAATACTTTTTTAATTTAAATTTAAAATAAATACTTTTAATAAAAATACTTTATTAAAAGTTTATTAAAAAATACTTTAATAAAAAGTTAAAATAAATACTTTTTTTAATATCAAATTTTAAACAAGTTCATTTACGATGCTTAGATTGAAACCTAAACATCGTGATAACAACATAAAGATCAAAAGAACAACATAAAAATGTGAAAAATATTAACGTTATGTCGTTTCTAAAACGTTTGTCTATCATAGTTTGGTTTTCATTCAATTCTTTTAAACAGGTCGTGTTAAATATTAAGTGCAAAAATATATAAATTATAAACAGCATAATTTGAGAAATTTAGTGATAATGATCTTGATGATAATTTGGGAAATAATAATGAAATAGAAGAACACTTGCATGTTTTCAAAAAATCAAATCTTTCTTGAACAACAAAACAAACATGAAGAACTGCACGGCTCTTGATTCATATATAACTGCAGATAACATTATCTACTTCCGATAATACTTCAACTTTTTGCAAATACGTATTTCTTTGAATTTTAAGTCCCTACAAATTCTGAAGTGTGTTTCTTTTTATCTTAAACGGATTTCCGCCACTTATCATCTAAATAAATGTTTCGTTTTCGTTTTCATGTTATCAGTGAACTTTCTTAAATCTTAGTACAATTACTAAGTACTTACAGGAAATGAAATGCACCCACTTAAAAGTTTGCCCTCCGTAATTTTATTGATTTTAAAATTCTACCCTTCCTAGTTTTAGAAGAAAATTCTTTTTGAATCCAGTTCGCATGTTCATTTGAATGCTCAAATATTTGTGCGCATATAATTTTAAACACTAACAAAAGCCAATAAAACCGATAAAAAATTGCATGCAGTATTGTATATTCAGCTGAAATTAAGTGTATTTTTGAAGGCGGGGGGCTTTTTGAGACATCTCACGATTTAGAACTCTGATCAGATATGTAGATGGATATATGAGCTCACCTGAATCCAAATATTCATGTCACACCAAAGGAAATATATCATAATTGTAAGAAGATTCAAATTTTATAATGGTGATATATCTTATTGAATAAATTGATAGTTTATCATGATTTAGTAGAAAAATTTATATTTATAAATAAATAAATATTGAAACTGCAAGAATAAAATGTAATTTATTTAATAAAGAGCACTAAAATGTATTAAAAGACTTAGATTCTAAATCTGGAAATCATCGCCATCTCTTGCAGAACAAATGTCTCATTTATATGAATTCCTAAAACACGATTTCACTTGATAACTCTTTTATTTAACGCTCCTTCCTATAAAACCAGAAAAGGACAAATTAATGAAAAGCACTCAGTTATTCAGAAGCATAAAATAAAATGTAAAAACGTTTAAGAGTTTAGAACCACCTGTTATAAACATCGAAACATGGTATTGTTTTAGGCTTGATTCCTCTGCCATCATATCATTCTTGTGAAATTACTTTAATTATAGAAAAGATAACGTGTACAAGATAAAATAATTTTTCTACGTATTGTAAAATTCAACAAGCTATATCTGAATTAATTATCAACACCTCAAGGCCACTGTACTCCATTTCAGGGTGGCCATTCCTTTTATTTCAATTTTAATAGAGCTAGAATTCAATAAATTAAAAAAGAATAAGCTAAAAATCTTATTTATTTGTGATTAATATTATTCTGAAACATATTAAGAAAAAGACAAATTTTTATTCCGTTCATCATGGAATACTAAGAATTAAATATTCAATATTTACATTAAATTTCCAATTATTTTACATAATAACTAAAATATTTCTTTATATTTCAAAATAAGAATGTTTAAAATATCTTTTTTTATTTCATTGAATTTTATTCAATGATTCCTCGATAAAGTCAAATGATTTTTTTTTTCACAAGTGTACAGAAACGGAAAAGAAACAAAGTCGTCATGTATAAAATCCGATTCTGAATCCACATCAATAAACAACATCGATTAAAATAAACTAACGAATACTTCAAATCATCGACTAATGAAGATATCATTGACTGCGATTCCGACGTAATTACTGACGAACACCTCTTCAGTTGTTTAAGAACAACAAACTTCCAGTCATCATGAACATAATCATGGTGACTGCAGGCCATGTCAAACTTTAAAGTCATCCTGAAACAAAAACAAAAAATAAAGACTTCTTTTAATTAGGTCAAATTTAAAACATTTTTTTTCTACTGCATTAAGATACCTATCCATGACAGGTACTGAAGGAAGCACCACGTCGAAAGATTGCAATGGCTTTTCTTTCTTCCCATCAAATTTTGTTTCTCGCTTTTAATTTTTTTCTTTCTTTTATGTGAATTTTCATCATTTTCATCATATAAATTTTGTATATAAAAACACTGTGTGTATAATAAATTTTCCTTTTCTTATTATTCTTCAGGACCTTATGGCAATTATAAATATTCTTTTTTTTTTCCGTGTTTTATAGTGTTTAGGATAGACTGCTCTTTCTCTTCATTGCGGGACATTTCTATTACCATCAAAATTTATCCGCTAGAGGTCGCTTTACTCACGCAATTTCAAGCACGAGACGAACCCAATGTAGAAATAAAGCGAACTCTTGAGTACTAAGGCGTACTTTCTTTTTCTTTATCAACGTTTTATGTGTAGCAATGTGTAAAATATTAATGTATGATTTAAATTCTCTATAATCTTTTAGTTCAGAATGTGTTCAGCATTGTTTGATGAAGTCAATTCATAAATGTTTTTTTTCAGTTAATTAAAAATAAAACAAAGGCCCTGCTCCTCGGAACGATGTAAAAGAATTTGACCAGTCTTGATATTATATTTCTTGAATAATATGCCTACTGATTCTGATAAAATAAGAATCTAAGTTCTTAACATAGATTTCATTATTCCTCTTGGTCGTTTTCAAAGTAAGAATAAAAACTTTATATATTTCAATACTTTTATAATATCATAAATTCTTACTTAACCCTTTGTTTGGCAGTACAGGCAAATTTGGCTCTTGTACTAGTAAACCACAAAACCCAAACTACTTCGAAAGCAGAGACGTGGTGGGCTATGAAAATGTTCCTAGGGAGGAAAAAGATGTTTCCAAACTAGAAATGATTGCTGGAAATTCAGTCTGACTGAGAGAGATTTCAACCAAAATAAATGCCCAAAAATCATTCAATCGTGATATTTTTTTAATTTCATTTCATTACAATTGATGGACCCATATTTAGGATATGTATGGTGTAGGATGCTTCCAAATTAGAAATGATTACTGGAAATTCAGTCGGACTAGCAACGGTTCTCACCAACTACGAAACATTCAGGGGGATAGTTTCTTGAATTTCATTTTATTGCTGATTAGATGTAATGAACTTAAACTTGGACTGTTGTAAGTTTAGTTTAGTTTAGTTATATTAACGTCCCGTTTTAAAGCAACACTAGGACTATTTTTGGATGGACCTCGTAATTTCGGTCAGATGATGAGGACGACACCTGAGCTGACAACCCTCTCTCCACACCGGGGGTTTGGTTCGGTCGGTTTTAGGGCACCAGACCAGCTTGCACAACGGGTCTTCGGTGGTATGGGGTCTCGAACCTGAAACCCAAACCTTCGAACGCCGGTTTCGAAGCCATACCACCAGGATACCGTGGCCCTGGATTGTTATAAACATCCGCCTTAGACAATCATCTGTTTCGCCGGGAATATTGATTGCGTTTAATTTCAATTAAATTTATTACGAATAATTTCATGCCCAAAATTACGCGAACTAGCTATTTTTTAAGCATCGAATAGTTTTAAAAAAGGGCCGCGAATGTATTACATGATAGTGGCGAACATTTATTAAATCTTTGGCATGAATTTAGGATTTTTAATGTATCTAACGTGAGAATATACTTTTGTGAATATACTTTAACATGAGAATACATATTTTGGCTGCCTTTTTTTTATAGACTGATCAGAACCAAAATCTAACAGGGAAGTACAGTTATAGATCATATACCAAATTTCATTGATTTAAGTCATTGCACTAATGTGTTATTACGTTTGAATGCATACGCAAGTACAGACTAACAGGTGGTCAACCCTTTGACAGATTTGATGCAAAATATGATAAGAATCTATTTATTAGATGCTATACTTGTGTACCAAATTTTATCTGTATTGCTATTTGAATTTTGTAGTTATCAAATTACTTGTACTCGAACAGCCAGATAGACAGATTTCCTTAGAATGAATTTCATTCCAAAATTTTGTTAGATATCTGCAAATTTGGTCTAAAGTCAATATACCAAATTCTATCAATCTGTTTCAAATTATTTTGAGTTTTTGTATTCAGAAACAGGTATAGTTTGAAAAATAGAATTTTCACACTCTGGAAAGAGGCATTTCCTAAAACTTTTAAACACTATTCTTATTTTATTGGCCCTTCAAACAAAAATAAACGTTATTCTAAGACTATTGCTTTATTTTGACTGTGTATGTCAGACAAATGTGATTTTTAAGAATAACGAAAATTTTACTTTCCTCCACTTATAATAAATTTTCTGTGTACAGTCATTTTTCATTCTTTCCATGTATACAAAACATATTAAATATAAAATAATTACTTTCTTCTGCTTAAAAATGTTCAAATAATAAAAAAAAATTGTTATATATTAATGTCGATACAGTTTATACGTTTTTCCGTTTCTTAAAATTAAATAAATCCAAATTGTTCGCGTATGCATGGGTCAAACTTGACCACAATTTCCATTAAAAAAATTAAATACTGTATTTTTTATGTTTTTGCTATGATAATACATTCTTCATGAAACTAAAGAAAAAAGCAACTTCGGGTTTAAAATAACTCTAAAATTTAATATTATTTTTTTAGCAAACAAAAAACAATTAGAGAAAAATCTCCATTCCCTTATTAAATGCCGTACATATTATAACATCTTGCATTAATAGCAGATGATATTAAATATAGTCTTATCTATAGTTATAATAAAGCTCAATGTGTGTGTGTGTGTGTGTGTGTGTGTGTGTGTTGGCACTCTACAGGCCAGACCGTTCAAACTACAGCTACCAAATTTGGTATGTGTATGCTTGGAAGCAGAAAATTTACACCTCGGAGCGATTTTTAATTAGAATTTTCATTAATTAAAAAATAGATGAAATTTTGATGTTTTTCCACTATAACTTCCAAAACTATTATAGCACAAAATTGATTTTTACATTATATTGAAGTTTAAAAAATAATCTTTTTAATGATACCAATACTTTAATCTATAAATTAAGTTTTGATTTTTAACGTATTTTTTTTTTAAATATTTTGACCATATTTTTTAACAATATATTTCAAACAAAATAAAACTAAAATTTAATCTGCACGAGCATGTCAATGGGAAAAAATTAACTTTCATCAACGTGTTGCTATCACATTTATAGAAGTTCAGATTAAAAAATAAATCAACTATTATTACAAATTAAATATATAAAAGTGTAATTATCAGCACGTATCTGTATGAAGTGAAAAGAATTTGAAATATATTTTTTTTAAAATGAAAGCAAAAAAAGTTTTCTATGATCTTTTATAATATCTGTATTATCAATTCAATAAAACAGCATAATTTAAGGCAAATATAGTTTAATATATATATAGGATAATCACTCCAGTCATCAACTATCAGCTAATTTGGGGCATGCATCTGCTAACAAAATGGTCGAAATGAAATAAATAATTATATTTTATGTAACTTGAGTCAATAAATGATCCGATGAATTACTAATTTCAAATTTTTACGTAGGTCCTCTGCCCTTTGAATCATATTTAACTTAATATTCTTGAGACATCAAAATTTTAAATAAAAATTGTTGAACTCCAATCAATTAAATTAACCACTAAAAAACTAATTTAAGAAATTTGAATATCGCTCTTCTTTAAAAACGGACGATTTTAGACCACTTCAGCTATCGTTTCAAAGAAGATACGCCTATCTTCTGCCAGTTTCTCGACAACGATTGCCTATGGTTATGAAAATGTTAATTGTTTCACACTATTTTATTCGAAACTTCATAAATGGGTCAGATTTGATGGCAGAAGATAGAAACGGTTATTTATTTATTTAAAAGTTGGAGTGTCAAGATTATTTAGCAGAATATAATTCCTTTAGGACCAAAGGACTGTGAAAAAATTTAAAATTCATAATTTTTTCATAAGTACATTTAAAGACTAAAATAAAAATATATATTTTTTTTATTTACATCATTTATATATTTTGAAAATAAAACTAAAAACTGAATCTATAATGAATCAGAATTTTTTTTGAATCATTCTCTAAGATATTATATAAATTATGAAAATTATTCTGCAGTGCACACACAACTTCAATGCCGAATGACTCTGCTTTCAATTTTCAGATTTAAAAAAAAAAAAAAAAGATATGGTTGCTTTCATTAAAAAATGTTTTTATATTAATTTCATTTAACATTTCTGCTTTAATTTAAAATAGAAATTTTATGGGTGCTGACAGAAAATTAGAGAGAGATATATATAAGTTGTACAATGAACAGAACAGTTTAAGGCCTTCATAATAGTATGACTGAATTATATAACTATGAATATCTGAAGTATCTTAAAAATATTTTTCAGGAAAAGCTTTTAAGAGACCAAATTTCATAAAATATTTCATTGGAAATTTTAGCCGGCATTAACACTGGCCAACCATTTAGTCTCCAAAGGTGGCTAGTATATAATAAAAATACGATAGTTCAAGATACTTAAAATTATTAAACTTTGAATGATCTATTTGTGCTGCCATCTATCCATCGCTAAAGCAATGAAGAATATTTTTATAATCAATATAAACTCCTCCTGGGTTTCTTTAAAAATTAATAAATTATTAGAAAAAGTTGAAGAATAATAAATGAAGTTAAATGAATTACTGAAATCAGGCCTTCATCTCAGATCTCAAAAATTCACATAATATTTCATTCATTTTCATATTCTAATAGAAATTATTCATTCTTATTGCATAGAACATGTAGAGTTGCTTTGAAATACAAATTAAAATTAAGCAATTGAATTTTTATATTAAATTAATTAAAAAATTTAAAAAATTCCTATATTAGTTAATCATATTGAGGATGTTTGATGCCTTTACAAGAAACAGAAGGTTATCCGTCCAAGCGTTTATTATTGTTATTATTTAACCCGCAACTTCTTTTCAACTTGAATATTGTGCATCATTTGAAGTGAAATAAACCGATTATACTATATTTATTTGTACATTTTTATAATTTATTGGGTAAATTTTATTTTAATTCAGGATTAAACTTTCTTATATTTTCACCTGGATTGATTTTCAAAAGCATTAAATTTTTAATTAATGTTCTGCATATGGTGTAAATTCAACAAAATACTTTTATATGAAAAGCTTACTCAAAGCATGTCAATTACTTTGGCATTTTAAAGTTACAAAAAATGAATTTATTTATACTAAACTTAACTATTAGATTCCATCGCTCTTACAGTCAAAATAATAATAATAATAATAGCAGTTGTTAAAGAAAATTATATTTCTTCGAAATTCCATTCTGAACAATATATTTAATCAATGAAAAGTTATATGTTTTTTTAAGTCATTATTTACTTTAAATTAGCATTTTAAAGATGTTTGTGTTTTATCATCACTTTCTCTTATATAAAATACTAGTCATCTTGGCGATAAGTTAATTCGACATGGTTAACAGTTGCTACAAATTTCAATTAAATATTTTTTGCATAACTTCGTTTTAATAGCTTCCCAGGCAAAATATTTTTAAACTTTAAATTTTGATAGACATATTATTCATAATAATTTTGAAACCTTACACGATTTTATTCATTGTATCATACAATCTCCTAATTTTCTGTCTACGCTTTTATATATTCAATTTATATCACAGGAAAAATCGAAAGTGCTTAAATATAGATTCTCTATAAAAAGAAATTTCCACTAGCCATTATCTTTGAAATTAAAGTCAACTGTTTTTTAAATTTCTAATTAAAAGATTCCTTATTTTGAAATCCACACAAGATGAAAAAGTAAACCAAATTCTCATATCTTGATCATCAATAATGGTAAAAACGCATGGATTTAATACCTGTAGTAATCATGAGAGCTATTTAGTTTCATGATTACTGCAGGCGATTAAGTTTCATTACAACAATATATATATTGCAAAATAACTTTAACATATTTTCAATTAAAAGAATCAAAAAATCAATTAAAAGATTAAAAAATTACACAGCAAAACATCGAAATTATTGAACACATCATTCTTTGCATTTTAGTATCAAATGAAAATAATTCTTTTTTTTTCTGCTATGATATTTTCGGTAGTCATAGTGAAAAAATATCAAACTGCCACTTAATTTTTAATTAATTAAAGTTTCAAAAAGTTGCTCTATGTGCAAGCCATCCTCCAAAGTTTAGTTTGACAAGTTTGATAGTTCTGGTACAGACAATCTGACCAGAGACAGCTCTGACAAATACACACACTGATCTTTATTATTATCAACTTTCCAAAGCTGAGACTGATCTGAATTTAATGAAATCTTGTGTTAAGAATAATGTTTATAATGTGAATGGTATAGAACAAAAACTAAGTGTGCAAGACGAATAAAATTTAGTACTTGATTATAATACCAAATTTTAGATATATACCATAATTTGGATGAAATACGTCATTTAGAAGATACCAAATTTCAGATATATGCCATAAGTTGGATGAAATACGTCATTCAGAATTATACCAAATTTTAGATATATGCCATAAGTTGGATGAAACAGACCATTTAGAATTATACCAAATTTTAGATATATGCCATAAGTTGGCTGAAATACGTCATTTAAAAGTATATCGAATTTTAGATATATGCCATAATTTGGATGACATACGTCATTTAAAATTATACCAACTTCTAGATACATATCATAATTTGGTTGAAATACGTCATTTAGAACTGTATCCATCGGCAATACGTATGAATATGATCATTCAATACCACACCAAATTAGATGGAAAACATTTCGCATAATATTTTATCATCAGAATGCATATATAGGTCAAATTTTAAAAAAATCTCAGCAATGATAGAATTTCGGTATGTTTATTCACATACAGTGGTGGCCAAAAGTGTGGACATTTTTTGAAAGTTTTATGTTTTTCAACTTTGCGTGCTTGAAGAATATATTAATTTTCACTTAAATAGAAATGTTTATATATCAAATTGAAAGTAATTTAATGTAGAATTTAATAACAAAAACAGTATTACAATATCTGTATTACAAAAAATGTTATGTTCATTTTAGTAAGATCTATATTAGATTTGCATTTTTTTAAAGTGATACTTACACAATCAAAACTTAGTAGGATAACCCTTATTTTTTAAGACAGCTTCACACTGTCTTTTCATCGAGAGAACGAGTGTTTGGAGTTCATCTTTCGTAATCACATGATGCCAAGAATCAATTATAGTTTCAATAAGTTGTCTTTTATTAGATGGAAGTTTTTTTCGTACAAGAATTTTCAAACGTCGCCACAAATTTTCAATTGGATTGAGGGATGTTTCCTGGCCATGGTATACATCTATGCCTTTATCTTGAAACCATGCTTTGCATACTTTTGCTGTGTGGCATGGAGCTGAATCCTGCTGAAAAATAAATGGTGCTTTGTTGAGGAAGAAATCCCTGATGGAAGGTATCAATTTTGGTTCCAGAACAATTTCGATGTATTTTTTGCTATTCAGGATGCCATCAATCACTTGAATTCGGCCCACACCATCTGCAGACATACATGCCCATTTGTTGTTGTTTTTATAGCTGCTGCAATGCAATCAGGATGAAGCGCTTCACCTACTCTACGTCTCACGTATTTTCTACCATCACTACCAAAGAGCGATATTTTAGTCTCATCGCTCCAGATTACTTGCTTCCATTGATTTTCTGACCATCTAATGTGTTCTTTTGCCCACTTAACTCGATTTTCGAGTTGCTTTTGATTTAAATATGGGTTTTTTTCCTTGGAATTCTAGCTTGTAGTCCAAATTCTGATAACCTTCTTCTTTTTGTTCTTGAACTTACTGCAATACCCGCTGCATTCATTTCACATCTAATGGCATCTGATGAAATTTTTCTATCTTGAAGGCATAGCCGTTTAATTTTTCTATCGGCAGTAGCAATTGTGCATTTTTTTTTCTGCCTGATTTGGCCTTATTTTCCACTGATTTCGTTTTTTCATAACGTAAACAGAACTTTTGTACCCCAGAACAAGTCACTGAACCACCAACTTGTCTTGCAATTTGAACATAAGAGAGGCCATTTTCTCTCAATATGACAATTCGGCTTCTTTTTGTAGATGTCCAATCAATTCTTCTTGTTGGTGTTGTTTGTTTAAAATTAGTTTAATTAAAAAAAGGACTTAAAATATTCAAAAACAGCAATACTATATTTAATTGTACTAATATGCATCATTCCTCAAAATATTTCCACAACAATAACTCTTTTACCATCCAAATAACCTAAATTATAGTTACAGACATTTGATGGGTCCTCAGAACAGTATTTGTGATTGGCTAGTACGCCTTTATTACAAAACACGTCATTATTCAAAACGATTTGTGTTTGTTTGTTCTACTAAAATGAGCGTAATTTTTTTGTAATACAGATATTGTAATACTGTTTTTGTTATTAAATTTTACATTTAATTACCTTCAATTTGATATCTAAACATTTGTATTTAAGTGAAAATTAATATATTCTACAAGCCCGCAAAGTTGAAAAATATGAAACTTTCAAAAAATGTCCACATTTTTGGCCACCACTGTATATGTGAACACGACAATTTAGGAAAGCAGTAAGAAAAATAAATATTTCCTACCTGATCGTGGTGGAAAAATTCCGATGTGGAGTTAATTTCGTAAAAAAAATAGATTCCCAAAACATTTCTTGTATTCATTTTTTTTTTTTTTTTTTACAAACAAACTTAAAAAAGTCTCTGGAGATACGAGAATGTCGTGATCTCATTAGCCTTCTTTTATATTGACTATTAATATTAACAGAAAATATTTAGAAATAGGTGGTTCGTATTAACAAGCAAAGGCATTAATCGTATTTATTTGCATTAATAAGATAAGGATTTCAATAAGCAAAATTGTAATATTAAGGTAAATAATATTATTATAATATTAAAATACCATAATATTAAAATTACTTGTGATAATCATAATATTATGATAATTAATCATCATAGTTGAAAACATAATAATTAATATTAAACAACGTTTTAGTTAAAAAAATTATTTATACATAATAATATAAACATTAAGTATTATAAAAAGTAAAAACTACTTATTCAGCATTCTTAGGCATTTTTTTTTCTCAATTGTTACTATAAAGCTGTCCAACTCAAAAAGGGAGGGCGCAGGGTTGAAATCTAAGATCGGGATGAGATTTAGTATAATGATAGTATACATTTAGAAGGTTCATTCATGAAAATATTAAAACGCAATGGCCAGTCCATTTCGAGAAAATGGTCCTCAAACTTTTGGTAAAAGTTATATATTGATAACTTGAAACCCGTCCCGATGTTCCCGATGGGATGGTTGTCCAGGTAACCGTCTCGTATGCAGAAGGTCAGGGTTCGAACCTGGCTAAGATTTTTTTCTTTTTTTAATAACTTTAATTCAATAAAAAATTTACAAATACTCTTAATTAGTATGTTTTTAATTTTTTTCATCCAAAATAAATATTTATTATTGAAATACATAATAATAAAATTAAAATTTTAAAAGAAAACATTATAAATACAGATGTATTTTTTAAACAAAATAAAATTATTTAAATTAATAAACTATTTACAGATAGTTTTAATTAATACTCTACTTATTTTTATGCAAAGATAAATCTTTATTCTTTCAATACTTAAATTATAATTTAATGTTTAAAGGAAAAATATTTAAAAACGTAATTAATGGCTACAGGTAATTTAATTTGCTTGCATCATTTTCAAACAATTAATTTCCCAATTCTTGGATTTTAATAATAATAATTGTCAGTTCTAACTCAACGGAGCTGTATTTATATCAAAAATTGAAAGGAGCAGCTGATATTTGTTAAATCTGTAAGCACACATCCCCAACTGCAGTTATCAACAGAAATAGTAGAGAGCAGCTGTAGGCAGGTGAATGCGTAGGCTGATGGTTCAAAGCGTATTAAGCGTATACAAAATTCTTATTTAATCAAATAGGATGAAGAAATAAATTCTTGCGAAGATAGTGTAAAAATACAATCAATTCTACAATATCAATTATCATCACCAATTTTTAATAAAATGATAAGGTATGCATGGTACGCTGGCCAACTTTCTGATGAAAGAGAGATATTTATAAATGCAAATGAAGTTCGTTTTCCCATAGATCTCTTAAAGAAACCTTGCTCTTGTGGACAATCATCATTTATCAGTTGTGCAAGATGTCGAAATATATTTTGTTTCCAATGTTTTTACTATGGTTACCATTCTGGTTCTTGTATAATCGAAAGTAAATGTATACATGATAATCTTTTAGAAATATTTAGTAACTTTTTTAACTGAGCATTTATAATTGATAATTATCACCATTTATGTTATATTTATTACTATTTTTTAAATATTAAATTACAATTTAAGTATTAAAATAATATATATTTATCCTTGCATAAAAATAAGTAGCATATTAATTAAAACTCTCTGTAAATAGTTAATTAAATTTAAACAATCTTATTTTGTTTAAAAAATGTATACATAATTGTTTTCTTTTAAAATTTTAATTTTATTATTATGTATTTTGATAAAAAATATTTATTTTGGATTAAAAAAATTAAAACATATTAACTAAGAGTATTTGTAAAATTTTAATTGAATAAAAGTTATTAAAAAAGAAAAAAAATCATAGCCAGGTTAGAACCCTGACCTGCCACATATGAGACGGTTACTTAGACAACCATGCCATCGGGATCATCCGAAAAGAGGGTCAAGTTAACACTATACAAGCTTTAGCAAAAGTTTGAGGACCATTTTCTCGAAATTGACTGGCCATTGCGTTTTAATATTTTCATGAATAAACATTCTAAATGTATACCATCATTATACTAAAACTCATCCCGATCTCGGATTTCAAACCCGTCCCTTTTCAGACAGATCAAATTTCATGCTTCATATAATACATATAATGCAGGAGTCTAAATGATATGTATTGTTATATATCACATCTTCATTTTGATATTTTTATAAAAATAATTTTAGTTTCTTTTTTTTTTTAACATTTATTTACTTAAGAACTCTTACTTAACCTCTTAATAATGAAATTAATTTAATTATGTTGTTGCAGTTGTATTACTCTATCTTCTCTTTTGGCATATAGATGGCTATGCCTGATTAGGTATGCATCCCATAGTGCATTGCGATTGTAAATAATGAGATGTGATGCTGTTCGGTTAAGGTATGCGTGCGTGCATGTCTTGTCTTTTCGTGTTTGTGTTAATTTTGTGTGAAATGGGATCATTAAAGAAATGTTCCCGAAAACATGGGTCCTCTTACTTCCACTGCACGGATCATAATGATCTTTATTCCACCATAATGATCTTTATTTTCGTTATACTTGATGCTAAATGCTTTAGTTAAAAACAATACATACGATAATGAACCAGATTAGACCATAATTAAATCGATCTGCTCTTAAATCGCACATTCTTTTAAATTTAGGCAAAAAATTTATTTTCGAAGTAATTTGAATTCAAAATTAAATTTAAACGAGCTATATCATATAAAGAAAAATTCACCACATTTCTCGATTTGTACAAAAATATTATTTTCTGTCATAAATGGTACTCACTACAGAATTTTTTCTCTTATTAGTAAAAATCAAGGAAAGGGTGAAAAGAATATACCGTAAAAAAATTTTTAAAAAGTTGTAATTTTTTTTAAAAGGAAAACAGAAATGAAGAGTCTCGCCATTTTAATATAATTCTGTATTCCTAACTAGAACAGTATAAGTAAATACCGTTCCTATCAATGCCAAGATGGTGCTTCTTTTATAAGATAAGATATCACATCCCATCATCAAAGAATCTTCATCATAAAACAGATCTCTTTTCAAATCTGCTTCGTCCAAAGTCTTCAGGACAATGCGTCTTGCATGTGTTTTTCTATGAAATGTCTGCTTGAATTTGCTCACTTCAATGGGCAACCCACCAGAAATCCAAAGCACTGACGTTACACAGAACACGGAATTAAGAACAACAAACGATGATTCTATTCTCCAGAAATGATCGCTATCTTGCCAGCTTCGTGCTAGAAACCACCCTATGATGCTACAACACATGAGCATATTAGCAATGATTATAAAGAAAACAGGCAGAGACAGCGTGGCTTGAATGTCAAGTATTATGTTGTCAATATGTGCTTTCCTTGTCAGGATATTAAGCTGGTTGCTAAAATCAAATCCGTCCGGAGGACAGCGCTGGATTTCTTGTGTAAGGTACTTGATATACTTTGAACAGCGTAGACATAAAGTGATATAAAAGAGGGCTAAAAGATCTGTTGCACATGGGTATACCATATAATAAAAGTTACATTTCATTATGAATATGAATGACCTTGCCCATTTGCTGGATAGATAGTACCCAAAAATAGAAGCTCTTGGTTCACAGTCTTTAGAAAATGAGAATGAAACAATCGAAGCTATTAAAGATCCGATGATGATTATGTATGTCAAAATGTTTATTTCTTTAGAATTTGAAGACTCAATGTTTCGAATCTTTTTCATTAATATGCGTATTTGCTTCTTTTTACATAGTGTTAGGAACCATGTAACAACAGCGGAAGTAAAGCCAACGAGATAAGCTATACCAGATTTTCCATCCTTTAGAGATAATATTATTGTATACGTTACCCACATATCGATGCACGAATAAAGAACTAAAAGGCTGAAAATATATGACATAAAACGCTGTTTTACGTTAGAAGATTTCGAAATTCCTATCCAACAGATTAGTTTAAATAAAGACATTGGAAAAATTTTCAATTTTCAATTTTTCATTATCAGTCATGATCATTGTTTTGATATACATCGTCTATCTACAATATATTGTATTTGAAAAATAATGGCTTATTTCATAGAAAATTCACATCAAAAATTTTAACAGAGAATTCACATTTATTAATTTATTGCAACTATATGAGCAGAAATATTTTTTTTCCTTTTCATGCAGGATAGAAAAGATGAAACATAATAAAATTTGTAATATTTAATTTCATCGTTAGAAACGGTTTGTTACAAACATCACAACCTGTTCGTCTTAAATATCTGCAAGAAATTTGTCCTTTCTTTTAAAAATATATTCGCCTTTTCCTTCTATCAACAACAACAAAGAAATTTCCTGTTACGAAATATTTGGCTGAAATCGAATTTGATACTATATTCTAAAAGCATCCTTTGTAGATGTTTCACTTAGCAACAATATGTCTTCGACTCTTTTAATAAATATCAAGAAAACAAAGAAGAACGACGTTTTCGTCAAAGAATTGATCTATTCATCATTATGAAATCAATTTAATCATGAAAGGTTTAATTTTTAGAATAATGAGTTTCATCAGAATGTAAACTGAGAAACTATCAAGTTTACAAACAAAAGGCAAAATAAGACTTAATTGATTTTTCTACTTGCATTTTTAATATCAACTGAAGCGTTTTCTATAGTCAACCAAAGCGTTTTCTATAGCGTTTTCTATAGTCTATTGAATTCGTGAATATATTCACTTATAAAACAAGTAATGTCATATAATTCTTAACTGGTTATAATTCCGTCATTCAAATGGTGAAAGCAACTGAATTCATGAATGCATTCACTAATAAAACAAATAATCTTATGCAATTCTTAACTGGTTGCAATTCCATTCAAGTGATGGAAGCTGTAGAATTCATGAATATAGTCATTAATAAAACAAATAATCTCATGCAATTCTTAACTGGTTGCATTCCATCATTCCAATGATGGAAGCAACTGAATTCATGAATACATTCATTAATAAAACAAATAATCTCATGCAATTCTTAACTGGTTGCAATTCCATCATTCAAATGATGGAAGCTATTGAATTCGTGAATACAGTCATTAATAAAACAAATAATCTCATGCAACTCTTAACTGTTTGCAATTCCATCATTCAAATGATGAAAGCTATTGAATTCATGAGTACAGTCATTAATAAGACAAATAATCTCATGCAATTCTTAACTGATTATAATTCCGTCATTCAAATGGTGAAAGCAACTGAATTCGTGAATGCATTCACTAATAAAGCAAATAATCTCATGCGATTCTCAAATGATTACAATAAAGTCATTCAAATGGTGGAAGCTATTGAATTTAAATTTCTAAAAACTTTCTTCATTCAATTCCTATAAACTTGCATTTTTGTTATGTTCATACAGAATAACACTAAAATTTGTTGTTGTTTTTTAAGCAATGGCAATTTTATAAAATAATTCCAAATGATAAATAAACTTGAGTCTTATTATTAAATCTGAACTGTTTAATTTGATATTTATAGAATAAATATGAATTAATTAATTAATTAATCTGAAATTTCAGAAAAAGATTCGAAAAAGGTAACTAACATTTTTAAGTGTTACTGAGAAGCATTAGAGAATAAATATGAACATGCTTTATCATGTAGAATCAATACAGACATCAAATTCTGTGATTTTCATTAAAGCTGTGCCTATTTTCGATTTATCGAAAAAAAATAGATTTTTCGAAACCAGTTATCGAAAAATATCGGTCTATCGAAATTATGATCATAACTAATGGTTCGCGATAAATTGCAATACAATAAATAGATATTCACAATTAATTTACATTTTCGATTCCGTATTGGTTATCGGTTAGTGCTTATTTTTGTTTCTCTTCATTCCTTTTTACTTTCATATGTAAATTTTGGTAATATTTCTATAAATACTGATATTTTTCTAATATATAAAAATACTTGTTTTAAGCATGTCATTTGGAATAAACTGTTTTCGGTTTCCTAAATGAATGATACCATTACGGGAAAATTATTTCGGTCTTCAGAAGGTTGTTGACTATCCTTTGTTTAATCATTAAATATTCATCTTTAGAGATAAAAGCAAAAAGGATAGAATAAAAACATTAATTCAGATTAAATCCTCAATTTTATTCGCAGCTCACATTTTTACACTCAAGTGTACTCGAATAAAAAAAAAGACGCTTCATTATATCTTCGCTTTAGACTCTAGCGGCTACATTGCTTGCTGAATGCCTTTTAAAACTAGTTTGAGTGCTATAGCGGTCTTGATCGAACTTCCAATACTGTTGCCACTCATCTTGTATTTCCCACTTCCTGTTGCCCTTTCTAATTAATTAAATTGTTATTGAGTTAAAGGAACTGGCAACGAAGAAAAATTTAGAATTCCATCCATATTTATGTAGCTGATAGTTCCGTTTTCCTGATGTTAAATAAAAAGTGTTTTTTATAAGTCAGAAAGTCTTCAGTCATAACAATTGGCGTCCGTGACAGGACCGAGTTTGTACTCTGCATTTGAAGAACTTGAAATTAAAAAGATGTACAGGTACGAATGATTTAAATTTCTGCTTAAGTATACGATATGCTGTTTATGATGATCAAAGTGATTTAAGTTTAAGAAAATATAATCACTTTCATTGCTTCAGTATAAACAGAAATTAAGAATCTATTACGAATCATTTTAAGTTACTATTTTAGTGCATTTATAAATATGGATGCTTTGAAAACAAAACGAAAATCGTTAAGAGCTTCGTTTACGGCTACCGTGAATAAGTTGAAGCAATGTTTGGCGACGAAAGTAGACGCCAAGGATGGCGATAAGCTGTACGTGTTGAATGCTCAGTTACAAGATAAATTTTTACGTTTAGATGAGATTCAAAATAATATTTCGTCATTACTTTTAGAAAATACTGAGACTGTTAATGAATACGAAGCCGATTTTGAGGCGGCAGAGGAATATAGAGATACTTTTCTTGAGATTAAATCAAAGATAGAAACGCTATTAAATAAAGATTCTGGATCTTTGTCAAGTTCTGTCGAGCGTGATTCAGTAAAATTAAATTTACCTAAATTTGAATTAAAAATGTTTTCGGGTGATCCTAAAGAATATTTAACATTTTGGAGCATTTTTTCAAAAATACATGACTCAGAAGAACTGACTGCCATAGACAAATTCCAGTATTTATACCAGTCTATGGTGCCTGATTCAAGAGCTGCTAGATTAATATCCAGTTTCCCAATAACCGCTGAAAATTATCCGAAAGCCGTCCAACAGCTAAAATTAAGATTTGGCCTGGACGATCTCCTAGTGCAAATATATGTTCGCGATCTCCTTTCACTGGTTCTGAAAAATGCCACGGCCGGTAAGAATGCCCCTGATTTAGCCACCCTCTACGATTTACTAGAGACAAAATTAAGAGCATTGGAAAGCTTAGGGCGCACAAAAGAAAAATTTGCTGACTTTCTAGAGCCATTGGTTGAGTCATGTTTGCCAGAAAATGTTTTGCGAGCATGGGAAAGGAGTAGAATTTCAGAAAATACAGATGACGCTACTAGTCAGAGATCCCTGGAAAAACTTATGTGCTTTTTACGCCATGAAGTCGAATCAGAAGAAATGATCCGCTTAGCTCGTGATGGATTCAGCAAAGATAAGGAAAATGGTGGTATACGAAAAGATTGTCAGAAATCGGTACACAAAGATGAACCCACCGCGGCTTCGTTAATTTCAAGCACATCTGAAGCAAAACTTAGTTGTATTTTCTGCAACCGCCCTCATCTCAGTAAAGACTGTCAAAAATTATCAGAGATGAGTTACGAAGACAGAAAATCACACGTTATAAGGAAAAGATGCTGTCTCGTTTGCCTCAAGCCTGGACACATTGCAAGAAAGTGTCACAGTAATGTGAGATGTTTAATTTGCCAACGGAGACATTATGTATTACTATGTCCAGAACTACACAAGGGAAAAGAAAATGTTTCGTCTAAGAACAGTACGACCGATGATGAGAAGAAATCTACAGAAACATTGCTAACAAATCTTCCCTCTGAACACGAAATATATTTTAAAACCATCATGATCAAACTACGAAATAAAGATAAGGAATTCTGTGTTCGAGCATTGTTGGACGATGGATCACAACGATCTTATATCGAAAAGAATTTAGCTGCAGAACTAAACCTTTCTCCCTCTGGAAGAGAAATATTTTCTCAAGGATTGTTTGGAGGAGTAATTTCTCCTGCTTCTGAGCATAAAAGATACATCGTAAACGTAGAAAGCTTAAATCGTAAATATTCAACTCCATTGTCTCTTCTCGAGCAACCAAGGATATGCTCAGCCTTGCCAAGAATCCATGATAGTAAATTGCTTTCTGAGCTTGCTTCCCGAGGAATAAAACTAACAGATGTCGGAAGAGATTCACCACCCATACGAGTTCTGCTGGGAGCTGATATACTCGGAAGCATTTTGACTGGGAGAATAGAGGTATTATCTTCAGGTGTATCTGCAGTTGAGACCTTGTTGGGTTGGACAATTCTAGGACTGGGAAAGAAAAAGCAAATTGTTAACCTAGTCACATTAAGCTTTCAAAATATGGAGATGCCTAAAATGTGGGACTTAGAAGTTTTGGGTATCACAGATCCAATAGAGAAGAAAAATGAAAGCCTCCTTGAAGAAGAAACATTGACTCATTTTAAGGAAACAATTAGGATCTGTGAAGATCAAAGATATGAAGTAGCTTTACCATGGTTAGCCGGACATCCTGCTCTATATAATAAATGCGATGCAGCAGAATCCAGACTTCGTACAGCAACTAAGCGTTTGATAAACGAAAATTACTTTGAAGCCTACGATAACGTATTCAAACAGTGGGAATCAGAAGGCATTATAGAAGCTGTTCCAATGGATGAAATAGCCAAAGAAGCCCATTACCTTCCTCATAGACCCGTCATTAAGCCCTCAAGCAATACCACAAAGGTTCGCCCAGTATTCGACGCTTCGTTCAAGAAACCGGGATTTGCCTCCTTGAATGAATGTTTAAGTGTGGGACCAAGTCTTATACAAAAAATACCGCCTCTACTGTTGAGATTTCGTTCTGGTGCCATAGGTGTAATTGCAGATATAAAACAAGCATTTCTACAAATACGTTTGAGACCTGTAGACAGAGATGCCCTAAGATTTTTATGGTGGGTGAACGCTGAATGCTCAAAAATAAGAATTTATCGTCATTGTCGAGTAGTCTTCGGTGTTTCCTCTAGCCCTTTTCTGCTAAATGCCACTATAAGTTACCACCTAGAACGAGAAAAATTCCAGACAGAGAGCCTCAGGAAGACAATTGGTCATTTACGGGAAGGATTCTACGTGGACAATTTGGTGACGAGTGTTAACGACGCTAAAGAATTGGAACAACTGAAATCTCAATCCATAGAAATAATGAAAGAATGTGCTTTTGAATTGCGCTGTTGGGCTTCTAATGACTCTAAGGAAGATCAAAATGCACAAATGGTACTTGGTCTGATTTGGGATGTGATCAGAGACGAACTTTCTTGCAAGTTACCATCAAATTTAGATTGTACCCAAGATAAACCAGTTACAAAAAGGGTACTTCTATCTGTAATCAACAGCATTTACGACCCGATTGGCTTTACTACTCCGGCTTTATTGTTACCAAAGTTGCTTATGCAAGAAGCTTGGAGAGGAAAAGTAGGCTGGGACGAAGTGTTAACCTCAGAACTTGAGCATAAATACAGACAATGGGAGAAAACCATGCATCTGATACCTAAATGTACAATACCTCGAAGATTGTTTCCTGAAAAATATAATGATTTCTCACTGCACATCTTCACAGATGCTTCTGCCTACGCTTACACCACATGCGCTTTTGTACGAAGTGAATTACAAGGTCAAGTTACAGTCAAGCTCATAGCAGCTAAAGCTCGACTTGCTCCAATGAAAAAATCCACAATCCCACGACTTGAATTGTTGGGAGCAGCGTTAGGTGCTCAATTAGCAGAAACTGTACATTCTATCCTGCCAACAGTTTCTAAAACCTACCTTTGGACCGATTCAATGGTAGTTTTAAGTTGGATTAAGAAAAAAGAGCCGTGGAACATATTCGTGGGAAATAGAGTAAAGGAGATCAGGGATTTAACCAATTTAGATGACTAGAGACATGTACCTGGAGAGGTGAACCCTGCTGATCTGGCTACACGATGCTGCGATTGGTCGGACCTCCTGCAAAGCCAATGGTGGGAGGGTCCAAGTTGGCTGTATAAAGTCGAAGAATCTTGGCCATGTTCTGAGGTACCAGAGATTCCGGACGAAGCCTTTCTAGAGCGGTGTAAGACAGTTGTGACAAATTTAATCATAGGAAACGAAGAGAGATTTGGAGATAGATTCCTGTACTTTTCAAGCTATACAAAGGTTCTAAGAATGACAGCTTATGTTCTCAGATTCTGCAACAATATTAAGAAAAACTCTCCTAAGTTAGTCAATTCCCTTTCATGTGAAGAGATTGAAAAGGCAGAAGAGACTCTGATAAAAATCATGCAGTCAGAATGGCCCTCTGAAATACGTGAAATGTATAGGGATACTATACAGTTTTTCGAAGAAAATGGCATACTGAAAGTTCAAACAAGACTAATTCTCAGTCAAGATCCAGAGGACTTTACGCATCCAACAGTTCTACCAGACCACCCTCTTCTGGAAAGACTGGTTTTGCATATTCATAGATCCTTAATGCATGCTGGGGTATTAACGACCTTAGCTCATTTAAGAGATAAATTCTGGATTCCCAAGGGTCGGAGAGTTATAAGAGCAATTTTACGACAGTGCATAAAATGCAAAAGGCTAACAGCTGGGAAAGTTAATCCAGATCCAGCTCCTTTACCTCCGGACAGAATACACAGAGTTGCAGCCTTTCAAATAACTGGCGCGGATCTGGCCGGTCCGCTTTCCTTACGTGGTGGAAGCAAAGCGTGGATAGTTCTATTCACGTGTGCGGTATATCGAGCAGTCCATCTGGAACTAGTTTCATCTCTCTCTACCGAATCGTTTATGCAAGCTTTGAGAAGATTCTGGGCTAGAAGAGGAAGAGGTTCAACGTTATACACAGATAATGGTACGAACTTTGTGGGAGCAGCAAATGCCTTGAAATCTTTGGATTGGGACTTCATTCAAACTGAGTGTTCTTTAATGAAAATAAAATGGATGTTTAGCCCCCCTTCCGCCCCATGGTATGGTGGATTTTGGGAAAGGATGGTCCGCAGTATTAAAGAATTTCTCCGAAAATGTTTGGGCAAAGCTTGCGTAACATATGAAGAAATGTTGACTTTACTCTACGATTGTGAGGCTACAATAAATGGGCGACCACTAACCTATATGTCAGACGATCCCAAAGAGCTTAAACCACTTACACCAGCTCATTTCATCCAAGATATAAAAGAAAGAGAAACATTTGATTTGGATCTGATTGATTCTCAGCATATATTGAAAAGGGTGCGTTACCTTCATACCCTACGATCAAATTTACGCAAACGTTTCTACAAAGAATACCTAGGAGAGTTAGTAAGAAGTCCTAAAGTAGCTTCAAGAAGAAAGATGATTTCTCCGGGAGAAATTGTCATAGTTGAATCAAAGAACCCAAACCGAATGAATTGGCCTTTGGCTCAAGTGATCGAATTGTTTCCTGGGAAGGACGGTGTGGAACGTGTGGCCAAGTTGCACCTAGCCAGTGGTGAAATCATACGACCGCTTCAACGAATTTATCCTCTGGAGCTTAGTGCTAGTGATCATATCAGCAAGGACCACCAAGGAACTGAATTTTCTGCACAAAACCCGGGCCCTACTGCAGTTGATGTTCTCGAAGAAGGAAAGAAATCTCGATATGGCCGTCCATTAATTCCTGTAAAAAGACTGAATTTGTGAACTGGTCTAATCTTTACTTTTATAATCTCATGTATGCGATTGTTTATTTTTTTTATCTAAATGTGTTATAATTTTGCTTGTGTTTTGTATTGCTTTAAAGTGTTTGCATGCAATACAAAAGGTGGGAGAATGTTGCCACTCATCTTGTATTTCCCACTTCCTGTTGCCCTTTCTAATTAATTAAATTGTTATTGAGTTAAAGGAACTGGCAACGAAGAAAAATTTAGAATTCCATCCATATTTATGTAGCTAATAGTTCCGTTTTCCTGATGTTAAATAAAAAGTGTTTTTTATAAGTCAGAAAGTCTTCAGTCATAACAAATACTTATCGAATTTTCACTGCATATCGGATTTGCTTATATTTATCAAATTTTCGATATCTATCCAATTTTTGCACAAATGATACGTATCGAATTTTGGGTAATTTCGATATTGATCGATTTTGCATGACTTTTGAGAATCAGTCTCGCATATGTTTTACAATTTCTTTTTTTTCTTTTTTGAATTTTAAGGCTTCTTTTTGCATATCGGTGGAAAATATGCTTTGTTATTTTCTTATTAATCCACATGCTTTTCTGCAGTAATTGCTTTTATATTTCTAAAAGTAATTTTTCTTGTTTTGTATCATTAAAAATGCTCTTTTCCAATTTCATAATATATTTTCTATTACAATGCTTTATTTTTTATTTAAAAAAGATTGTTTTTAATTAATTTTATTACTACAATTTATTTCTCTTTTTGTGATTGGATTATATGTTGCGCTTTTTTCAAATTTTCAAGCTGTTTAAAAGAGTTTTCTTTTCTTTGCCTTTTTTTATTAATGTTCTTTTTTTATTTTCAAATACATAGTATTTTGAATTCATTTAAAAATTCCTGCATTCAATTGACTTAAGAAATTTTTTGTGAAATTATTATTTTTCTGTTTTTAAAGTAAAGATATTTTAGTGGTGATTTTTTTAACTGTTTTTATATAATCTTTTTTTTTTCATTTCCCCCTTCATTTTAATTTTTCATATTTT
Source organism: Argiope aurantia (assembly GCA_026543865.1). NCBI lineage: Eukaryota > Metazoa > Arthropoda > Arachnida > Araneae > Araneidae > Argiope > Argiope aurantia. The sequence continues at coordinate 153,731 of JAPMOR010049485.1, read as the reverse complement.
ATTTTAATTTTAATTTTTTCATTTCATTTCGAATTTCATAATTTGCCAAAATGTTGATAGATTAATTAGAAATAAAAAATTATTAGTTAGAATGTTAATATTCAGAAACACAGCGTTGTACTTGAGTGATGATTATTTTTTCATTGAGTTTATATTAATGATGATATATAATGCCGTATTTTTCTTTTATTTCATCATGATCATGTCTTTTACTTGTATTTTTAATGTTTTACATCATTTGCATGTAAATAAATTTACCCTCCGTAATGTTTGTTATTAATGTTTTACTCATTTCGGAATTACTTTTTTTTGTCTCTTTTTGAGTTTTGAAATAGTAAATTGAGTGATTAATTTTAGTTGTATAACATACCTATTGTTAAAGTCCGAGTGCATATTTAAATTAAATATGACAATAATACTATTTAAATGAGAATAAAAATTTATGTAATTCATATCAAATTTAATTTTCCAAGACATTGGATTTTGAATTCCGATTTATTAAAGCTATTTAATTTCTCTGGTTAAAGACATTATTATGTCGTTTCCTTTTTTTAATGAAGAATAAAAGGAGCTGAAGTTGTTTTTTTTAATAGAAAGAAAAAAGGAAAATTTTTAAAAATTATTATATTGAAAAAACGTAATATTATAAATTGTAGCATGCAAACAATGCTTTCGCAATGACGCACAAACGGTCTTAACGCAATTATTTTCTAACTATTTTTATTCAAAAGAAAACGTATATTTTTATCATACAAATGGAAACCTCCTTTTATTTGGATTCTTTTTGATCAGTCAATATGTTAAGACATGCTATTATGACTTATAATAGCTATAAATAAATAATGATATCACGATATATCGAAAAATATCTATATGTATTGGATGATGAAGTTCGGTCATTGCTCAGACCTAATTTTTACTTTCTCATGTACAAAGTATAGAAAAAATATTGTAATAATCAAAAAATTTGAGCTCTAAATTTTGATGAATCTCCAAGTTTCGGACAATCTTGAGTTCGAAAAATACATATCTGAAAAATGTCCATATGTCTTCTATGAAAAAGGTAATATTAAAATGCCTTGAGATTGACGGATTAAATTTAATATATGGTCTTTATAGCAAATTTGTAGATTTCAATGTAATTTTGAACAAAATCTATTTAGAATAAGGATGTCTTTCTAGTTGGTCGAATATAAATTAACACGATAACTGTAAAATGAAGAGAGCTAGATGGCAACAATTTGGTGCACAGATTTAACACCTATAATGTAGACGCTATAGCTGAAAAACTTAACGATCAAGTATATCATATTGACTATATCAAATCTGGTATGAATTTTCAGAGTGTGATTGTAGTTCTGAGTGAAATTTTGTTTTTCAACAGTTTCGAAACAATATACCTAAAACATTAATTCAATTTTTGATACATATTATTGCAAACCTGTAACGCTGCTTCCCAACACGGTTAGTTCTATCACCGGAAAGATCGATTTACAATCATCTGTATTGGATGCTGCTCTGGTGCCTAGCCAGTAATCGCAGAGCGTGGCAACAAACTTGGTGACGAATTTGGCGACTTTGACGACAAAATGGATAATGCTGGAAATTTCTAGAAATTTAAAGATCCATCCAATAGGAACTGAGATACACCTGATTGGCCCAGAAGGTTCTCGCTCCGCCTTCCGTAAACTATAAAATGCCGGCAGTCTAAAGCTGCGAGGAATCGTAGTGAACCAGATCGGAATCGTAGACAAGTAACGAGTCTTCGAGAGGATAGCGAACAATGGCTAGCTATTGCTGAATTGGGCTGTGTGCCGTGTCTTGTTGTCTATTGTGGAAGCAGCATCAAGTTGTGTGTGGAGTAGCCAGTCGAGTGGTGGTGAGTCAGCAGTTGGATACAACTAAAGCGAGGAGACCGAGGAGTTTTCAGCCGTCTGGAGAGACCGTAGAACGAAGCTCCTAGTATCCCCTCTCCTGCTGAATTCTGTATGGCCACTTTGTGAGCTGTGGTCGAATGCTACTTGTGGGCTACTGTGTGTCATAGTGTGCTGCTGTGTGTTCGTCTCGGCTGTTTATAGTTATCATCTTTGTATTTGTCTCGTCTGTGAACTCGTGTTCTTCGTGTAAATAAACGTCATCGTTGCTTTCTACTGAGGCCTGCTGATTGTGTTTTCACACCATACACCCATTACAAGGCGAACCCGGTGAAATCCGTAAAAATATTTTTAAATGCCAAGAATTAATCGCCAAAAATATAGCTAATGATCACGAGATGGATTCAGTAAAAATGCTAATTTCATGCCGAAGTTCAATATTTCGTAACTATTGTTTATTAACTTTATGTTTTTAACATTTACTTTTATTTTTAACATCTAACTTTATGTTTTTAACATTTACGGCCTTTCAAAGTCGATAATTTTATGCGTAGGAGAAGAGGAATAAGACCTTTATTAGGGAATATGAGAGAAAGTTTTAGAGAGACAATTACTGCTGTTTTAACATGCCAATCAGCTGATAAACTATTGTAACTCTTAAAATATGCATGATTCAAAAAATTTTCAAAATTGCTAAACTTGACATGCAATTATTTCTTAGGTAATTGCTGATTTGAAAATGATTTTTCAAAAATTTTGTTTAATTGTAAGTTAAAAACTAGTCAGAATTTTAATATTTCCGTTCTATAATTTAGAACATATCATAGTCCAAAAACTATATTTTCACCATTTTAAAGTTTAGAAAAATTAGGTTTCCAATAACATCAATTTTATTTCCATAACTTTTTTTTAATTAACTAAATTTTTAAGATATTTGTGTGAATATTTTATGACACATTTTTTACACTGTTATTGCATTTATTTAAGCTTGTGCTTCGACGTTATTAAACACATACTTTTGTGTAAAAATTGCCGTTTTTATATATTAAAAAATACATTTTAATAAATAGCATAAAGATAGACGAATCTCAAGTCTAAAATATTATTATGCCACGGTGCTACGGACTAGAGGATCAAAATCTCCTTTAAATTTTTGAAGTTAGTGTTAAAATATCCATCTTAAGTAGTACAAATGGGGATTTAAAGAAATTCAAAATATATTGCATATCTCTCATCTAGGGATTGCAATACCGGTATACCGAATACCGGTATTTTGAGACATTTGTACAATTTTGTAATACCGGTATTCACAAGTTTAAATACCGTTTTTTCGGTATTTATTAGAAATTTTAAAAACTGTCTCCACTATATGTTCAGGGATTACCAACATAGCAAAATAGTATACGTTTTAGTTTTCATGTCTCCCTAACGGGCGAAATTAATTAGCTAATTAATGACTTAATTAATTGCATAAATCTAAATTAGCGAAACATGGATTATCCCTGAAAGGAGATACTGTATCCATAACGACTGATGGCGCAACAGTTATGAAAAAAGTTTGAAAGTTGATTGGTGCAAATCAGCAATTGTGCTATGCACACGGAATTCAATTAGGAATAATAGATGTATTATATCAAAAAAATAAAGAACTGAAGAATCCAAATACTGTGGATATAGAAACTTTGGATTCCAACTTTGAAGTGAGCAAGAGTGAGAGTGATATTGACTATGAAGATAATGTAATTGTTGAAGAAGATATTGCTAGTGAGGATGAAATATTAACCCGTCAAGAATTGCTTCCTATAATTTATAAAGTTCGAAAAATTGTTAAGATATTTAAACTCTCCCCTATAAAAATGATATGTTATAAAAATATATACTAACTACTGAAAATAAAACAGAATATATGTTAATATTAGATTCTAAAACATGTTGGAACGTTTACTCCTAATGACGGAACGATTTTTGAAACTGAGAAATCCAATCCAAAAAGCAATAATCGAATTAAAGCTGTAAATTAATTTTTCATATTGTGTATTCAACTTAATATACAGAACTATATCAGTTCTACTTCCAATAAAACGGACTATTGAGACATTATGTCGGAAAGATTCTAGTTTATTAACAGCTAATGCAACAATAAATTTTATGTATGCATCACTATCTGAAGAATTATATATTACATTGAAAAGTAGCAAAGAAGAAAGGCATACGGAAATAAAAAATGTCTAATGGTATTTACATAATTATGATTTTTAAAATGAAAATGAAAAAGAAGAAAAGAAAATAACCAATTCAAATCTGATTAAGTTTAGTGTAAATTTTCTTTAAAATTTTTTACCCACAAACCTATCCACATTCAGAAGAATTCGGTTCAGTTATCGAAGATTATGATGACACTAATGTCGATAGTGAAAAGGAATTGTCTCTTGACTAAAAATTAGAATTAGTGATAAATAAAAAAATAATTTCAACGAAAAAAAAATACAATACAGAAATCAGCTATATCCAGAACCATCCGACGAGTAATCAATTTATTTGAAGATGAGGGATTTAGAGGTAAATACTTGGGAAAAGCATATCGTGCATTGCTAACAGTACCACCAACTAGTGTAGATGTCGAAAGAGCTGGTAATTTTTGCACAAAATTACGTTCCAGGCTTAATGACAGTACAATTGATGCATTATGTTGTTTAAGATCACTTTTCAAAAATGTGTAACAGTACCACAGACTGGATAGTGATATTTACACTTTCACTTTTTTGTGATTTAAATAAATAAAATGTTCCTTTACTTTTTTGTGATTCTTTATATACTGTTATAATTTATAAGTTACAAATTATATTTTGTGATATTTACACTCTCTAATAAAACTGGCAAATAAAACAAAGAAGCACCTGTGTTTTCTTTCTTTTTCTAAAATTTCTAATACCGGTATTAAAACCGGATCCCGGTATTAGGATCTAAAAAATACCGAATACCGGTCTTGAAATTTTGGTCCGATATTGCAATCCCTACTCTGATCATATTAGAATAAATATTTTGTGCGCGTTACATGAAGTATTTTAACTTTCCAGTGCGCGCATCCTTTATATCCCTCGTTGAAAATCTCGAGTAATTCTCAGACGCAATATTAAAAAATATAAAATTTTAAGCTATTAATTATTCTAATTAAAATATAATTAGGTAAAGTTTAGTTTCTATTTAAAAGATTGGAAACAATATAATCACAAAATACAAAAAACAAATACAAAAACAATGCAAACTGACCAAAGAATTAGATGAATAACATTAAAATCAAATTAATGAAATTGCCAATATTCCAACTGAAAAATTTACATTTGTTATTCGAAACTATAGAAATGATGTCTATTCATAATGAAGATGAAATTGTATGTTTATTGATGCTCTACAGGCCTGATTGTGTGATCTACAGATATCAAATTTAGCACAAATATACTATGGAGATTAGGAATACGTTCTTCGGAACTTTTTTTTTTGAAATATTAAGTAGAATTAATTATAAATTAATTCTACATTTCGTAGCATTAATTAATTAAAGTTAACATCTACTTAATATTAATTAATTAAAAATTATACGAAATTTTGACTTGTTTTGTGATAATTATCAAAAATATTACAGTAGAAAATTTTCTACAGTATTTTTAAATTCAAAAAAAAATTATCTTTTCAATGATACCAGATTTTTTTTGATATTTCTATTTTTAATTAAAATTGTTAAATATTTTAAGCCTATTTTACAATAATATATTACATTGTTGAAGTGAAACTCAAGCAGTTCGAGTTGTTCTAATATTTCTTCCTAGCTATTTTTTACCTTTGCTGTGATCAATATATGAAGATTTGGCTTACTTTCCAATACTGAGTAGATTACAGTATGAGGCATGCTATTAGTAAATTTTTATATATATATTTTTTTTGTATTAGGGTTTAAGTTCAAATCCTGCAATAATGGAAAAAATTTATAGTCCCTCCATTTTAAAGTATTACTGATTTTTTTTTCTGTTATATTATTGGGCTATAAAGACGTAGAAGAAAATTAAAGCAATGCATATCAAAATTAGAAGTTTAAAAATAATTTACTCTGGAAACAATTGAAGTTTTTAACAACAATTGATTCTGTGACTAGTCGCCAGAGATTGCTAGTAGGGGAATAAAAAAACAATTGAAAATTAGATATCAAAAGTAAGAAGTCGGTTCATATTCCCCTTACTGCATCCTTACAATCCAAGCAAATATACTTCCAAAAAATTTACAATATGGTCCAAAATAAAAATAAAATTACAAATACCCTAGATAAACTTTGCGATTCTATTTTGCTTATGACAAATCATTTAATTCTTTAACACCTAATTCTACTTTTATTTTCAACAATTTTAGTTTCAATTCTTTTTGTAAAACCTTTTGCTCAACTTTTCTTTTATAAGAAGGTTTGCAGCAGTTGTAGATATTTTCTTCCAAGCATCTTTTTCTTTTTGTCGAGTAAAGAATGTCACGGTTGATTTTAGCTACATGATATTGATAGCATCAAAGAGAGAGAAGACAAAGCAAAAACTCATTTCAATAATAGCGCGTATCCCTGAAACAAATAAATAGCAGATTCGCTGAGTTCTATTAATGCTCCGAATTCCCAATATTAACTAATAATTCCTTGAAAGCAGCTGCACGAATAGCCAAAATAATGCTTTCGTAGCGACCTGTGATAAAAAGATATAAAATGAAATTCTTCTCTAATACATTTCTCACATATGAACGCCTGTTTTAGGGTAATGCAAAGTTGCTGATTCCTAGGAATTATGTTGCTTTGATATCCAAACACTACATATGGAAATTTCTATAAAACTTCCGTTATGAAATCGTAAATACAGATTTCTTCATTCAATTAAAATTATTCTTTCAAATCAGACTTAAGATCCTATAGTTCATTAAATGAATTGTAAAGCTGCCGATTATAACTAAGGTTATCAAATATCTAAATAATATTCAATAAATATTGTTACGAAATTTCTGCCGGGGTTCGTTTGGAAGTGAAGTGATATGGAAGTGATAGTGGAAGTTTGGATAGTGGAAGTGGAAAGAGCGCTCAATCAGCAGGCGGCAGTAGAAAAAGAAACAACGACATTTATTTACACGAAGACACACAGGACAGCACAAAAGCGACAGCTATATACAGCACAGAGACGATTATCTTCAGCCGAGACGTGTAGCATACAACAGCAGCATACAACCAGAATCTACTGCAGACAGTAGCACACAGCTCAGTTCAGCACTAGCTTGACTCTGTCGCTTCCGACTACTCTGTCTTCGACTTCTCCGACTCGAACTACTACTGCCTGACTTCGCTGCTCTCGAACTCTCCTGTCGTCTACCTTCCCTGGCAGCTGCTACTGCTTCCTTTCATAGGTCTCGGGAGGCGGGGCTAGAAGCCTCTCAACCAATCAGGAACGTTCGAGGCGTATCTCGGTTCCTACTGGACGGATCGGGAAAATTCTCGATGTTTCGGGTATAATCCATTTTGGCGCCAACGTCGCCAAATTCGTCGCCAAGGCGCCAAATGGTCGCCAAGTTTGTCGCCAGGCTCTGGGACCTCCGATGTGACACACGGACTCTGTCCATTACCGATGACTTTAAAACAGTCTTCCTGAGAGTGGAACAAACTATGCTGGGTAGCCGAATTGCAGGTTTGTAACAATATCAAAAAAATAATTGATTGATATTATTATATCAAGTATTGTTGCTTTTAATCTAATGCTATATAAGAATCTTCATATTTTTTGTTTCAGAAACAATTCATGTGTATTAAAACAAAATCCTCATATTCATAATAATTCAAACGATAAAGAAAATTGTGCTATAAGGAAAAAAAATATTTTGCTACAATCTAACAAAGATTATAATCAGTCACCCTAAAATGCAACTTTGTCTAACACTCGTATAGTTTCGTATTACATCATTAATTGTATGAAAAGTCTTACAAATATAATTTTTTTATGTCAGCATTTTTGCAAAAGTGCAAGATTCTTAGAAAAAAACTTTAAGAATACAAACAAGAAAATTAAATATCCTTCTAGTTAATTATCAAAATTAAAACTGTTCGGTTTAGTTTAGTTCAGTTATATTAACGTCCCGTTTAAAAGCAATACTAATTAAAGTTGCTCGGATTAGTAACTGAAAATATTTACCCAATCAATCCTTTTACAAAAACTTTTAAACGCTGTTTTTTTTTTTTTTTTTCTGAGAACTTACTTGATACTTTTTATAATTTACGATAGTTTTAAATCAAATATTCAGAAATCGCAACATGAACTGCATGCACAACTGCGTGTGCATTCAATTTAAAAGCTTTTTTAGATAGTAAGTACACAGTGGTGAAAGAGGGATGGTATAGATGTCAAGAATGCAAGTCCCATGGAAACAAAACTTTAAGATATTAATATCGCTTTTTGAAATAAAATACAATGAAGGAACAAAAAAATAATACCATGCCTCTGGCGACATCGGCTACGCGAAGCCACTGAACAAGAAAAATTAATTTCATCTCAGACGTCACTTACTTTCTGCAGATATTGGATGAAACAGTCCGTCAAAAATGTACCGTGATAATCTCGTAATCGATAAACTTACATTTTTAATCCGAGGCAAAAATATTTATTGAAATATGATTTGACAGAATGCCCTCTTTAAAAATATGCAAATTGCATTCGCGTAAAATGCCCTTTACAAATAGATTTTTTTCAGAATCTTGAAATTTCCCGATTGCAGTCCTTAATCTTTCGTCTTTTAACTGAAGCGGCATGATAAGAAATCCCCAGATATAAAATATTCGACAAATCGGTTCAAATTCAGCAGAGATGCACGAGAAAAAAGATTGAGGGGTTGTTTCAATATATGAAAATGTAGTAAATAGGTCATACTATTAACACTGGGTTGTTTTTTTTATTCAAGTTTTCATTTCAGTCATTAATATGGAAACTTTATTCGAAAGGAAAATTAACGTTCTTTTAAATAAGTGCTCAATTATTAGCAATGAAACAAGATTAAATGAGAATTTGAAATCTATGTTTTCATTTATATACTTAATTTCAAATAAATAATAAACAGTATTTTTTCGTCATATTTTTAAAAGAATAAAATATTTTGGATAAATTTAGCAATTAAAATCAATAAAACAGACTTAAATCAAAAACTTTTGGAGCAGCTGAAAAATAAAAGGCAGATGCTTATTTTCTGAAAAATTCCTTATTTCAATAAAATATATATATGTAATGATATTTTAACTCTAATTTCAATTTAATTAATTTTCAAGATTTTATCTTAATTTAACCCATAGTAACTTTATTCTAAAATATTCTCTTATTTCTTGATCCAATTCCACTGTCTCTACTTAATTCAAGAGAAGCTTTGTTAAATTGCAGAATCAGCTGACAGTCTAAACACATGAAATTGTCAACCAAATCCAATGAAGGCTTTACCATCTGTCGGTCTGTACTTCCAGAAACATATAAACGCAATAACATAAAGACGAATAAATCAAATGTATTAAATTTGGTATGGGATTTTGTAGCTAAAAGTGTAGTTTTTTTTAAGTCAAATTTTGGTTTCAATCAGTTGGGGAAAATGCATATAAATCACAAATGCGATTTTCGGATGTTATTAACCGCATGCAAAGATTAATCGCCAAATTTTTCGCCAAGGATGACACGATAGATTCAATAAAATTGTCAAAGTCCCGTCAAAGGTTAATATTTCGCAACTGTTTTACACCCGTGTCATGCAAGGCATTCTCTGGTATAACATCTTTATTAGAGAGTATGCGAGAATGTTTTGGAAAGACCACTCCCATTGTTTGATTTTTTTTATTCAATAATATCTTATTTGTTCAAATATTTCTCCCCATTAAAATCTTGTACTTAGTTCGTAACTTTACATCTGAGCTTTTTTCGATTAATTAAAGAAAGCACAAATTATTTCTTCAGCTGTATTCGGTTCCCGTTTGTCTCAAATGAAGTTTCGTTTGAAAATGCAACCGGAGAAGAATTTGTAATATGCATCTATTTCCCTATCTTAGCCTAAATCAACGCTGAAAGACAGACTTTGGATTAAGTTGAAAACATTTTAATGATAATCTCTGAAAGATAATTACATCTTTCAAAGATTTTTTTTTTATTGCTTTCAGAGAGTTTTTTTCCAAAGTTGAGATGCTTTTCAAAATTAGTGAGAGAGATCTCCTGAAAACTTTCTCTCATATTCTCTGATAATGTGTTATACCAAAGAATGCAAGAATACCTTGCAATGGCATTGGTATACAATCGTTATGAAATACTAAACTTTGGCGTGAATTTAACAATTTTCTGAATTTACATTGTGATAATTGGCGAGTTTTATGGGCCGAAAATCGAACTTGTATTTTAAGCTCGTGAATCATGACAATATATTTTGTCGCCTATAAATGAAAAAAAAAGAAATCTTTAATATCAATTACCTAACACAGATTTCGTTTTGTAATAATACGTCGTTTCATTTTCTGATTTATTTTCATTAAATCTTCTGAAAACTTTCTTCCACACTCTCTAATAAAGGTGTTATCTTAGAGAAAGAACATCTTGCATGGCATTGGCGTGTAATAGTGGAAGAAATATTAACCTTTGGAATGAATTTAACATTTTTTTTTCTGAATTTACAGTGTGATTGACAAGTTTTTCGGCAATTAGGCCCTCGGATGCGGTTAATAGTATCTGAAAATCAAATTTGCGTTTTAGAAGCCTTTTTCTGAACCAGCTGAAAAAAATATATTGATTACAAAACTAAACTTGTGGTCACAAAATCACGTACCAAATATGATATATTTAAGTCATTGTGTTTTTCAATCATCGTATTTACTTGTTTCTGAAAGTACAGACCGACAGACAATCTGTAATTGGATTTGGCTTAAGATTTGCTAGTTGTTTACATTATAGATATTATATGTATGTGCTAAAATTTATTCATCTAATTCTCCCCGTTTTGTAGTTATCGTGTTAACTTATATTCAAACAGGCGGACAAACAGACTCCCTCTGAACGAATTTTATTCAAAATTTAACAGAAATCTACAAGTTTCGTTTTAAGAATTATAAGAAACCGCTGATGATAATTCTGAATTTACATTAAAATATTCAAAAGCAAGATTAATATTGTGCATTTTTGATTATATGAAAATATATTTTATGCTTTTAATAAAATATTAAATTTACAAATTAAAAGGTTTTAAATTGACTCAAAAAAATCAATGCTAATCTAAGGAGCAAGACGTAAAACATCATTATTGCAAATTTTATCCTTTTTTGTCAAATAGTTTTAAAGATATACAGCAATAACCGAAAATTTTCGGAACAGCATGATTTATAATTTTTCTTTCTCGTAAATGAAGTATAGATATAGAAATTGTCTAAAAATTTGAACTCGAGATTTTGATGAAACTCCTCGTATTTGTCTGTTTATGACAAAGAAAACTCAAATATGCTTTGAGCTAGACAGATGAAATTTCGTATACAATTCTTAAAACGAAATTTGTAGACCAAATTTGTTTTTTGTAATTGTTGCCACTGTAAAGAAATTTGTAGAAATTTGTTTTTTACAAAGTAAAAAAAAAATATTGTATTGTTAATGGCAGAAATACAATAGCCGTCCTGGTATTTTTCCATTGTTTCCAATTTAAATGTAATTCTAGTACAGCTTATATAATCTATCGATCTTTTGTAACAAACTTTTATCAAAAAGCATTTAAAAAAGAATTTCCAAACATTCATTGTTACCTTTTGCAACAATTATAAGAAATTTATAAATGTGTAACCAGTGGCACTTTGAGACGGAGTATTTGTATTGTTCCCATGATGCCTTTCAATTAGTAAGAGAGACATCACTACTCTGTGATAGTTCATTAGCCAAGTTGAAACTATGTGATATTTTATACTTCCATGTTAAGTATGTGTGTGTAATTTGATGTTTTGTGTGTCTTGCGATGTGGAATCTAGAAGAAATCTCAAATAAAATATAGTTCCCAAAAGTCGGTGTTTTCATCTTTACAACACCATGAGTCTCTCTTCACTACAAATGGCGCCTAACGCGGGACGTCAAGCGTCACTACAAATGGCAATAAAAACATGTCACAAAATAGTTACACGCTACACTGAAAGAATAATAATTTGAAATGAACAATGCGTTAATTACTTGTAGTTTGATACTGAATTTATATTTTTTTGTTGCTTTTTTACCTTTTACCAAATTTTAAAGAACGTTGAAAGTCTTTTAGTTATTTAAACTTCTTTTCTACTTTTAAACAATTAAACAAATTTATAAAGAAAAATTCTCAAAACTCAATAATCTAACTCAATAAAAAAAGCATGCAACTGTACTTTTGCTAAATGCAAAAATTATTTCAATACAATTTTAAAATTTCAAATTTTTTAAATATTTTAATAGATCTGATATCAATTTAACTCTTTAACCCATTGCCCTCCCATACAATCCACTAAAGTCTACTTTTCGGTAAACTATAAATAAAATTCTAAATATTTTAAATTTGAATGTGAAATTTCGAGATTAATTTTTAGAGCCCCGATTCAAACATCATTGTCGCTCTAAATGTTTATTTAAAAAATATAAAGTTTGCATAAATCCAGAAAAATGAAATAATTTGGGAAAATGGTGCTGGTATGAAAAACCCAGATCGATTATGCCGGATAAAATAACACATAGTGCTGAATGAAGTGTTAAAAGTCAGAAGCCCCATCTTATAAAAAAAATTGTTTATGTTTAAAAGTAGCAACTTCCTCGGGCTATTACGCTGCGATAAGTGAAACTTCCCCGGATTCGGCCGCGCTTACTCATCAAGTTAATAATCAGTTTACGCTTTTCCTACCACACGACTTTTCACTTCCTCCGGAGCACGTGGTTTTTTTGCGTCAGTTGCTCTCTGTTGGGGAAATTCCCTTTCCGAGGAGCAAAAGGACCTGGTGCCTTCCGCCAGGTTCAATCCTGCAGCCGATTCTCCCAATTGGAAGGGGTAATTAATTGTATGAAATCGTTGGGGAGATTTTTTGTGAATCTTCTGATATATCCGTGAGCAGAATTCTATCGTTTTTGGTTAACCATTGTAGATATAGTAAGACGCTAGTGTTTTCAGGTCGAATTTTTTCAAATAAATTTTAAGCGTTTATTTATAGTTTATGATGATCGCCAAGTAAGATATAGTTTTAACTCCTCTATTTCATCAAATATCTTAATTAATTGAAATAATTTTGTTCTGTTATAAATATATAAAAATCATAGAAAAACATTTTGAATTATTTATATTACTAAGCTTAGTAAGTATAAGGATAATTTTGTATTTCTTGAAACAGTTTTAACGTTATAATGTGGCAAAAATCATAATAGCAGTAAAAAGTAGTATTTGTTTTATTAAACTTAGTACGGAAATATTTTTGTTCTGTTATAAATATAAAAAATTAAAAAAAGTATATTGAATATATTTTTTATTAAGTTTAGTAAGTTTACTGATTTTCTTTATAGGCTTAGAAAGTACAGTGATAATTTAGAATTACTCTATAATTCATCAAAATCTGAATTAATTAAAATCGTTTTATTCTGTTATAAATGGATATAAATCATAGAAAAAATATTCTGAATTATTTATCTTACTAAGCGTAGTGAATATAAGAATAATTTTGCATTACTTGAAATATTTGTAAATTTTTATAAACTAGAAAAAACCATAATTGCAGTATAAAGTAGTATTTGCACTGTTACACTTATCAAATATGATGATAATTAAGTACTGTATTATTTTTGTTTTCTTAAAAATATGTAAAAATTAGGAAATGTATATTGAATATATCTTCGTTATTAAGTTTAATAAGTTCATGGATCTTCTTAACAAGCTTAGAAAGTATAGGGATAATTAAAAATTACTTTATAATTCATCAAAATATGAAAATTGAAATATTTTTGTTCTGTTTTAAATATATAAAAAAAATCTTCGAAACAATATTCTGAATTATTTATCTTATTAGTAAATATACAGATAATTTTGCATTACTTGAAGCATTTTTAACTTGTTATAAATTGGTAAAAATCATAATGGCAATATACAGTAGTAGTTGCTGTATAATTACTAAATTCAGTAGCACCGACAGCCTCTGTGAACCAAGGCCTACAGTGCCCATTTCTTGACCAAGGGCCCTGGGGTGCAAGGTATATGTCCCGGTTAGGTGGTCAGCCTAACACGGAACCCCCAGTGTATAATTCCCAAACATGCTTGGTCCTCAATTTATCGATCTGCTGAAAGGCTGAGTCGACCTTGCCCAGCCCGAGGATCGAATCTCGGACCTGTGCGTTGGACTACGCCATAGGACTTCATTTGCTCTATTAAACTTAGTAAAATAGAATATAATTAACAATTTAAATATTTTTGTTTAGCTATAAATAAGTAAAAATTAGGAAATGTATAAAGAATATATTGTTTTATTAAGTTTAGTAAGTTTACAGATTTTCTTTATAAGTTTAGAAAGTATAAGGATAATTTAGAATTATATTATAATTCATCAAAATCTAAATTAATTGGAATCTTTTTTTGTTGCGTTATAAATAGATAAAAATCATAGAAAAAATAATCTGAATTATTAATCTTACTAAGCTTAGTGAGTATAAGGATAATTTTGCATTACTTGAAATGCTTTAACTTGTAATAAATTAGCAAAAATCATAAAAGCAGTATAAAGTAGTACATGACTATTAAACTGCAAATACGAAGATAATTAAATATTGAAAATTTTTTGTTTTCCTTTATATATAAAAAAAATTAGGAAATGTATATTGAATACATATATAAAAATCATAGAAAATCTATTCTGAATTATTTATTTTTACTAAGCTTAACAAGCATAAGGATAATTTTGCATTGCTTGAAACATTTTTTTTTTGTTATAAATAGATTTTTAAAAAATCATAATAGCTGTATACAGCAGTATATGCCCTATTAAGCTTTGTAAACATGAAAATAATTAAATAAATATTGAAATATTCTTGTTCTGCTACAAATACGCAAAAATTAGGAAATGTATATTGAATATATTTTCTTTATTAAGTTGAGCATATTTACAGATTTTCTTTTTAGAATGTATGTGGATAATTTAGAATCACTATATGTTTTTGTTCTGTTAGAAATAGATGAAAATCACAGGAACATATACTGAATATATTTGTTTTATCAAATTTAATAATAAGATAGCTTTAAATGAAGTAGCTTTAAATTAAGTTTAATTAAATGAAGTATAATGATAAGATAGCTTTAAATGAACGAAATTTGTGCTCTCTAAAGTTTTGATATCTTTTAAATTATTTTTAGATGTGTTACAATCATTTTAATACTGATATCAGAAGGTGATAATTCTCCTTTTCCTCTATAGATCTCATTGACAACTTCCGATCAAGTGTTTATGTACTAGATACTAAAAAGGTAATCTTTAGTTGATAAAGGATTGTTGAGAGTGCATGCTGAAGATAACTGATAGGATGTTTCATTGAGTGGTTCTGTGTATTGAAACAGTTCAAATTTCGTCCTTCTGACAAGTAGATTGTTTGTGACATAGCTCTAAGAAAGTACCTACCTTGACTTGGATGAACTTTTTGCTTATTTCTCTCTCTTTTGATGGTCGAATAGACTACATCTGATCATCCAAATTTTTTGAATTTGCTCTTTTACAACATTTACAAAGATGGATAGATATAGACGTCAACAAGCATCCATTAGGACCACTGACTGGAACTTAATTAGAGTATCTGGAATGATTTCCACTATAAATAACAGACATTTTTCACTGAGAAAAGGGCGTCATCCGTTTGAAAACTTATTATCATGTCTTGTATTGTTCTTGGTGTTCTTGCATGTTGTTCTATCTGACTTACCAGAGGAAGACACTTTCCCGAAGGAAAAATGTGAAACAGCATTGCCGGAATGCCAGTGTGAAGATTATATGGATGTTGTTGGACTCATATGCCGGAATGTAAAGAATTTCGAAACTTTCTCTCGAACGCTATCGGATGGGTCAGTCTTTGAGGTCAATACAACATACGAGATTGTCTTAAAAGAAGTTCGAGTATTACCTCGTCAGTTTCTTAAAGGACTGATTGTGCACAGACTGTTTATCGATGATATTCAGACAGAGGTCATAGAAGACGGGGCTTTTGATGGAATGTTACAACTTAAGAAATTCCAAGTGAAGCTCAGTTCTATAAAGGTAAGTTTCTATTTTCGAATTTCCTATTTTCTCTCTGATTAGTAATGTTGTCATATTAATATCCAAAACTTAAAACGTTTATAGTGTATATTGTTGTATTTCTTTTGGTATAAAATAAAAAAATGATTCGTCTTGAAACATATAACCTCCACCTTGGAGGAGAGGGCACCCCAAAGAAAGGTGTGATAACTTTCCGATAGGGCGGTTTGTTTTTAATTCTCTGGTGAATAATCTATACTTATATAAAACTCACTGTGTGTGTGTGTGTGTGTGTGTGTGTGTGTGTGTGTGTGTGTGTGT